>JAMDHS010000146.1:0-26835 GCA_029717555.1 Peribolospora baueri
TGCAGTATGGGAAAACGTGGCCTAGGTCTACGCTCAATCGGACTCCGGCACCTCTTACCTTACGACTCCGGATCACGGCTGGCCTCTCGTTAACCAGGGATGGCTAAACTGTCCGCAGTGCGGAGGTCCTTTCTTTCTCAGTTTGAAGACAACATTCACTTGGCCTTCCCTTGCTTGCACTCCCTGCGATCAGCTGAGATCACCGGCCACGCAGCTGCAGACCTCATCTTCGAATTCCTCAATCTACTTGGAAAGGGTAACACGAAAGCCGCTTCCGTGGACAAGGTCGACCCTTCTTTCGTCCAGCAGTCTGGTCGAACTCATAGCGAGCTTTGAGCTAAAGGAAAGGAAGGGGCAGATACCTTGCTGCCCGGATGCAGACCGCCCTTGTGCTTCCAAACTTATGCATGTACGCGGACAGCAGCTTACGGAACGTCCGCCTTTCACGAGCATGCAATTTCATCAACGAGGTAAAGCGTCTTTTCCTCTCTGCCTTCCGAAGAGGCAACACATGCGGTGCGAACTGTTGCGAGTACTGCATGGCCGAGTCCCAATGCGTCCGACATCAGAACCATCCGCCGCCTTCCCACTTTTTGATCACGCCGATCACGGCATCCACGCCCATTCTAGATGGTCACGAACTGACTACAGGCCCTCGTCCCAGACGTCCCTCTCCCCCTTGTCATCGCTGTACCGGCGTCGCAGCACCTCCAACCGGGACTTGTAATCGTCTGCGTTAACATAAGCACCACAGAGACGTCGCTTTCCGACGAAGGAGGCGCGGCCGTGCAAGACGCGGTGGTTGTCGAAAACTGCGCATGGAGTATGGCGATGGAAGACCGGAGCGGGCTCGTCAGTCTCACTGAAGTGGACTGCACTTCCCCGTGGGCACAGGTCGCACTAGGCATGCCCAGTTCGCGGGACGAACTTTCACTCAGCCCAACTCACTCAGCGCGGTGCCGGGGACGAGCTTGGTCCAATATTCCGAGTCTTCGCTCCTCAGCGTCTCCTCCCACCTCCTCAGCGCCTCATAGAAGGCCTCAACCTTGTGCGGCTCCAGCGTGTTCATCACGCTTCTGTCGTCGTTGTTGTACCGTACCTGGACCAACTCCTCCGTCGTCGGGTCGTGGTTGAAGATGGGGTAGCCGCTAGACGGAAGCGGGCGGATGAGCGTGTCCTCGTTGCCGGCCGAGTGGGCGGGAATACGGGTGCGTGACAGAAGCTCGTAGGAGGAAGGGTGGACCTCACGCAAGATCGACGCGGTATAGAAGCCGTCCACGAAGAGCGATTCGCCACCCCGCGCTCCCTCGCCCGAGTGCTCGAGAAGGTGGAAAAGCTAAAGGGAGATGTGCGCGGTGGATCGGTGCTTTGAAAACCACCTGTATGACTCTACACAAAGAGGATAGACATGGAGGGCCTCACCTGAAGACCTGCGGGATCAGTGAAGTAGGTCGTGTCGGTGTGGGCCGGCAGTTTCAGATTGGTATATGCCGTGTCCCCATGCTCCAGATTGCTGGTAAAGTCCCAGAACCCTCCGTAGTGCGTCGGGCGGATGAAGGCAATGCGCTGCACGAGCCGCTCCGTGTCCTCAGGCGTAGGCGGAACGCCTTCTACAAAGCAGAAGCCAAACTCCGACTGCGTGGGGAAGGGTACGATTGAACGGAAGAAGAGGGAAAGGTGACAAAGAGAAGACGAGAGGAAAAATGAGATCCTCTACCGCGACACACTCGCTGTTAGCCATGCATAGCGACATAGCGACAAAACGCACGATCTTGGAAAGCCACCTAAAGACTCCACGATCATCACCCATGACCTCTTTATACGTGACCGTCGGCGGGGCGGCGCTGATCCCTCGACCCCACAGCGTCTTTCTGAGGCGGGCAAAGATTTCGACGATGTCAACCAAAGCTATAGATGATACATGGACTGAATAAAGCCCATGATAGGAGTACTCACTCGGTGTCGGAACGATCTGTTTCGAGAAGAGGAACGTCATAGCTGTTCCGCATTAGCCACTGCCACGGATAAGTGGATTCGTGCTTTTCGCCTTGCCCTGAGGGGGAGAGAGAGCAAATTCATCTCGCCGAGCAAGTGAGCTTGCAAGGCCTAAGAGATTTAGACGATCAACGACCATCTAAGGCCTTACACACATTTGACGGTCATGCCCGAGACTGAGGTTCCTACCCATTCCGGACGAATGTCAGCAGGTACCTGTGGCTCAGAAAAATGCGCGGGCGTCAACATTTGTGATACAAAATAGATGGAGGGGTTCATCGTGTTCAGCGTATGGAGATCTGCGAGCCCGGATCCCACCCACCTTCCAAGTCTCGAGTAGACGCTGCTTCGTTTTGGGGTGGAAGCACTCGGCACATCGGCAATGATCGCGAAGCCAAATGTGATGACTGGTAATCATGCGCAAATAAATAACGAAGAGGAGGAGACCCCAAGCGTGAGATGGGAGCACGCGCTGGTAGACTTAAATTGGGACAGAGCCTAGGAGGACTCACAACCCGCTCCGGCTCCCACTCGCCCACCCGACCTCGAGGACCTTTTCATCGAACCGGACTGACGGCGCCGATGGTTCGGAGGCGGTGACATGGGTTTCTTTCCCTACGCCAGGTTTTGTTCTGGAGAGCGAGGAAGCCGGGTTCGTGATGAGGGTGCCGGTGGCAGGGCCCGGGGACCGGGCGGAGGAAGAAGATGGAGATGGGCTGACAGAGAGAGACTCGTTTCGCTGTTGTTCGAGAGGTCAAGAGGCAACTATAATGAGAACATGGCTCGCGTTGACTGTCTTTGCTCTTTCGCGCTGCGTTACGCTTACCTCCCAGCCCGTCGTTGTGAAAGACCTCGAGCTGGATGTCAAATCCACACGTACGCTGGTCGTCAGCCGCCTGGCGGCGCATAATAGATGTGAGCCGGGGCGGACAACTCTACAAGTGACTGGCCGTACTATGCTCGGTATCGTTCTCGTTCGCGCCGCCATCCTGGATAGAGCATATCGAGGCACCATGGTTCGGAACTCTCCTCCGTGTTTGGCCGCGCGACCTTGCTTTGGCCCCCACGCGGCGCCGCAGCCGATCAGTCGTCGTCCCATCCGCTCCTCCGACAAGCGCCGAGTAGAGAAGTGACGTCATTTTTGATCACGTGATCTTCTTCTCCTTTCCTTCTGCACGCGCGCTCGAGTCGTGACCGACTACAATTCGGCGATTGTCGCTTCCCATCTTGTTCTTTCTCAGCGTGAGATAAGCGGGGAGAGGGAGGAAGGAGGCGGACAGGAATCATCATATTTGCTGTGGAAAGGATGCCCTGCCAAGTTGAACGAAGGTCCCCCCGGAGAAGCATCCGCGGAGGCAGAAGCCAGCGTCGCGCAGACAACATGAGTCGATCATGTTTTTAATAAGTCACTCCGCGCGGGCTCGTCCTTGGCTGCTCAGCTGGTTAACTCCATAACTGCCACGCGATCAGGGACCATTCCCCCGGCCACCACCTCTTCCTCCCGGCGCCATGCCGAACAGCAACTCCCTTCCGTCGCTCCCTCAGTTCGTCGCGGTTCAAAAGCGCGCCTTCCTGGAGGGTTCGATCGAAGATGGCAAGCAGTTCGTGCTTTGCATCGGCAACGAGGCTGGAGGTGGGTTGTGTTCAGCGGCCTTGGTGCATCCGGCTTTGGCCCGCTTTGTATAGCGGAAGGACGAGGGGCAGATGCCAGTATGGGCTGCGCGGCTGACACGGATGTGTGTACGCCGGCACCCTCGCACCAACAGATCTTGACTCTGCGGCCTCCTCCATGGCGCTCTCCTATCTCTTCACCTACTTCTCCCCTTCGCCGCAATCCACATCTTCCTACGTATTTGTTCCGCTTCTGCAAACCGACCGTGCGGACCTTAAACTTCGCCCCGAGAACCAACTCGCCTTCTCTCTCGCCGGGCTGGACCCCGAAACGCTGCTTTGTCGCGACGACCTTTTCAAGTTGGGCGACGCTCCCAAGCGCCCGACGCACTTTGCGCTTGTCGATCACAACAGGCTTAACCCGAAGTGGCAGGAGTGGGCCGAGAGCCATGGCGGAGGCGGGCAAGTGAAGGCCATCATTGATCACCACGCCGACGAGGGCGTACACGTCGAGTCGGCGGAGCTTGTCCGTAAAGTGATGAGTCCAACCGAAGTAGGCTCATGCGCCAGTTTAGTGACGGACTATTTTCGACCCGTCATTGAGGAGCGTATCAAGGAGGGCAAGCCCACACCTCCGAGCGCGCTCGCCGACTTGCTGCTGTCTGCCATCGCCATCGACACGGGTAATCTCAAGCCGGGAGGCAAAGCGAGGGACGTCGACCGCCGGGCGTTTGCCTTTCTTCTTCCACTTTCGAGCTTCGCCCAGGGAAAGCAGCAGGATTCGGTGCATGTCGTCCTCTCTGCTCTTCCCGAGAGCCTCAAAGGTGATGCCAACGAAGTGAGCGCCGAAGACGAGGGCCGCAGCGACGCCTTGTTCGAGCGGTACTTTTCAGCGCTCTCGCGAAGCAAATTCGAGATCAAGGATATGGAGAGTCGGGACTTGCTCCGAAGGGATTACAAAGAGATCGAAGTGCCCGTCCCCGATGATTCGCTTCGGGAGGAGGAAGGCAAAAACGGTGGCAAGGGGGGCACCAGCACCCCGTCCAGCGGCCGCGCACCCTTCCATATCAGAATCGGCTTCTCCACCGTCCCCCTTGGCCTGCACTTGTGGCTCCACCGTTCCCTGCCCGCGACGCCCTCAGGTGGACACCTCGTACGTCCGGACGACCTCTGGGCACCCTTCTGGGCGTCCCTGGACGCGTGGATGTCCGAGCGCAACCTCGATCTCGCCGTCGTACTCAACTCGTTCCGGGAGCCGCGAAAAGAGAAGAGAGAGGGGAAGATGGACACGAAGCTGCGGCGAGAGCTCGTCGTCTGTTTCCGGCATCGGCCGGAAGGGAAATGGGGCGTGGGGGCGTTGGACCCGGACGAGTTCTGGAGGAAGGTCAAGCAAGGTCTCGAGGAGGACGAGACTTTGGACCTGCAGGAGTGGAAGGGGGAGAAAGGCGAGGACCCATCGCAGCCTTGGAAGAAGTCCGCCGTCGGTGGGCTCCTTTCCTCATCCCCAGAGAATCAGAGCGGCGAGCGATGGGAGAAAAGGGCGATGGTGTGGAAACAGGGGAATGCCAAGGCGACGAGGAAGCAGGTCTTACCCATTGTGAGAGCCGTTGTAGAAAAAGCAATTAGGAAGTGAGAATAGCGAATGAGCAGGTAGACCCCACCTGTCACTTCTTTCCGGTAGTAAGTCTATCCGAGTGAATAATAGTGTTCTGTTTTACGCCATGAGACAAACATACTGTAACATGTCCTTCACCATCGCAGGCACATATCCTCCCCACCTCCTCTCCCGCGAGAACCATACATACGCCCTGGCACTGCCGGCTTGATCTCAAGAAACGCAGTTCGATGCCCGGCTGTATGTGCGTGCGCCATCGCATCGTCGGACGCCTTCGTCTTCGCTTTGAAGACCAATTTTATCCTTCTTTCGTTCGCCGAGGTGCGAGAGGAAAAACAGGAGCGCTCGACATCGGCCGTCCCGCAGACTTTTACCGTCGGAAACTTTGCCAGATTGCACCCAAACTCGCATGGAGGAGTTGGTCTGCGGGTTCTCAGCCCTCTGGAAAGGCTTCAGGCAGTCTAGGCTGCTAAGCTACGCTCGATGAGGCGCCCATAGCGTTCGTCGCAATGAGCCAGGTGCCCAGGGCTTAAAGACTTTCTGAAGGCACCTGCGATGAGTGCAGTGGTGCATGAAACTACATTTGTATCTCCTCATTTGTATCTTCTCGTCCGCTGAGCTACCATCCGTGTCTCGTTCCGAAGGCTTCTTCCGTCGATGCCAAAGTATAATAACGAAAAAAAAAAAAAAAAAAAAAAAAAAGCGTCTTCGAAGCCGGCAGACAGCGTTCCTACCAGGAGCAAGCGGCTCCAATCACTTTGCTCTTCACCCAAAATTTGCAACCGCATGAGGTGGCTTAGAGCATGGGCACGCCCCGCTATTCTCTGACCTGCTCCTCAGAAGCCGCTTTGGTCGCCGCCGCGGCAGCCTCGCGGAAATCATCGAAAGTCCGGAAGGGAAGGTTGGACTCGTTGAGCTGCGAGAGGAGACGTGGCGTCCGGCCAGAAAGTCAGAGCGGTTCCCATCGCATCGGTTCACACGCACACACGCGACAGGCTTGCAAGTCACCGGAAGACGGAACAAGAGCGCGGATCGGATAGGATGAACAACTCACGATCGCCTTGGCTTCCTCGGCCTTGTTTCCTCTCAGACGGACGATCAGCGGCACCTTGATTCCCAGAGTGCGTACGGCATCAATCATTCCCTGGGCCACCCAACTGCCAAGGCAAATGACGAGATATATGGGATCAGCTGCCAGCATCTCAGCAAAAGGGAAGTAATGGTCCGCAACGTCTCCAGTGTGCCGAAAGCCAGCTCACTCCGTCCTGGTGATGCCTCCGAAAATGTTAACAAAGATGCTCCGAACGTCCGGATCCTCGTTGATGAAGCCGAGGGCCTGCTTCGCGTTCTCGGCCGTCGCGCCTCCGCCACCGTCGAGGAAATTAGCCGGCTTGCCGCCAGCGAGGAGGAGACCGTCTACGGTGGACATGCCCATGCCCTGGAGCACATACGAACGTTTGAAAGAGGAGCGGATTCACAAACAATGTCCGGCGAAAGAAAAAGGCTCCTTTCTCAACTCTGGCGGATTTCGAGTGAGAACGGCGGACTCACCGCTCCATAGCCCATGCACCCAATGTTGCTGACAACCAGAAGGGAAAGGGGAAACGGTAGTTCGGGACGACGACGTCCGTCAAACTTGAGCCAATAATTCAATGCGAAAACGGAGGAGATGACGACTCACCCTCCTCCAAACTTGCGGTACACCATTCCAACCTTCTTCGCCTCGAGCTCCAGTGGATTCACTTGAAAGGGATCGTCGAGCGCAAAGAGCTCCTTTTGGCGGTACGCTGCGTCGGTGTCAAAGGCCAGAGAATGGGAGGAGCTGTGGTACAGAAGCGAGAGAAGTGGAAGGACAAAGCACCATCAGCGCTCGTAGCTGATAGTCGCCATTGACAGCTGCCGAAGCCCGACGTCCAACTCCAACGGCACTCAGTCCCGCTTCAGACACTCACACGACGGCGCTTCCATCCTCCTGAAGTGCGACCTCAACTTCAAACTTCGTTCCGTCCTTTTCCCAAAAAGCTTTCCAAAGACCGTTTACAATTCGTCTAATCTCCTCCCTCGTCACGCCCTCCAGGTCCTGCCCCACCTCGCCATCCAGCAACGCGCTCATCTCCTCCTCGCCAACGACAGCCGCGCCATCGTCCCCAACAGTCTTGGTCACATCCAGAGGGACGAAAGACACGGACGAAGGGAAGAGCCTCCGACCGTTGAGGACGGGTACTGTCGAGGGTAAGCGCGTCGCCAGAAGGCTCGGGCCCAGGTGCATTTTGCCCGTGGGGAGGCGGTAAGGGACTCGGTCGGCGAGAAGAAGAAGACGGAGGGGCGGGGAAGCATATGTGGGAACTTGGGTGAGAAGCGCCTGTTGTCAAAGATTGGGATGGTTAGGATCGTTCGAGGATTGCCGACACCGCACTCCTCCATAAAGCTCGACGGACTCGTCCCCGTCAGTCGGAACATGAGCCCCGATGGGAGACATGGCCCTACTCGTGAGACCCACCGTGGAGCATGGCTTGTCAAAAGCGGGCGAATCGGGACTGGAGTAGGCCGAGCCAAGCATGGCTGCTGCAATCGAACCAGCCTGACTGGCGCTGTCAGAGTCATAGGGGGTTGGTTGCATGAGGGAGTGGAAGGCGCCTGCGTGAGCAGGTGCAGAGAATTGACGGCGCCGGCGAGCCAAAGGAAAAGGAGATGTACTCACTTTGAAACGACATGTCTCGCGCCTTTCAGCCCGGTCGTCCACTCGCCCCGCTCGAGCTCTCCATCAACGAGACCGGCTCGCACTTCCACTCTTCGCTTTCCCCTTCCTCCCGAGGCATCTGCCAATTGATCAAAAGCGTGGGCAGCATCGACTGAGGAGGACGCGGAGAGCTGTGGGAGTAAGGGTAGGCCATAAGAGTTGAGGAGCGAGGTAGTCTTTGCGACATGCAGGGTGAGAAGTCGGCGGAAGACGGTGAATCTTGTGCGCAGGGACGATGCGATGGTTGGCCGAAGGGCCGTCCACGTCGCACCAGACATGACCGTTGCACGAGGGAGGACAGGATGTGGTTTTCCCTGGAGAAATCTAGAAGTCCGGACGCTGGCGAGGGGAGCGATGATGAGGTAGCAAGGAGCGTCTTGCGTGCTGGACAACCTCGTCGTCCCCGGCAGAGGTATGCGGCCGGAAGACGCCGGAGTGCGGGGTCGGGCCGAAGTAGAGGCCGATGGTGCTGGACTGGTCGGGCGACGTACACTGACTGATTGTATCACTGTATCGACACACACCACCTCAAACACGACGACTGCACTGACCATGGCGTCCTTCTCCAGGTCTGCTCTCGCCTCCCGTTCCTCCCGGTGGGCAGCGGGCCCAGGAAGAAGAGGCCTGGCGACGTACCGAGAGTGAGCATCGTGTTCTTCACCTAACCCGTCCTGACCCTGGCACCCACACGGCTGACCCGGACCCGCCTCAATGGGCCTCGTCAGCACGCTTCCCAACCTCGCGACCAGCTCGGAGACCCGGGTAATCGTTCAGGGGTTTACGGGCAAGGCGGTGAGCTAGGACAATCGTTTCGCTGCTCGCTGGCGACTCGCTAACGTGGGCCCGCGTCTAATCCGATCGCCCACCGAACGAACAGTCGACCTATCACTCAGCGCTCTCCCAGCAACTCGGCACCTGCATCGTCGGCGGCGTGTCTCCCTCCAAAGGTGGGACTACGCATCTCGACCTCCCCGTTTTTGACACAGTGCGCCAAGCAGTGCGTGAGCTTCGGCCTGAGGCCACCTCCGTGTTCGTGCCGCCGAAGCAGTGCGCGGACGCCGTACTTGAGGCTATTGAGGAAGAGGTGCCGCTCATCGTGGCTGTTGCTGAGGGGATTCCGGTCAAGGATCAAATGAAGGTGAGCCGCCTAATAGACGGGACCTGGAAGCCATCCGGCCCAGGTTCAGAACAGTGCGATCGCAAGTGAAGAGCCCATTCTTAACTCTCTTGCCCGCGCGCGCTTGCTCATACGCAGATAATGGCGGCCCTACAGTCTCAGTCCAAGTCGCGCTTCGTCGGAGCAAACTCCCCCGGATACTGTAACCCGGCGGGATGTAGGCTTGGCATCTCTCCCGTTACCGTCTGCAAGCCGGGCACGATAGGTTAGCAAGCCGCTGGGTCTTGTCCGCGGAGAAAGCGGCCGTATTGCCCGCTCATGTTCAAGAATAGGACTCGCCGCTCATCACCATATCTCCCTTCTTGACAGGTATCGTCTCCCGTTCAGGCACGCTCTCCTATGAGGCCACGGCCCAGACCACTGAGGTCGGTCTCGGCCAGTCATACATCCTCGGCCTCGGCGGAGACTACTACCCGGGCACGCGCACAGACGAGGCTCTTGAGTTTCTCCTTCGTGACGAGAGGACAGCAGGTGTGATCAGCAGCGGCCGCGTTCTCTCGTCTAGACCAAGCGGGGAGGTCGCAGTGACTCCTGCGTGTAGTGGACCACTGGGCTCATGGATATCCGGTCCATTCGGTTATTATTTTCTTCGCAGGCATCATTCTCATCGGCGAAGTCGGCGGCTCGATGGAAGAAGAAGCAGCCGCGCTACTCTCCACCCTCTCCCTCTCGTCCTCTCCACCACCGTGCAAGCCTATCGTCGGCTTCATCGCCGGACTGGCCGTGCCACCCGGAAAGAATTTTGGTCACCAGGGCGCGCTGTTCTACGATGGGGATGGTTATGGTAGGCCGATGGAGAAGCGGTCATTATGGGAGCGGGCAGGGATACGCTGCGTGGGCACTATTGGAGAAGTGGGCGTCGCCATTAGAGCAGAGCTCGACAAGGCCAAGGCCGAAAGTTCATCATGACCCTGTCAAGTCTAGTCCTCACAACATCGATGAGGCTAATAAAGTTATTCCCTCTGGAATCACCAAGTCAGTCCGAACTGGAAAGATGGCAAGACCCGTTCTATTAAACCACTTCACCACAGCCTACACGGGAGGATCACCCGAACGAGCGAACGAGGTAAGATCACGGACAACTACAACATTCTGGAGTGTAAACTTGGCTGTGAGAGCGAGGCCTTTAGGAGTGACTTGCCGAGCAAGTCAGACCATTGTCGGCATCGGCTTTTTGACAGGAGGTCGGTTGGGCACTCTTGGTGGCACGTCGGCCGTCTAGAAGATATGAACGAGCGGTCCAAGTCAGAGGATGGAGTTTGTGGCCAGGTGAGCGAGAGCAGAATTCCATCCTTAAACATTTTCTCCGCTGCAAGTCGTCACAGCACTCACACTTGCGTCCCTTCCGATCTCCGTAGTGAGAACGCCACTGCCTTCTCCACCAGCAGCTCCAGTTCCAGACTCTGTGCCTTTCGAGCGCAAGATGACATCAAGGAGGCGGAAGGGGTCCTGGTTGTCCTTGGAGTCAGGGTCACCGGAAGGGGCAGAGACACCGTACGAGGTGCGGGCAATGTTCCGGAGGTCGGCTTTCGATTCCGAAGGAGGATTTCCACATGTTCTTCAGCTCTCTGTTCTTCAGCTCTCTTAAGCTCTCGGAGTCAAAGGCGCCCATCGAAGAGACTCACTTCTGCCCTTCTTTCTCCAAGCACGAGTATGCCGCCGCCTCTCAGCCTCGTTCCCCCTGCGATCCGCAAAGCCCCTTTCAATGCCTTCACCCTTAGCCTCCTCCCATGGGGACAGCTCAAAGCCGAGGTCTGAGGTCGTCTCATGTGACGTGTTCGCACCTGGGATCAAGTCCCCTTCTCCTAGTGCTGTTTCCATGTCCCTACGCTCGTCCATGACGGCCATGAGTTCGTACGCAACCTCCGAGTTGAATGCACCCCCTTGTGAAGACGAAGTGGTGACAAGGGATGAGAATGGTAAGAATTTGCAAACAGCATGGTTCACCGAACCAAGGCCCCGTTCGTTCGTCATTCATTTGCCGAGCACCGAGACCTCCATGTGCATGAGATCAAAACGCACAGTTGTGAGGGCCGTTGCCATCCTTCACCATCTGTGCCTTTGTCTCTCGACGGATGCCGTGCGGCACATGATGATCTTGCTCATACTCGGCGACGGAGGCTGGAGCGCGTTCAGAGCGAGTCATATCCGTCGAGCTGGTCAAGGTTCACTGCGTATGTAGGAGGGGACGTCTGATTTTGGGAGTGGTGGGATAAAAATTTGGTCCTCTTGACAGCGTCTGACTTTGGGAGTGGCGGGATGAGAACGTGGTCCTCTTGAGAGGCTCTCAGTTATGAAGGCTTTGTAGACCCGACGTCAGATATCCCGCTTTGTGAGCGAGCGAGGGGCTAGCTCAGAGAGGCGCGGTTCGATGGACGTTAGCACTTCCGAATAAGGCAAGCATTGTCTGAATAAGGCAATGTGCACCCAGATCAGAGGAGAGTGACAAATCCGACTGGAGATTTGTTGTGAGAGCGAATAGGCGAAGGGTAAACAAACGGGCGAGTCGAATGTTTATTCCAGATTCGCTGTGAGAAGCAGCGTCTGGCTTCAATGGGAACGGTCACCAGCTAATGATACAGAGAAAGGTCGTCGTCTTTGCTGGTCGACACCGCCGACGTTGGTTGTGAGCAAGTACACCTAATGTTCATACCTGTACAAACCTGGTGGTTCCGTACATGCTATATTCTGATCAAACATCATTCTCCTCCCCATTTCTTCAAGATTCTTCTTGATCTTGGAGCCGGTTCCTCCTGTCAAGCAGGAACGAGGGGACGGTAAACTGTCGAATGAGATGAAGGAGGACAGTAAACAAAATATGGGTGAGTGAAACAGATCGCACCGCCGGCTACCGACTTGCGACGAGGAAAAACTATTTTCTTGCCGCCCAACTCACGCGGCTCCCACATGCTCCCATGCACAAGCTCCTCGATCGCCTTGGCATCGTTCACATCCTTGGGAAGCATATCTTTGTCCATCCTCGCGGCGCCTTCCTCAATGGAAGCCTTAATAACGGCTGAAGCGACCGCAATCGACACTTTTCGCACGTCCGCCACGTCGGGCAAGAGCGGGCCATCGGGATCCTTGAGGGCTGGAGACAGGGATGCGAGGGCCTGTACACCTGCAACGATCATCTCATCTGAGAGGCGCCGGGCGCGAGAGAGGATGACGCCTTGGCCGAGGCCTGGGTAAACAAGACACTGAGAATGGAAAGCGAGAAGAAAGGGGAGGGCGGTTGGAATGGTTTAGAGGATGCGTAAGATGCTTAGCTCGAGAAAACGGTTATCGTCGAACGAGTGGGACGCCCCACCGCTGCCTCACGTTGTTACACTCGGAAACGATGTACTCCTTTCCAGTCTTGGGATTCTTCCACGGAGGGAAAGGGCTGCCAGTGGCAATGATCGCCTTCCCATCCGTCCATTGCATAACATCAGCTGTAAGAGTGTGGGCATGCAAACAAGCTTGGGATTAGTCTCTGCTTTCCCCGCTACACAGGAACAGACCTAACTCTATCCCTGTGGCCTTGGTCTGCACGAACAGAGTAATGCAGGGCTAGCTCACCAGGATCAACTTCGCAGAGCGTCGTAGGGTTGCTCAGTGGGAAGATGACCGGCCGGTCGACGTGCTTGGACATCTCGGTGATGACCTCCTTGCCGAACGCCCTAGCCTGGCCAGACGTGCCTATGAGCACAGTGGGATGGGCGTTGTGGACAACGTCGTAAAGCTTGAATCCTTCCCTACCAGGGTCGGCTTTTTCCCAACCTTTCACTTCCTCTGGCTCACGAGCCATTTGGTAGTGAACTACGATGTGCAAAGCACGCAGAAGGGAAGTGGATGAAGTCAGCAAGGCCGTGCCAGATGCCAAGTTCAGCGCGAAGGTCACCCTCACTAGGTTTCATCTGCCTGCCTTTAACGACCAGCCCAAAACGATCGATAAGGCTGCACGACGGCACAATGGGAAACCTTGGCTCAGCTTGCCTCCTCTGCAGAAAGTCAACTGGCTCAGACTCTTCACCATGGAAAGCCATCGCTCACTAGAACCTCTTGTTAGCCTCTTCCTTTGACAGGCCATCGATTTGCACCATAGCGTCCCTCATACGGGTGGCGATACCCATACCTGCCGTTCCGGGACCGAAGATGCATACCCTCTGGTCCTTGAGCTTGCTCTTCTTGATGCCCATCGCCGACATAATCGCTGCAAGCGTAACGGCGCCAGTTCCCTGGATATCGTCGTTGAAGCACGATACGCTATTTTGGTACTTGTCCAACAGGCGTTGCGCATTGGCGTTCCCAAAGTCCTGCATGGAAAAGAGAACATGGTCCAGTGTCATCGTTCGCAGGTCGTCAGAGAGCACGATGTGGCGGAAGAGCCAAGAAGACCCTCTCACCTCAAAGTGCAGGAACGCGTTGGGGAAGAATTCATCGACGGCGCGAACAAAGCTGTCAACATAGTCGTCATACTCCTTGCCCCGGAGACGGCTGTGGCGCCAGCCCATGTAGAGAGGGTCGTTGAGGTACTGATCATTGTCTGTACCGACATCGAGGACTACAGGGAGCACTCTGAGAAGCGCAGCGAGGGGATAAAATGAGTGAGCGACGATGACGGTGGTGCGATGCCAGCGGAAGGTGAGGTGCTGCAGAGAAGCTCACCGATTCGGATCGACACCTGCGCCAAGAACGTAAAGCCTGAGGAACGGCCAAGCGCCACAAGGATCGATCTATGAACAGAACGCCGGCGACAGAACCGACTACGCGTACGGCGCCACCCTCAGCCCAGAACGCGCCATCGGTGGATAGCTCACGTTGTTTTTCCGATACAAATTTGCACGCCGCCCACGCCTTGATCCCCGATACCCAAGATGGCTTCCGAGTCAGTGACGACGACGAGGTCAATGTCGTTTTCGGTCAGCGCACCGCTATGAGTGAGACTCTTCCTCATCTGGTCGCTGTACCGGGGGCTGATCCTCGAAGGCGAAGGGCCCAGCTTTTGACCTCCAACGTCCTCTCCAGACGCAGGAGGCGTAGGGGGACGAGAGGGAGCTTCAAAACTAGGCTTGTGCGTGGGGTAGGTGAGAAAAATACCATCCGGACGGCGGAAGAGTTGCGAGTAGTGCTGGATCGCTTCGCCGCTGTGGGCGTACGAACAAAAGGGAGATGAGACGAACCGGATACGAATGAGCAAATGCTAAGTTCAGGGATATCATGTGCAGTACGGTGGCTCACACTGTCGGAGTGTAAATGATGGGCAGAGTTGCCTTCAAGTGCTCAAGCAGGAGGCGGTGGAAGAGAACCTGGTTCTGCTCGCTGTCCGTTAGTGCGGAGGGAAGAGAGATCAGCCCTGGGAAGAGAGGTGGCTTTGGAGCCGATGCCAGCTTACCGCAGGGAGATGAGAAACGAGTATCTGAGGAGGTTGTTAGGGCGCGTGCAGAACTGATCCCATGCTCTCTGAACGTCGAGACGCGACACGATCGATCGATGCGAAGTCAGCGGTCCCTGCGCAGATCCTGGCCACCTTGCTCTGAACGCCATAGGACACACCTTCAGTTGCTTCTCCAAAGACTGGACGTCATGAGGAAGCAGCCCCTCAAGGTCAAATGTCAGGCGCTCCTACATGGAAGAGAAGCAGGCGGGACCGGGTAATGAGATATTTGTTCGCTCAGGCAAATACGAGGGCGGCTTCAGCGGCTGAAGGGATCACTGACCTGCCGAGTAACTGGAAGTAGGGGCGTATATGTTCGATGGGGAGCACATGCCCGTCAGCAGAATAGTCGACCCTCACGTCTCATACGCCTGACGAACCCGCTCCTCGTCCGGGCTCGTCTGACAAACGTTCGATCCAAACTGTACGGACGATCGACGACGCATGGACGAGGCGAAGCTCACACGCAGATCCCTTGTTCAATATCGGGTTCTCCAACAGCGTGGAACGTCTGTCCTTGACGCGAGCAGGGTGCACGCCCTCGACGACGACGGTTCCCATCATATCGACCTTCTCCCCCGGTATCCACTTCTCCGACCCCTCCCTAGGTTCCTTGCCGCCCCAGAGCTCTCGGATGTACACCCCATTGTGAGGAATGCGCCATGGGTGAGGAGCACGAAGGCCCTGCATGGTTGCTGTGTCCTCGGTGGAGGGCGTTTGTGGTTCTGACGTACCAGTCTCGCGGGGCGGGTCATCCTTTGAGCGTGCGTTAAAGCTAGACGCTGCGCGAGAGTGGACCGCTAGGAGTGCGTTGGAGCTAGTACGAGCGGGGACGCAGACAGGTTCGACGACCCAGCGCGAGATGCCCAACCGGGCAAGGCGGGCGGCCATGATGACAAAAGACGCTTGCTTGCTGAAAGAGCAGGAAAGAGCAGGTTCTCAACGTCGTCCAAGGTTGTCAGTGGAGGACTTCTCGCGCGCGAACGGCTGGACCCATCTAATCGTGCCGCAGCTGCGTGTCGATGACGCACGGGCCGTCGCCGCATACCTGGGTGAAACATATGGCAGGGCAAGGAGCACGAGAAGGAAAGGCACTCCGAGGAGACGCTTCGCGAACGGAATGAGCGCATCGTAGCGTTGGATGCGCGCAAATACACGTACGAACATCTTGGGCGCACAGAGCTAGCATAGGTATGAGCATGAAGGGTGAGGTATGGATTGCGCTGACGCCCCCTCGGACGGCGTGAGACGAAGATCAATTCGCCCAGCCAAAAGGTTCAACGACTACACGGGACCAAGGAGGGCTATGTCAAGTCGTTCCGAGACACGACGGAGATGGCTCCTACGCAACGTGACATGCATGGACGCCGCAGACCGTATAGCGCCCCCGAAAGGTCAGTCCTCAAACTGCACGCCTACCCATTCCTCCCTCCAAGTCTCGTCTGAAGGTGCTCCGGCGGCGCTAGACACGCAGCAGTCCTTCTCGCAAACAAACACCACTGCGATCGCCCAATCGATCCCGCTTCGTTCCTTGGGGTCCTTTGCCGCCTCGGTAATCCGAGAGCCCCCGCTGCCTTGGTCGTCTGCGGGCGTCCGGCCGAGGATACGACTCAACTCTGCCCGTCGTTCGTCGTCTGTCTGACTGGCGGAGTTTTTACCTCGCTCGGAGGAGGAACCGTCGTCGCGAGGAGACAGCGAGTGGGCGAGATGGGGCATCAGTTGGAGCTCGAAGACTCGCCTGGAGCCGCAGACCTCGCATGGGGGTACCCGCGAAGGATCGTATTTCCGCTGGTGCGAAACCGGTGCGGAGGGAGCAGAACCAGCAGCAAAAGCTCCTCCGGTGACGGCTGTAAGTGTCCCTGGCGGCGGTGCGGAAGAGGACGGGTCGGGGAAGAGGAGAGAGTAAAGAGAACCGTTTGCGTTGTACGGTAGGGGTTCGCCGCCGAATTCGTATCTGATGACCGTAGGGGTATTTTTCAAAGGAAGACCTAAGTGTCTTTGAAAAGGACGGAAGGAATCTATCGCGCAGCGGCCTACTCACCTGATGCACTGCCCACCGTGCTCGCCCACCCTCTTGGCGAATTTTTCAAACACCTCATCTACCCCTTCGACAAACATCTTCTCGTATCCCTCCTTCCCCCACTTCTCTGCCTTGTCTCCCCCGCCAATGTCCACGCCGGCCTCGGCGTCGCGTGCGGCCTTCCGTTGGGCAGCCGTCAACGAGGACATCGAGAGCGCTTCCCGACTTGACAGGCTTTCGGTCACAGTGGACAAGTAGAGCGGTCCGTATGAGGGCGCGTGGGGGGCCCAATCTGTTTGAAAATGCCAATATCGATAGCGAGAGCTCAGTTGCGTTGAAGTGTGGTACGGGCGGCGTGATTGTGGGAGGAATGGAAAGCACGCTCACCTTGCGAAGAATCTTTCTCCGCCAGACTCGCCTTTATGGCAAGCTCTTCCGCCAGTTGCTCGTTTACATCCTCGTCCTCGTCCTCGTCCTCGCTTTCGCTTTCTTCCGAATCCTCCCTGTCGGCGTGCTCGCCTACTGCGGTGGGCTCAGCGTCCGACGAGGCAAACAGGTTGTTTGGCGCCGCCGCCGCCGCCCCGCTGAATAGGAATGAGCCGAGATCGGAGCCGGTGTTGGTTTGCGAAGTCGAGGTCTGCGACTGGAACGATTGAGATGTGAGGAAACCGTTTTCGCTTCACGCTCTTCAACGTGCGCATGCACCCACCAAAAACGGGTTCGAGCTCTTCCCCTGCGCTTCCATCTTCTCCTTGTCCGCCTTCGCTCTCCGCGCCGCGTCTTCACGCTCCTGCCTAGCTTTCTCCTTTTCCTCTTTGGCCTTTCGCTTCTTGGAGAGTTTGGCTGCCCATCGCTCGTTGCGTTTCAACGTTCGTATCGCGCGGACGCTGTCAAGGACACGAAGCCAAATAGGAAGCATTGTAAATGGGTAGATCGCTTGTCGCGCGTTGGTGAAGGGTTAATTAGAGATGAGTGTCCGTGCTCACCTGCCGTCCTTCCGCTGACATCCCCTCCGAGCGCAACCCCAAACCATCAACGTCCGATCATACTCGGACTCTTCGAGCGGCGCGAAGATTTGAGCCAAGAGCTCCATCAGGCCACCGCATACCTTGCATATGGCGACGTCTGCAGGCGGCGGAGATGCTAGCGGGAGCCACGACTGTGAAGAGCGGGGACGGCAAACGGGAGACTTCATCAGCCCATCGAAACTCGGCGGCAAGCCAAGGCGAGACGTTAAATTGCAGGAGCATAGCCCCAACCGAATTATGTACACAAAAGAGAAGAGAAAGTAAAGAGCGAACTCCACCCACAGGGCGGCCGCCGATCCTGCTGACGAGCGGGTTTTTCTCGTCACCCGGCTCGAGCGGACCGTCGTTGAGGCCTAGTTGGACGTCAGTGACGAGCGAGCCTACCGACTCGTCGTCCGAGTCGGAATCGTAGATGGGTCTCGGAGGAGGCATGATGAGAAAGAAGGAGAGGGGGGGTGCTCGAAGGGGATAGGCTGGGGTAGGGTACCTAACAAAACTTCAAAGTGGAAAAGCAACTTGGTCAGCTTTCACGCCGCCTCCGCCGAGCGAATGCCAAGGACAAGGAGAAGACTAAGGATATTCCTCCCCTCCACAAAACAAGTGCCTCAGAAATGCATGAATGGTAAAATAAAGAAGTCTCGTCACGGAGGCGTCCGAGCAAGGCGCGGTCAAGACGACCGGCGAAGGACAGACTTGTATCGGACTCGTCATCTAAGGAGTTCATCTTGGGTACAAGCAGGAGAAGGTAGGAGAGGGGGAACGAAAACAAATGGAACGGGACTCACCAAGGCAGAGACGTATACTAGGGGGTTCGAGTGGTGGGGGTTTCAAGTGGTGGTGGTGTTGGAATGCTTCGTTTGAACGACGACGGCCGGTCGACTTTTTTTTTTTTCTGATCGACGGATCGCCGCAGTCCGCAAACGCCGACGGCGTTCCCCTGTGCGCCCGACTTCGCCCTCCTTTCAGATCTCGTTGTCTTTATGTTCTATTCTTCCAAAATCTTGGTCTCGAGCGAGCTACCGGGTACATCGTACAGGCGCAAGTCCATCTCACCAGTTGGAGACTGCACGTCTCGTCGAGAGTCGTATAGGACCGACTGCCTCGCGAGACGTTTGCTCACGCCTCAAATTCAACGGGCGCTCTTCCGTCATTTATTGCCGAATGAAGAGTGAAATCATTGCTCCTCCCGCGACTAGGAGGCAGTGGATTTCGGCGAATCCTTGCCTTCGAAATCAAAGTCCGGAGGCGGCATCCACCCAGAAGGGTATGCTGGGCCAGGGTAATAGGCGCGTGGGAGAACGTCGAGCAGCTGAGGAGAAGACAGGGCGAAAGGACAAGTGAAAGGGAAGAGAGAAGGCGCAAGCAGACGGAGGAGGGCAAAGTCGATAGACCCATGCAGAGCGGGTGAATGAGATGAGCAAGGGATGGATGCGAAAACAGGACCAAGAGCGAGAGCGCACCTCAGGCTTGAGCTGGTCCAGCCGAGTAACGCCCAGGAGTCGCATTCCACGAGTGATCTCGTCGTGTAGGACTATGGCCGAGCGGGCGACCATCGAGAATTAGGTACGGGGGGTAAAAGTGAATCACCGGTCGCAACCACAAGAGAGGACACTGCCGGAAGCATCCAGTACTCACTTCCCCAAGCCCTCTTGACGCCCTCCTCTGCCCATCCGCTCTGGGCATACAGGAACGGTCGGCCGAGTCCGACGGCTTTGGCACCTAGACAGAGCGCCTTGAGGACGTCCGTTCCGCGCCGGACGCCGCCGTCGAGGTAGACTTCTAGCTTGTCAAACACCTCTGGCGCTTCCTTCCGCAACGCGACTAGGACGTCGATGGACGGTTGGGCGCTGTGCGACAGGTACAGGAAGGCAAGGGCCGGGGAGCGGTGAGAAGAGAAAGTGGATTGGTTCGGCGTGCGATCAAAATCAAACTTACTAGTCTAGAGATCGACCACCGTGCTGCAAAAACGCAGAATAAAGCGAAGTGAGATGAACATTCATTGGGAGGATAAGCGGTCAAGTCAAATGAAGGCGACAAAGTCACACATGTCAGAGGTCCCACGATACTGACGTTCGAGATGACGATACCTTGAACACCAGCTTTGCAAGCCAGTTTCGCGTCCTGAAGGCCATGGAAGACATGACGTAAGAGAGCGAAGGTCATCAACAACTGTCTTCTGTCACGCTAGCACGGCTATCCTCTCCCCGTCATGACCGCGGGCGCTTCACCTCACAACGGGTCGTACAATGATCTCGTCCTTTCAAACGCAACGAAACCACAACTTACTTCAACGGTCTGTATCCCTTTGAGCACGATGGGCAACTTAGTCTGCTTCTTCAACCACGCTACGTCTTCCCATGATAAGTTGGGGTCGATGTATCCGCTAATCGCGCCCGCAACGCCACCGGTCTTCGAACCCGAACCCGTGACGCTGCTGGGGGTGGGAGAGGAGCCGTAGTTTGCTGGACCCTGTGTGGGTGAGACGAAGAGTAATGGAACGTTGAAACGAAAGACAAAAAATGGACAAGAGCAGGTGCAGATGAGACAACGGCGTGCAGGAAACAGATATATACGTAGATAAACACTTTGGAAAGATCTATTAAAGGAAAAGGACGGCTAGGCGGACTCACCTCTACCTCAACCTCCTTCACTCTCAAGTCTCTTTCTCTCTTGCCCATGACGTTGGCATCGACGGTGAGCCAGATAGCCTTGCAGCCCAACCTCTCGACCTTCTGAATGAGCCTCCGGCTAGCTTCGCGATCCCTGTTCATGTAGAGCTGGAACATGAGCGGCTGGTCCTCTCTCGTCTTGCTCTCCACCATCTCTTCCAGGGAACAAGACGCGTTGGCAGAGATGCCTTGGATGATGCCCATCTGTCCAGCTCCGGCAGTGAGGTTACACTCGCCGCGGGGATGTCCCAATCGAGCCATGGCGGCGGGGGAGATGTAAATGGGGAGCGTGACAGGATAACCGAGCATCGAGGTGCCGGCGTCGACATCATCAAGCTGTCCTACTAGAACCCGGGGCTTGAAAAAGATACGGGAGAAGGCAGTTCGATTGGCATTGTGGGCTGTCAAAGGACGAAAGGAAGGCCATGTTAGTTCAGATACAGCAAGCGGGAAAGACGGGGCAGATCAGTACGCCACCGTCCGGGGTCGAAGGAAGCTACACACTGATTTCGTCATCGCCAGCGCTGGAGTAGTAAGCCCAGGCTTGAGGAGAGAGAATAGCTTGCGCAACTCGCTGCAGAGAACATGAAATGGAAAGGCCGGCTTTCAGCGCTTTGGTTGCTGCAGGCTTTCAACCCAGATCTAAGTCAACAACAGGCCGGTCCACGCTCCACTGCCTGCTCACCTCCATATCATCCAAGTTGAGCACGGCTTCCACTGGAGGGATATTTTCTCTCGCAACCCTCCTCCTTCTCTCCTCTTCCGTCTTCTCTTTGACGACGACTTTGACGGTCTTTGGGTCCACAGCGCCAACGTGCGCTTGAGGGCGCTCTTTAATGTATTCGGGCAGGAGGGTGGGCGCATGAATCGGGTCGAATATTTCACTTTGCAAAAGATAAAGACAAGGAAGAAAGAAAATAAAGTAGCAGTCAGCATAGCTAGCGTCCGGGTCCACTCTCTAAAGGAGCGAGGGAACCAAAGCCAGCAAGCGCAGCGCGGCGATTGGAACACAGCATGGCCACACTCACGTAACGTCTTTGCCAGCGTTCTTAAGAATGGCCTTGACCCCGCCGGGATGGTGGTCAAGGAACCCCGTGAGGTCATACACCTGTCCGTGAATGACGACCCAAGCGCTCTCCCTAGAGTTGTGCTTCTCCACCTCGGCCATGGTGATCATTCCTTCCACCGCGTGCCCTGCCGAGGACGTTTCCACTGTTGTTTCGAGGTCATTTTTACGTTTACCGGCAGAACCTTTGATGCGTTTGACGCTGGGAGGGGCGTCTGCTGAGACAGGGGAGTGCAGAAGGAGATAGAGAGCGGCGGACAGGGATATGGCAAGAGCGGTGTAGAGGATGCGGTGGGTGGAGAAAATCGAGGACTCGGACGAAGACGGGTTAGGGCCAGAGCTTGAGAAGGCTCGCCATTGAAACTCCCGGGTGCGCCCGCTCCGGCTGGGGACAGAGGCCTGCCTCAGCGACGGAAAAGAGGCCCGCCCTGTCTGGGTGACACGGCGCGAGGGCCATGCCAGGCGGGCGGCGGGGGCCAGCTGATGGAGGAAGAGACGCGAGGAGGGATGCATGGGGCGATCGAGCGACGGTGGGCAGTGAGGGGCAGGCGATGGATGTCCACGTCTCTCGCCTTCTTGTGTCGGCGGACGAGCGGATACGATGAGGGGGAAGTTGCTCGTCTTGCCTCTGTCGTCCCGCACTCTTTCTTGTACGAACCCCACCGCGGCCCTCGGTCCGAATTTCCTGGAGTACCCCGGACAACGCCCAGTTAAGTCGCCGGCGTTTAACCGGCCTGAGCACGTGATTTTGCCGCAGCTTTCTCGAGGAGACCTTCGCCGGGCCTGAATCTTCCTCTTTCCCGCGCTATCTCGAAGGAGGGCAGAAGCATGGCTTCGACGGTTTCATCATCACGACCGGGCTCAGCCAACGGTGCCGGAGATGCAGAAGGAGCAGTTCCGCTTGGAAAGCATCTCGCTTCCACTGGTGGGTCTCGCCATTAGCCATCTTCGGCATCTTAGTCGCCTTCGTCAACGCTGCGATGGCTCGTCGCTAACGCTTTGTCCTCCATTTTTTTCCTATTTTCACGTCGTTAAAACCCGTCGTCCTCTCTTAAAGAGAAGAAAGTGCGTGACAGAGCCATCAGGTCCCTGGCTGCCTTCCTCTCTCAAGCCTCCTCTCGCAACGATGGTGGTGACGAAGACGCGGATAGCCTCGATGAGGCCATCCTTCCGCCGAAGGAGATCGCCAAGCTTTGGAAGGGTATATTCTATTGTGAGTGCGAAGAGGATCTTGTTTTGCCAGAATTGAACGGCTAGATAGTCATAAGCTCTGCCATTCGGTGTCGATCGTTCAAGGTCAGCCTACTGAATATTGCCCCTTCCTCCAGGCTTTTGGATGTCCGACAAACCGCTAGTCCAACAGTCCCTCGCCCAAGACCTCGCCGACCTCCTTCTCAAGATTTCCGCCAGCCCGTCTGAGAAGATCGATGAACAGAATCGGGGCAGTCTCTCTCGCGGAGGGAAAGCGAAGGAAAAGGCGACAACGAGCGCGAGGGCGCAAAAGATCAGGCTGAGGAGGGCTTTCGGCTTTCTCGAAGGGTTCTGGGATGCGCTTGTTAGGGAATGGAACGGCATCGATCGGCTGAGGTGAGTTGGACCGGCAAACAAACAGATGAGCACGCGGCCATCAGATTCCTCGGCAACGGTCTGACTGCTTGTAACCCTGGCGATTTCATTCCTCGCTCACTATAAACCACAACACGAAGGATCGACAAGTATTACATGCTCGTCCGACGATTCGTCAACGCCTCTTTCCGACTTTTGGCACGAGAAGGGTGGGACGAGGAGGGATTGAGGGAGTATGAGAGGATCATGACCAAGACTGGGGGCCCATTGTGGTGAGTATTCGTTCTGTCGTATTTTGGAACTTGGGACACTGGCGATTCTAATGGATTCATTTTTTGATGACTCGTATCAATTTTAACTTCCTTTTCCTTCTTTGTTAGTGTCAATGACCCGCGCGTCCCTGCTAGTATCGGATATCACCTCGCAGACATCTACCTCGACGAGTTAGAGAAGGCCCTTGGTGCGATGGAAGGTGTCGCCACCGGCGAACACCAAACGCTCTCTCAAGTCCCGCTCCTTCCCCTCCTCGCGCCCTTCTACTCCCTCCTCGCGGCCGTCCAGTCCTCTACATCGTTCGACCGTGTCCTAGAGAACGCGATCAAGCCTGCCATCCAGGCTTGTGACGCGGCAGAAAAGGCGCTCGGGAAAATGTCGCGAACGGGCGAAGAAGGCGACGTTAAGGAGGAGAACGATAGACGGAGAGGTGACAGAAAAGAAGGTGGGCGAGAGAAGAAACGGCGTCGGGTCGCGGACTCGCGGTCGAATGGCACAGCGGAGGAGGCGGAGGCGGACGGAGACGGGGAGGACGTGGAAGGCGGTACAGCAGAGACGGATATGGATCGGCGGATGAAGCTGGCCATCGCAAGCACTCGCTTTCCGCGGATCCTCACTTTCTCCTCCACCTCCGCTCACGTCGAGTCCACATCCTCCGACCACTCCGAGCCGACGATGCGCCCGGCAAGGCTGAAGGACGCACTGACGCGCGAGCTGTTCCGGAAGAGCGAGGAGGAGGAGACGCGGCAGCCGAACAAGAAGAAAATGCGCGCGGCTTGGAAACGGGTTGGGGGTGCCCGCCCTGAGGACTAGGATGACGGAGGAGGGAGCAGCGTTGTGTTGTGATCGAGTCTGGGCCTCCAGGGAGGACGTGTGTATGTAACGTAGTGTCTCGACGGGACGTGTCTCGACGGGAAAACCGCTTTGGTACCCGTTCGTCGCCCCCAAGGAACGCTCCGGCCATGCAGGCCAGGGCGAGGCGCCATCCTGCATGCACGCACTGATCTTGATTAAGATCGATTCTTCTGCGGCGGCGGTACCAGAGACCCTTTTCTGGCTTCCCCGCGCCCTGCCGCGCATCTCCGTCCCCAGTGCGAGGGTCGGGCTCGGAGCGATGTCGCAATTTCTTCCCGTCTTCTTGCCGCCGCTGACTCGGAAGCCACTCGGTCGAACGAACGTTTTTGGCCGTCCCTCCCTTTCTTACCCACCACCAAGACCTCGTCGACATGTCGCACGCGAATGGCATTCCCATCCCGCCCCGCTCCGGCGGGCCCTCCTCAATGAACTTGGGCAGCGTGGCGATATCTCCCAGCTCTCCTCCGAACCCGTTCAGCACCTCGCCCAGTCATGCACGCTCCGGGTCCCTGCCGTCCGGCTACACGGCGCCCAAAGTGCTTCGCCCCTTCAACACGAGCGAGATCCGCGTGCTCGTGCTGGAGAACATTAGCCAGGGGGCCGTGGCCATGCTCAAGGAGCAGGGGTACCAGGTGGATTTCTACACCAAGGCCATGGGTGAGGACGAGCTGGTGGAGAAGATCGGCCAGTACCACGCGATCGGCATCCGGAGCAAGACGAGGATCACCAAGAGGGTCATCGAGGCCGCTTCCAAGGTAGGTCGCGTCGTCGGACGAGACGCCACGAAGAGCTCTGCGTGCCTTGCGCAACGTGACTGAAGCGGACTGGCCGGCCGGGCCTCGTTCGTCTCCTTCTCCTTCTCCTCCTCCTCCTCCTTTCCCAGCTCCTCGTCATCGGCTGTTTCTGCATCGGCACGAACCAAGTGGACCTGGTCAACGCGGCCAAAGCGGGCATCTCCGTGTTCAACTCGCCGTTCTCTAACTCTCGCTCGGTGGCGGAGATTGTGATCTCCGAGGTGATCGCTCTCTCGCGCCAGCTCGTGGACCGGTCGATGGAGCTGAAGCAGGGCATCTGGAACAAGGTATCGAAGGGGTGCTGGGAGGTTCGAGGAAAGACGCTCGGCATCGTCGGCTACGGTCACATCGGCTCGCAGCTGTCCGTGCTTGCAGAGGCGATGGGCATGACGGTGCTGTATTACGACGTCTTGCCTATCATGCCTCTCGGCCAGGCGCGCCAGGTGGAGACCCTAGAGGAGCTCCTCAGCTCGGCCGACTTCGTGACGCTCCACGTGCCGGAGCTGCCTGAGACGCGCGACATGATCGGCGTGAAGGAGCTTGCGTTGATGAAGAAAGGTTCCTATCTCCTCAACAACGCCCGCGGCTCGGTCGTCGACATCCCCGCGCTCATCGACGCCCTCTCGTCCGGCCACCTCGCTGGCGCGGCGGTGGACGTGTACCCCAAGGAGCCCGCAGCGAACGGCCCTTCGTTCAATGACCAGCTCAACCCCTGGGTTTTGGCGCTCCGCAAGCAGAAGAACGTCATCCTGACCCCGCACATCGGCGGGTCCACCGAGGAGGCTCAGAGGATGATCGGCCAGGAGGTGGCGACGGCGTTGGTGAGGTATATCAACTATGGCGGAACGTGAGTGCTTCGTCTACCTGGTCGCCGTCGGGGGTGGGCATGGGCGAGCGTCCGGCCTGTTCATATGATCTCTGTGTCCTTTCCAGCGTCGGCGCCGTCAACTTTCCCGAGGTCGACCTACGCGCGATCAGCGCCGAGGAGAAGCACGCCCGTCTGTGCTACGTGCACGCCAACCAGGTGAGAAGGCGAGGGTGGCGCGGACGGCACGACGCGGCCTCGGATGCGTCCCCGACGGGGTCTGACCGAGTAACCCCTGTTTTTTCTCGTCCCGCGCAGCCGGGCGTGCTCCGCGAAATCAACGAGATCCTCGCGGACCACAACGTGGAGAAGCAGTATTCGGACAGCAAAAAGGACATTGCCTACCTCATGGCCGACATTGCCGACGTGGACCAGGACACCGTCAGGGACATTTACGAGCGCATTGGCAGGACCAAGGCGAACATTCTCACCAGGATCCTCAGCTGAGTTGTTGACAGCCGTGCGCACACCAGCCGGAGCGCCCAATCCCGAAGACCATGTGCGAGTCCGCATCCATGTATTTCTTTTTTGTCTATACATGCTCGTCGCTACCGGTAGAAGCCGTCGTATCTCTTGGCCCGCCTGCGTCCGGTCGTGCGCGTGAGCGAAAGCATAAGCGACGACGCAGCGGAGGCGAGCGAAACGGAGACGAAGCCGGGTGGCTCGGCGAGACGCCTGATGGAGGGAAGAAAGGAAGAGAGCCAGCCGTCGCGGCTGCTTTCGGCGTGCTTCCGTTGTGTCGTCTTCCCAACTTCTGTCTTTGTGCCGTCTTCCGTACCTCTTCCATACATACCTCTTCCATTGTGTCCTCTTCTTCCATTGTGCCGTCTTCCTATTGCCGCCTCATTGTCTGCCGTGGGCCAAGGCATGATCACACGTGATCCTTCCATTGCTCTCCTTCCTTTTGCGAAAAATAATGAAAGAAATAACAAACCGATTATTATATCTAAGTATGTCCAACATACATCTTCCACATGGACGGTATAGTTAGGGTTAGGTATGCCGAGGAGGAAATAAAAAAGTTGAAACAAAAAAGCGACCACGGCAGGGGTCGAACCTGCGATCTTTGGATGTCTCCGAGCTGCTGCTGCTGCTGCGAATTCGTAGTCCAACGCCTTTCCATTTGGCCACGCGGCCTACGA
>JAMDHS010000147.1:0-26658 GCA_029717555.1 Peribolospora baueri
TTTTTTTTCATTCGCGTGCCAAAGCTACGTATTGAATTGCGCACGGCCGTGTCGTCTTCGCTCTTCCACTTCCTGTCTCCAATTGCAATCCGGCGATAACGAACGCAAAAATATTTTACGGACACATCCTCCGTACGACCGCACGCAAACATTCTTTCAAGCCACATCTGGAGATGACTCGGTCGAGGTTCGGATGTACTGACCGACGACGGAGAAAAGGTGCAAGATACAAAGTGAGCGACGGTGTGCACAACAAAGTTGATCCCCCTTCGGCGACTCGTCCACATTCGACCCGACCCATGCACTGGCCGAACGACGAGCGTACGCACCTTGTACGGGTTCAAGATGCTCCTGGGATCAAAGAGCTTCTTGATACGCTTCATGTACTCAATCGACACTGCGTCCTTGCTGTAGCCAATGTAAGGCGCCTTTTGCAGGCCCAAGCCGTGCTCCGCGCTGATAGATCCGCTGGTGGGTAGGTCAGTGAGGTGAACAGGAGGTGGAGACCGAGGAGAATGTGTAGAGGGGAAGGAATGTGAGCGGTCGCGCAGAACGGGCATGATCGGCGGGTGAGGTCACAAAACCTTCACTCACCGCTTCTTGGCTGGTCGCACACCAATCCGGGCGATGAAAAAGCGGGCGCACAGGAAGCAAATCGAGTCGAATCCGCTCGTCAGAACCGTCTCGCGGCACGCGACCTCCTCCCACCAAATGAGCGGACGTGCGCCACGCGACCACTCACAGACCCATTCGAAGATGTAAGGCTCGATGACGCCCTCAATCTTCTTGTCGAACCGGCTAGCGACGATGTTGATGTGGAGGTTGCCTGTAGCCGAGGAAGACGGGAGGAGGGGTGATTACGCGCACGGTCTTACATGGATGCGCTCGGCCACGGCCGTCCTCGATCCGAGTCACGTCAAATCACCGAGCATTCAGAAGCTCACCGTCGCCGATGTGACCGTACCCAACCACGCTCCGAATATCGAAGCCCTCCTCGCCCTCGCGCACGCCAACACCCTGGTTGAGCATGCCCCTGTCCCTGAACCTGCTTCGCATGTCCTCGACGAGCGTGTTCATCACCTCGACCTTCATGCTCAGGTCATACTTGTACACGCTGCCCATCTTGCCCGCCGCCTCTGGGATGGACTCGCGGAGAGACCAGAGGGAGGCTTGTTGGGAGGCGCCTTGGGCCAGCACGCCGTCGGAAATGGTGCCTGATTCCATAAGATCCTCAAGCAAGCCTTGGAGTTTCTGAGGTCCCGAAGGCGGGAGGGAAGGAAGGGAGAGCGAAAGTAAGACCGGAGCCATACCGGTTCACGTCGATGACCGCGGGTGCACTCTCACCTCCTCGTCATGCTCCGCCTTGCTTCCAGAAGTCTCGACGAGGACGTAGAAAGGATGTCTAGCCTCGAACGGGTCCTTCGGGCGAGAAGTGGCGTGCTTCTGAACACAGTCAAACGCATGCTCGTCGAAGAACTCGAACGCGGACAGGATCTCGCCGCAGTGGGCCTTGCACTTGGCGAACGCCTTCTGCACGGCGTCGTAGCTCTCCAGAGCGAAGACGGCCACGTTGGTCGCCGAGGGGCGTCGGGAGGCCGCAATGGCCACCTTTGTGATCACACCGATAGTGCCTTCCGATCCTATGAAGAGCTGCTTGAGGTCAAAGCCCGTGTTGTCCTTACGCAGCGTCGTCAGGTTGTCCATTACCGTGCCATCTGGAAGGACGACTTCCAATCCAAGCACCGAGCCGTGCAAAGAGCCGTAACGAAGAAGTCGAAGACCACCGGCATTGGTGGCCACGTTCCCACCGATGTGGCAGCTACGTAAAAGAGGGAACGGAGATAGAGAGTGAGATGAAGCATTCGGGCGGTGATGTGACAAACCGAGCAGAGTTCGAAAAGGGGAGACGGAGGCTCACCTGCCCTTGGCGCCGAGATCGAGGGGAATAATGTACCCGCGCTCCGCAAGGTAGTTGTCCAGGCTTTCGAGGATGCACCCGGCGTCTGCGACGAGGGCGCCGGAAACCTCGTCAAAAGAGTGCACCTTGTTCATGTTAGAGAGCGAGAGCACTATCTCGTCGAAGACTGGTGTGGAGCCGCCTGCACGAGAAGGTAGTCCGGGGGGAAAGGAACAACTTTCAATGCCAATTCTGTCGCTCGACAAACTATGAATTCCAGAAGCAACGACTCACCGACGAGCCCGGTGTTGCCGCCCTGGGGCACGACGGCGAGCCGTCTCTCGTGGCAGTACCTGAGGATCTTGGCTACCTCGTCGGTGGTCCTAGGCTTGAGCACACAGGCGCTCCTCCCCTTGTACTTGCCCATCCAGTCCTCGTTGAACGCTTCCAGCTCGCTCTCTTCCACCAGAGACGCCTCAACGCTCCTTTCGGGCTTGAGCGTTGTGAGGAGTTGCGTGGACGGGGTGGAGAGCATAGAAGCGAACGCGGAGATGTCGGCGGGCGTCAGCGTGGCATATTGCGGGTCGCGGGTCGGCGGAGGGGCCGCTCGGACTGATCGACTGGTGTGGAAGCCTAGACTCTGGCGGCCGAGGTTGAGCAGGGAAGGTAGGGCGACGGGAGACATGGGACGTCGCGGTACGGGTTGGGGAGCGGCGAGGGTTGAGATACAAGAAGAGGGCATGGACCGCTGGATTGATGGAGGCGGAGCATCCCTGGCAAGACGGCAGGAGCGCGCTGTGACCGAGCGCCCGAGTCGGGAGGACGGAGCGCTGACGAGGCTAGCTGCTCTGGAGCTCATGGCTGGCATGTCCTTGAGCTGGAAGCCGGTCAGGAACGGGCGGAGGAGAGCGGCGGCGAGAGGCAGAGTGCACAAGGCAACAAACACGAAGAGCGGCGAGGGAGCTGGAGGCAAGACGGTGGACGCCTGGAGAGGGCAGTCAGCAAATTACTCGCGGTCGAAGGGGACTGCGTGCGGCAGTAGCTGTGCAACTCTCGTGCCGGTCGTCTTGAACATTGCAAAGTCCAATCAATGACTTGCTTGAAGGCACTGGTCACGTGCACGCAGCGGGGTCTTGCCGGTTGCCGCAGCAATAAGCGGACCCGGGCGGGGACCCTCCAGTCAGGGGCCGGGAGTAACGATATGATCTCTCGGGGTCGTGCGAAAACTTTGTCCAAGGGGTCTGCTGGTTCGCCAATCTTGCGTCTCGCCCGACGTCCTACGTCTGACATTCCTCTTCGCACTGTCCCTATCCGTACAGTCTCAATGGAGCTTCGAATACACTATAACGACGATGAGGAGAATGAGAACGACGATGATGGCGATGGTGATCATCCGCTGTTGTTTCATCCTACAGGTATCCAAGCGTTGGGCAGAGGACATGGCGGGCGTCGATACGAGACGACGTCAAAGGCGATTGCAGGGCAAGGTGCGCAAAATCAACCGAAGGGAAAGCTGATGGATCAGGACGGAGGACCGAGGGTCCCAAAAAGGGAAACAAGCAGAACATGTGGATCGACCAATAGAGCCGGTCGCGCTCCTGGGAGAACCGAGGTGGAGAGGAAGCGCGTCAAGAAGCTGCAGACGTACTCACCGTCGGATCATCTTCTTGAGTGTCTTCGACGCCTTGTCCAGATTCGAGTCTGCGCCATGGAGCTGAGGACGAGAAGTGCGGCAGCGAACGTAATGGTATGTGGTGAGGTGTGGTCGGGACCGGTGAGCATGGAGAACGGAAGGGCACTGAAGGTGCCGCACACCAGACTCACCGTATCCCTCGATGCCTCGATCTGTTCTCTCTGGCTCCTCAAATCACTCAAGATCTCTCCTCCCAGCTCCTCTGTTTCAAGAGCAACCCTTTGGCTGTCCTCGAGCCTCCTCGACCCGTCCTGCAACGTCTCCGTTCCTGACAGCAGCCTCGTCCTCTGCGCTTGTGCATAGCCTTCCTCCCCGCCGTGTCCCGCCTCCAGGTCGCCCATTTCGCCCGCGCCGCCGACGCCATAGCCGAGCAGCTCAGATCGGTCGGATGAGGCGAGCTGCGTGCGCACTTCTTCTTTGATCTTGCCCAACTCGGCGCGATAGCCTCGGAGCTTCACTTGGTACCGGGGCTTGACGCTTTGGGGGAAACCTTGGAGCTCGATGTCCATTTGGGAGATCTGTAAGAGAGAAAGGTATAAGGCACGTGAAGTCGGTGCTGAGTGAATCAGAAGGACGGATTAGCCATCTCTTGTCCGCTTTCCACCCAGCGATACATACAATTTCGTCCGCCTCGTCCACCTCCATGTCCAACCGCCTCAGTGTCGCCTTTCGCTGTTCTGAAAGATCAAAAATGAACAGAGATAGAAGAAAAGCGGGTCGGAGCAAACGGGCACATGAGATCAGCTTCGTCAAGCAAACCGTCTTCCATCGGTCGCACCCATCACGTTCGCCGCCAGTTGCCTCCCGACTCACCTCCCTTCTGCACCTTGGCGTCCTTGTCCAACTTCTCCTTGATCCCGGAAGTGAGCGACGCAAAGTCGCCCTCATAGCTTTCGAAGAGCTCTGCCATGCCTGTCTTTCCTTTGTCTGCCCTTCCTTCCTCCCTTCGTTCTTGTTGTCTCTGTTTGGTGTGTATGAGGTGGTTATCGCGCGACGCTACCCGCGGGCTGTGGCGCCCGTCCCTGTTGCTGCGGCACGTCGAGCGTCGTTGTGACGCAACTCGGGTGCGCCGCAGCAACCTACCTTGGCGAAGATCAGAGCTGACTCCTTGAACGACGTCCGTCCGACGACTCAGGACGACATCTTCATCTCTGCTCGAGCTCACCCACCGACGGGCCCGTTTCAAAGGTCGGTCATCCTCGCCCGATATGGCCGGCGCTCCTGTTTTCCTTCCTTGGCTCTCATCCCTCCCGGAGCCAGCCGCGCTCTCTGCCCTCTCGCGCATCGGACCGCTCTTGGTTCCTTCATCCAAGCTCTCTGAAGTCTCTCACCAAGTCGCCCCGGCCACCAGCTTTGTCGTCTTCTTTACCGATGCCACGATTCCCTACGACGATGCCATCGCTTGCCTCAACGCCGGCGCCGAGGCCGTCGTTTCTTCGGACACCTCCCTCGTCGGCCAGGTCCCCGCGAATCGGCTGATCCTCGTTGTCAGCCCCGGTACAGCTGTCCCTGTTCCCGAGGTCGCCGAAAATATCAAGGGAGTTCTGGTACAGCTCCCCACCGGGGTGAGCGCCGCCGACCCGACCGCTTTGGAGACTGTGAGGGCGTTCAGGCAGTCTCTCGGCAAGAAGGAGGCCGGGAAGGTCCTTTATGTCCTTCCCAGCGAGGGCGCGTCAGCTCCCAAACCAGCAGACGTAGCGTCGATATGGAAGGCGGATGCGACTCTCGTCGTTCCCGTTGCTCAGCTTACACTTCCTTCCCCGTCTGACGGCTTGACGATCACCGAGACGGGGACCGGCGCCGACAAACTCTCCATCCCTGCCGCTTTCACTGCACCCCTCGTCTCCGACCGCAGCGACGGACTATTCCCCACCCTCGTCGTTTCTGCCTCCAATCACCACTCCCTCGGTCTCGTCTATTCTTCCTCTCAGTCACTCGGTCTCTCCATCGTCACCGGCTCCGCCGTTTATCAATCCCGCAAACACGGCCTATGGCGCAAGGGCGAGACGTCCGGCGCGACGCAAGAGGTGCTCAGCTTGCACATCGATTGCGATGCCGATGCGATCGAAATCCGCGTGCGGCAGAAGGAGGGTACCGGGTTCTGTCACCTCGGCACGGACGGCTGCTTTGGCTCTCTTAGTGGCTTGGCCAAGCTGGAGAGTACGCTCAAGAGCAGGCTGAGGGAGGCACCCGAGGGCAGTTACACCCATCGACTTTTCAAGGATGAGGCGCTGCTCAAGAGCAAGATCATGGAAGAGGCGGAGGAGCTGTGTGACGCGAGTGCGGAGGACAAGGAGCACGTCGCTTTCGAGGCGGCTGACCTGTTCTACTTTGCTCTGACGAGGTGCATCGCCGCCGGCGTGAGCCTCGCCGACATTGAGAGGAAGCTGGACGAGAAGAGCAGGAAGGTGACCAGGCGCAAAGGAGATGCCAAGGGCAAGTGGGCGAACAAGGTGAATGCGCCGGCGGGCGAGAGCAAGGACGTGCCTTCTACCAAGGCCGCCGTTCCGTCGGCTCAGGCGCCGCCGACGACCACCGCTACGACGGTGGACGAGTCTGAGCCCATAAAGATGCAGACGCATGAACTCTCCAAGGTCACCGACGCCGTTCAGCGAGCTGCGCTGTTCAAGCGTCCCGCAATCCGCTCAGAGGCGGTCATGTCCCTCGTCCGGCCCATCCTTTCGGCCGTGCGAGACGGCGGCGATAAGGCCGTGTTGGAGCTGACGGCCAAGTTCGACAAGGCCAAGCTCGACAGTCCTGTTCTCCTTCCTCCGTTCTACTCCGCCGAGAAGTATGGCTCCAAGGCGCTTAGTGCAGAGCTCAAAGGATCGATCGACCAAGCGTATGCGAACATCCGCAAATTCCACGCTGCGCAGCGAGACAAGGACACGCCGCTGGAGGTGGAGACTATGCCGGGTGTGGTGTGCCGACGGTTCTCGAGGCCGATCGCCCGGGTGGGGCTGTACGTGCCTGGAGGGACGGCCGTGCTGCCGTCCACGGCGCTCATGCTCGGCGTCCCCGCGCAGGTGGCGCAGTGCCCTACGATCGTGCTGGCGACGCCTCCCCTTCCGGACGGGAGCATCTCCGCGGAGGTGGCGTACGTGGCGGACCTCGTCGGAGCGTCGCAGGTCGTGCGAGCCGGTGGTGCGCAGGCGGTGGGCGCTATGGCGTATGGCACAGAGACGGTGAGCAAGGTGGACAAGATCGTCGGACCGGGAAACCAGTTCGTCACCGCTGCCAAGATGCTCGTGCAGAACGAGCTGGATGCGCTTGTCAGCATTGACATGCCAGCCGGGCCCAGCGAGGTGTTGGTGAGTTCCTGTTCGCTTCCCGGCTCAAGCAGCGGTCCACGTCGGTCGCGATCCGAGTATTCATTGGAATCGCTCGCTCGCTTGGCTAACCGCAGGCCTCCCTTTTCCCTTCCATAGGTCATGGCAGACGCGACTGCCCAACCGGCCTTCGTGGCCTCGGACCTGCTCTCTCAAGCGGAGCACGGCCCAGACTCCCAGGTGGTCCTTCTGGCCATCTCCCTTCCAGACTCGCTCCTCTCGGCCATCGAAGCCGAAGTGGACGCCCAGGCGCATGCGCTCCCTCGCAGCGCCATCGCCCGACAGGCCATCTCCAAGAGTCTGATTGTCCGCGTCGACTCTGTGGAGGAGGCCGTGAAGTGGAGCAACGAATATGCGCCGGAGCACTTGATCATTCATGTGCAAGGGGCGGAGAAGGTGGTCGACGGAGTTACCAATGCCGGCAGCGTCTTTGTAGGGCCTTGGACGCCCGAGAGCTGTGGCGACTATGCTTCTGGTGAGCGCCGGCGTTCCTTGCTTCTGGGCATTAGATACGTGTGCATGGACGGTCATTGACACCTTGACCCATCTTACGGTCCCTAATAACTTGGCAGGAACAAACCACACCCTCCCGACGTACGGCTTCGCGCGTCAATACTCGGGCGTGTCCTACTCGACGTTCACGAAAAACATCACCTCGCAGCAGATCTCCAAGGCGGGGCTGGACGGGTTGGGCCCGCACGTGGTGAGGCTGGCGGAGACGGAGGGGCTGGAGGGTCACGCCAACGCGGTCAGGTTGAGGCTGAAGGCGGAGAGGAATTGACGAGACGCCGGCTGTTTGTATCGTCGGAGGGCGGATCGGATGGACGTGCCTGACTTCGTGATTGCGTGATATGTTCGATAGAGCAGCCTTGGCTTGCCATTTACTCTGGGATGAGTGCGAATAGACGTGGACCGTGCGCTGGACTCGTTCGACCGTCGGGAACATTTCCAAGAAGAAGCGTCGTTGACGCACGTGGCTCGGCACCAGGTCCGATCGGATATTGACCGCGGCGACTACGAGAATTTTGTTTGTCCACAAATCGTGTCATCCGATCCGCCTCGACGGCGTCCTGTCGAGCCAGCTCCCTCTCGAGACCGACCGCCGCCGACGTCCTTCTTTTCCTCCTTTCTCTCGACACCACCCCCGCGCTCAGCCATGGCGTCCTCCGACGCCGCCGCCGCCGCGCCTCACCTCCCGAGAATCGTTCTCATCGACCACTACGACTCGTACACGCTCAACTCCCTCCAGCTGCTCATACCCAGCGAGCTTTTCGCGAGCTCGCTCGATTCGGCGGCCGGCGGCGGGACCTTTGTCAATGGAAAAGGAAAGGGGAAGGGGAAGGAAAATGGAAAGCCTTTGGATTGGGAAAGAGAACGGGAGAGCCAGGAGAGACTGCTGCAGCGATGGGGAGACGAGGTGGCGCGCAAGGTCGTCGTCATTAAGGGCGACCAGTTCGATTGGTGAGCTCGTTCTTCCGCCTTTCTCTTCTCTACGCATGTGCTCTTATACATGGCTCGCCTTCTCCCGGCCCCAGGGATACGTTTAAGGAATCCATTCTTCCCTTCACAGATTGTATCATCATCTCTCCTGGTCCCGGCCGGCCGGACCGCACGGCGGATTTCGGGTTCTGCGAGCGCCTTCTCAGAGAGGTGGACGTCCCAGTTTTGGGTATTTGCTTGGGACATCAAGGGCTTGCTTCCGCATTTGGTGGCAGGGTGAGTGACAAGGCGGTGGGGTGGACATGGACGTAGCCGACCGCCTCTTCATCATCGATCTCCGCCCTTCTGAGCCACCTCTCGCTCCATCCTCCTTCTCGCTCCTCCAGGTCGCTCGGTCGCGAACCATCCTCCACGGCCAACCGGTTCGTATACAACACTCAGGCCAGGGCATCTTTCAGGCCGGCGTTCCGCAGGACTTTGAGGCGATTCGATACAACAGCTTGACGGTGGTCGAGGAATGTGAGTCTGTTGTCTACATATTCTTGATGCCTTCCAATATCATGAGATTCACTCGTGACCTCGTTCGCGGATCGTCGCCGTTTGCTTCCTCGTTCCCTAAGCTCTACCGACCGAGTTGGAGGTGACTGCGTGGACGAACGACGAAGCTGGAGGGGGAAGGGCTGTGATGGGCTTGCGGCACAGAACGCGCCCGCTTTGGGGGGTCCAGTACCATCCCGAAGTGAGTTCGATGGATCTGATCAGCGCGTTCGTCCGATGGCGTCCCTGACAAGCCAAGCAACAACTTTATTTCCTCCTGTCGTGCCTCCCATTCCTAGTCGATTTCTTCCCATTGCGGTCACCGACTCATGCGCAACTTTCTCGACCTGGTGGACTGCTTTTGGAAGGACCATCCTTGTCCTTCGGTGGCTTCCCGGCCTGGTACGCGAACTAATGATACAATGCCCGCCTCGATTCTTGCCCATAGCACCATCGCGACGCCTCAACGCTTGTCTGCTCAAACCGCCGTTTACACGGACGCAAACGGCTTTTCGGCGAATGGCCCCCGCGAGGGATCAAAGGTCTTTTCGGTCGTCGAGAGTCGATTCCACCTCGGGGAGGGCTCGATGCTCTCAGGACGGCAGGAGACAAGGACGGTTTTCGAGCGACTCTTTCGACGGTCACCTGCAGCTCATGGTCGAGATAGCCGCCGCGGCGTCGGCCACGTTTGGCTCGACAGCAGCAGAGAAGGAGATCCGCACTCGAGGTACTCATACATGGCCACGCCTTCCTGGGTCCTCTCGTATGACACCACCGATCGGCGGCTTTGGCTGCATGTCGGCGGGGCGTCTTCTTCTCATCTCGCCCCGGACCTTTCGCCGCCTCCCATCGACGGACACAATTCCGGCGGCGTTTCTGGTGCGGCCGTGCGAGAAGCTCTGCCGATGCACGGGCCCTTCTGGGGCTGGCTAGATTGCTTGCAACGGCATTTGCACCGACACACGACCTTTTCAGACGACGAGGCCGAGCTCGACGAGGACGGCCGAGCCAAAGGCGTTTTCCGCACCGGATTTGTTGGCTTGTTTGGTTATGAGATGAAGGCCGAATGCTTAGCGGGATATGGCACCTCGACCGCACCAGATCTCGCGACCGAGCCGTGCTCCAACGGCCAATCTTCCATCGACGATGACAATGACCGAGCGAAAACGCCGGACGCTGTCTTTGCATTTTGCGATAAGGTCCTGGCCTTTGACCATATGCGCAATCTTTGGATCGCAAAGGTCCTCGTTCGACATGGTGGAGGGGGAGAGGAGCAGCCATTGAGCGGGCCTCTGAACGACGTTCAACGCGCGCTGGCCAATCAACGCGCCCAAATAGGGGTCGGCGATGACGAAGCACAAGCCTGGTTGCGCCAGGTATCCGACGAGCTGCGTCAGCTACACCAGACATCGCAACCGGCAGGGAAGGCACATGCCGGACATTTGTTCCGCGACACAGCACCTGATTCGCTCACGGCGGCCCCGGCCCCGGCCCGCCCTTCGAACAACAAGCGAGCGATTACGCCAGCGCTCCGGCCGGACATCTCGGGCCCAGCCTACCGAGCCAAAATCGATGCGGCGAGGGTGGCGATCGGTCAAGGCGAATCGTACGAGCTGTGCCTCACGAATAAGTACCGAGGACGCCTGGTCGACGAAGAGGACGTGGACCCGTACGAGTTGTACGTTGCCTTGCGCGATCGGAACCCGGCGCCCTATTCGGCATATCTCGACTTTCCTTTCTTCCATTCCCCCGAGCATGCGCCCTTCACCGTACTGAGTACCTCTCCGGAGCGCTTTGTGAGCGTGGATCGAGGAGGCAGGGTGGAGGCCAAGCCGATCAAAGGTACGGTCGCCCGGGCCAAGGGCGGTACGAGCGAGTGGAGGGCTGAGGAGGATGAGAGAAGGCGGAGGATGCTGCAGCAGGACAGGAAGGAGAGGGGCGAGAACCTCATGGTCAGTTCGAGTTGCGTCGCGGGTAGAGCCGATTCAGGCGTGGACGGAACTAAGCTGGATGCGACGCGCTGACTTCATCTGCTCCTTCCTGTTCTCCGGAACGAACACATTGAAAGATCGTCGACCTCATCCGAGCCGACCTTCTCTCTTTCTGCCCAGTCCATTCGGTCCTCACCCCGCGTCTAATGAAAGTGGAGACGTACGAGACGGTGCACCAGCTCGTCACGACCGTAGTTGCTCAGCTGGCTTCCGGTGTGAGCACGGTCGAGGCCGTAGAAAGATGCTTTCCGCCTGGTAGCATGACCGGTGCTCCGAAGCTGAGGAGCGTGCAGATTTTGGAGCGGCTGGAGGGACAGCGGCGAGGGGTGTATTCCGGTGAGCCCTTCTCAGATAGAGATCACAGCATTGCGCTCAGTTCTCATTTGGGTCCGCCAGAATGCTGAACTGAACGACGGCGACCGTTCCACGTTCCCGTACGCAGGCTGCCTGGGTTTCTTGAGTCTAGACGGCGCTGCAGACTTTTCTGTCGTCATCCGCACCCTCGTCCTCCAAGCCCAGGAGCTCTCGCTCGGTGCGGGAGGAGCGATAACTTGGCTATCGGATCGGGACGGCGAGTGGGAGGAGGTGCTGCAGAAGGCGATAGCTTTGGTCGGTGTCGAGGGCATCACCGCGTAGGGAGGGACTGGTTTCGGCGAGCGCAAGCGTCCATCGGACGCGAAGCTTGGGGCCCGCCTCCACGCGAGACAACGATATCACGGGGGCTCACCGGCCTCAATTCCAGGAGCCGATGTTAGCGCACGACACGTCTTCCGACACCGGCGCCTACAGCGGAGGTGACCGAGTAGATGTCAACGATGTGACGACGATCGATATGACGATGGTCTTTGATCGATGCGGGCGCGCGTGTGCGGTATTTGACTCCGACGGGCATCATCCGCAAGGGGAAGCCTCGCATGCTGTCAAGATTGCAAAATTTCCGCATTCACGGTACGCAAACATTTTCCCCCACGCACTCGCACAGATCCCTTACGGTCGCGTTTCCTCTGTAAGGACGCCGGTACAAAGAGAGACACTGCACGCGAGCTTGTTCAGGGCAACTGAAGCGCCTCTCACGGTCAGTGTAGTTCACCTTTGTCCACGTGCCAGTGGGCGGGGAAAGGCGTACGTGAGATGAGGATTCCAAGAGGGGCGCCCAGACCTGCCTATCCGACCCTATTCAAAGCTTGGCGCTGGCCTTGGCGCCGCCTTCCAGGATAAAAAATTCCTCGACGAGATTACCCACGTTCTCCGCGATGCCCCAGCTTGCCTGGTATCTGTCAGGAAAAAGGCGCAGCAGGCAAGGGATGCGCCGTCGAGTCAGCGAGAGCTACGTGTGATCCATCTGCGATGCATAAGAGTTGAGCAGGGATGTATTACACCACTCACCCCGCGGGACCGATGCCGTAAGCATGAACGACGGGGATAGATCCTCCTTTCTCGAGCCTGAGCGACTCGCGCTCGACCCTCGCACCTGCCTTCCGGGCGGGACGAAGACCGACGTTGACCCGTATGACCTCGATGCCTTCCGTCTCGGCGAGTTTGGCCTTCATCTCCTCATCCTGCGTCTCGCAGACCAGCTCGGGGCAGCACTTTTTGCATTCGCGTAGGATGCGCCTCGTCGTGGCCTCTTCGGGCTCTAAGAGGTCTCTGCCCTCCTGGAAGGTGCCGCCGAGGATGACGTCTCCGGAGAGAGCGCGTGGAATGATGTACGTCGGGTCGGCGCCATAACGGACCTCGTCACCGCGGGTGGCGAGCGCCGACGATATGCACCTCTTCACTCGCGGTGCTCGCACGAGTACCGTTTGGCCCCGGATGGGCATCACGCTCGCGTCGCGAACGTCCGACAGGTGTCGAGCACCAAGCCCCGTGGCGTTCACGAGAGCGGAGGCGGTGGGGACCAAGTCTCGGGCGGCCGCGAGGGACGGGAGGGTGGAGCAGCGGTGAAAGACGATGGGCTTGTGATCGGCCGACGTGGGTTGGTAGGCGAGTCGGGTCAAGTAGGAGAGGTAAAGGGGTACGTTAAGAGTAATGGACTCGTAGGTCATGCCGTAAACGCCGGCTGGGAGGTCGGACTCGGGGATCAGCCGGAACTGGTCGTTGGAACGTGAGCATCAGAGCGGCGGGGTTAATGAAGACCGTCCAGACGCACGACGGTAGCGGAGGGCAATGTGCGCTCACATTGAAGGTTAGGTCTTTGTACCAGACGTTTGAAGGATCGATAGGCTTTGTCGTGTACTCCTCGAAGGGCATTCTCTGTCGAGAGGACAAGTGGGTCAATTGAGCTTCGATGACAGCAGTGAGAAGGCAGACATGAAAGGAAAGTGGCAGAAGGCACGCACAGCGACCAGTTCGGGATGCTCCTTGCCGATCTCGAGCATCTTGCGAAAAGTCACTTCATCCCAGCCTTGCTGACGGACGTCGTCAGGAGCAGCGTGCGAGCACCAGTTGGCACCCTGACAAAATGCGATGATAGTCGTCCAAATGACCATGAATTCGCGAAAACTTCAGGGAGACATGGCGTGCTCACCGCCCAAGGACTGGCGAACGCCTGGGAAAAAGTATCCTGAGGGAGGTCCCTGGCGACGATGTGTACGTCGAACCCGCGCTCTCGGAGAACGATGGCGGAGGTGAGGCCAATGACTGCGACCGACGGATGACCATGTGAGCGATATGGGCGTTATCGTCCAAACACACTATGCCCTCGACCTTCGAAAGACTCACCTCCTGAGCCAACTACCGCGACTATTGATCTCTTCGGACGTTGGATAGCCGTCGACACGTGTGATGACTGTGCTCTGTACACGGGCCAAAGCAGACATTGACGTGAGCGACGGAAGGCGATTGGCACACGTTGGTCGGTCCATCGGGCAAGTTGGCACAACGCACTCCCTCACGGTCGCAATGCACTCGATCTCCACTTGGGCGCCCAGCGGCAGGCGGGCTACCTCCACGGTGGACCGGGCAGGGCGGAACGGCGAAAAAAACTGTGGGGATTGACGACCATGGGCATCATCACCCAAAGAAGCTGAGTTGACAAGCTCGTGCAAAGAAACGATAATAATGTCGCCCGTCCACCGCGGCATCCTCTCACCTCCGCGTAGACGTTGTTGATCGCAGCGAAATTGTCCATGTCTTTGACAAAGATGTTGACTTTTAGGACGTGAGACAAGTCAGAACCGGCTGCCCTGAGGGTTGCTCGCATGTTCTGGAGGACTCGGAGCTGCAGGCGGCCCGAGAGAAGGGGACAGACGTTCGAGTGACAGACCGTGGTGCGCCGGTGAGCGTGCTGCCTGGCAGATGTGGTCATAGGCCAGCTCACGCACAGTCTGCGCCTCTATGGTGCTTTTGAGAAGCTCCCCCGTCTCGGGCACGGTGTGTATCATACCAGAGAGGAACAAAAGATGGCCATGCTGGACGACTTGCGCTGTTGCATGCGACCCGTCGTGAATAGGTCGGTTCATCAAACGCTTATCTCCCAGCTCTGCTCAGCTCAGCTCAGCTGGCCTCTTCGACTCGGGACTCACAGAAAGGCCCTGCAGGGGCGGGGGCGCTCTTGGTGAGGACGGTCTTGTACGGCGTGGGTGTCATGCCGTGTATGTTGGAGACAAGTGCGAGGGAGAAAAGCGGGGCCTGCGGGGCGAGGGACGACAAAATCGTTAGTCGCTGGGCTGGCGCGAGCGGGCAATTCCTTCTTTCATCCGGGCGTCTCGATCAATCCATCTTGCATTCACTCTACCACTCGGCAACCCCACCCTTCACTGCCTAGCACTCCCTTCTCCGGTTCGATAGGAAAGGCCGCTGGCTCTCCACCGCCTACGGAGCTCACCATGGCGTCCACAGAGAAGCGCTTCCCCGAGTCGAGGTCTGTCGCCGTCGTGGGCGCCGGCCCCGTCGGTTGCCTGGCCGCACTCGCGCTGGCGAACCGAGGTTGGGAGGTGGATCTCTTCGAAGCTAGGGAAGGTACGTAAGGGGTAGAGGATTCTTGGTTCGAAGTCGACAGACTTGGGCCATCGCTTTTCCTGTAAACGTGATCGAACCTCGAATGCTGACTGACTGACTGGGTCCTGTTGGCCGTTCGCATTCGCTGTAGACCCTCGCCTCTCGTCCACGCCTCGCGCTGCCCAGCGCTCCATCAACCTCGCCCTCTCTGCGCGTGGTATAGAAGGCCTGCACTGGGCGTCCCTCACCTCCATGGGTCCGGCCTTGGCAGTGGAAGGGCTCGTGTCCAAGGTCCTTCAGTCCGCTCTGCCCATGAAGGGACGCATGATCCACGCGAAGGACAGCCGTGGGGACATGCAACTCGAGAGCCAGCCTTATGGGCTGAACGGAGAGGTGAGGCCTGTGTCTCCTTAAAGGTTCAAGGTCGCCCTTCGACCCGACCAGCTCATCATGCGTGCCCCGCCCTATACGTCCCGGTCCGCTGCGTAGTGCATCAACTCTGTCTCCCGGAATGATCTCAACTCTCTGCTTCTGGACGAAGCGGGGGCGCACCCCTATATCCGCACCCTCTTCGGTCATCGCCTTCGCAAAGTCGATTTTGACGCTCCTGAAGGAGCTGAGCTTGAGTTTGAGGTTCGCAGCGCAGAGGGGTATGTTTTTTTCACCTCCATGCGGACGACTCTTAAGCCGTCAGAGGACTGACCTTCCCTTCCTCACTCCCCTTCGTTTTTCGCCTCCAGGGCGTCCACGCCATATGCTTCCACGTACCGTGCCGACCTTGTTCTAGGCACCGATGGGGCTCACTCGGCGGTTCGACAACAGATCCAGAGAAGAGTGCGCATGGACTTCAGCCAGGAGTACATCCCTACCGCGTACATCGAGCTGCACATCCCCCCAGCAAAGGACGAGCAGGGCAGGGACGCTTTTGCAATGAGCCCTGAACATCTCCACATCTGGCCCAAAGGCGATTTCATGTTGATCGCATTGCCAAATCAGGTGAGATGGCCCGGTTCGTCAGCGACATGTGCCTCGTTCGTCCTGTCCTGTCCGCTGCGAAGTAATTGAATTCTAACTCCATTTTCCTGACTTTTTTTCAGGACAAATCCTTCACATCGACCCTGTTTATGTCCTTCGAGTTTTTCGAATCGATCAAATCCAAGGACCAGCTTCTGGACTTTTTCAAGACCCATTTCCCCGACTCGCTCCCACTTTTGGGAGAGGAGGAGTTGGTGCGGGACTTCTTCAGTCGGAGACCAAGCGGCCTGATGACGATCAGCGTAGGTCTAGACTTTGCCGATTGCAACGACGTGTGCTTCATCTTCCCCAGGTTGACTCGATCTGGACGATGTACCTTCCATCCTTTTCTCTGTTTGTCGCCTTCTCAGTGCCATCCTTATCACTATTCCTCCCGCGCGCTCCTTCTCGGCGACGCATCGCACAACATGGTTCCCTTCTACGGCCAAGGCATGAACTGCGGCTTCGAGGACGTGCGAGTGATGCTCGAGTGTTTCGACCGGTTCGCCGTCTCTGGTGCCGCCTCCGCTTCCGTCGTCTCCTTATCCACGTCTTCCCCGTCTCTGATTTTCAATGACGACGCGACACACATGTCCGCCTCCATTACCGTCCCCGACCCAGACCCCGAGCTAACGGCCGCGCTGGAGCACTACACATCGACGCGCCACGCAGACCTCCGAGCCATATCCTCTTTGGCGCTGGACAACTTCCACGAAATGTCCTCCAGCGTTGTCTCACCGCTCTTCCTCCTCCGTAAGCGCCTTGACGCCGCGCTCTATCGGCTCGTTCCGTCAAGCTGGATGGCTGGCCTCGGATGGCTGCCGCTGTACACCATGGTGACCTTCCGGCCGGAGATCGGCTATGCGGCCGCGAGGAGGAAGGAGGAATGGCAGACGAGCGTCCTCAAGGGCGCTCTTCAGGGTTTCGTCGGCGCGCTCGGGTTCGCGGCAGCGGTCGGCGTCGGCGTCGCTTGGAGGCGGGGATTGATAGAGAGGCTGGCCAGAAAAATGGTCGGATGAGTTGAGCATCTAAATCGCATCCATGTCCGGCAGTGTTTTCATCTCCCTTTCCTTCCACACGCTCGCTTTCGCCCATACGCTCCTTTTCGCCACGCACACGTTCGTTTTCGCACTAGATTCCATCATCGCGACCTTCCCTTAGATCTTGTCCCGCTTCGTTTTCTCATGGGGTCGAAGAACTGTGCCCCAACCCCCCCCCACTCTCTTGTCTGCTCTGCCTCTGATCTGCAATGCACAACTCGTACGTACCTCGAGGAGCTCGATCCGAGCTTGCTTGCTTGCTTGCTCGTCCTATCTCTTTTTATCATGTGAATTGCGACGCTTGGACGGGGAGGGAAAGCCACTGCACACGAGAAGCCAACCAAGGAGAGCGCGACTGAGCTGGCTGGCTGGCTGGTCCGGTCCAGATCGAGCTCGAGTGAGGTTTCTTCGACATATGCATTGCAGATCAGGCAGGAGCACACCGTGAGCGGGAGGGGCAAGCAAGGCACGAGCAGGAAAGAAAAGGAAAAAGGAAGGAAAAAGGAAGGGGGTCCCATGCTTTCCACATCTGTATCCTATCCCAGTCTACGTCTACTTATACAGAAGGTGGCACGAAAGAATCGTAGTTGAACGGATGAGGGAAAGCGTTCTGCACCGCAGGCGGCTGTGAGGGCACGGTAATGGAAGGAGCGGGCAGTCCGGAAGAAGACGAAAGAGAGGCGGCGGCGGCGGCGGTGGGAGAGGAAGAGGAAGGTGTGTCCAGCACGGAGTCGAAGACAATGGTGTTTGGGTCGAAGGGGTCGAACGGAGGGAGAGGGAGATGCGGGGCGTCGAAGGGGCCGAAGGAAGCAGCAGAGGCGTAGCTCATGTTGACGCTCGTCCCGTAGGGGGAGAGCAAAGACGCGGGGACCGATGAGCCAGGTGAAAAAGGCGGCAGCGGCGGCGGCGGTACGGCCAAGTCGAAGAAGCCGGCACTCGCGGCAGACGCGGCGGACGCTGATGTCCTGTCCCCGAAGTTATGAGCCATCTTTTGTATCGAGACAGACGCGCCGGTGGAAACTGTGGTGGTGGAGGCAGTGTCAACGGTCGAGCCAGATATCCTCCGAGCTGCGTCCGTCGACATTGACAAGGACATGGGCGATGAGAAGGACGTCGAGCCACTAGCGCAGCGGGAGTCAAGCAGCTCGGCGTCGGGAAAAGACATCGACCCGGGCACCGACATAGACATGGCCATCGCTTCAGGGGCCAAGGAGACAAAGTCGGCGTTGGATGCCCATTTCTCTAGCGGTGAACCCATGCCGAACCCGCCAAAGTCCGAGAGAGAGCCGAAGGAAGGCGCAGATAGAGACTTGGCGTTGGCGGCCAGTAAACTAGCGTTGGGTGTGGGAGCGGAGATGGAGCGCGTCATGGGCTGAGGGGCCGAGGTCGAGGGCGCGGAAGACGACGAGGCTGAGGTGGTCAACTGCAGGCGTGCCTGCTGTCTACGTTCCAAAAGCGTCGAATTGGACCCTTTCGTCATGCCCACGCAGCCTTCACGCCCTCCCCGGCCAGTGCCAGCGCCAACGCCACCGGTCAGAGAGCTGGTCCTCGTGGCACCGGCGGCCTGTGCGCGAATCAGCGAACCCAGCTTGGCACCTCTTCTCTCGTCAAAGCCAAATGTTCCGCTCGGTGAAAAGAAGGTGGGAGTGTTGGGAGTCCGAGGAGTCTTGGGAGGAGCGAGGGGGTGCTGTTGGGAAGAAGGGATCGTCGGCGACGAGTTGGGCGTCGCTCGGTCTCTTGAGCTTGCACTCGCCCCAGCTTGTGCCCGCCAGGAATCTGTCAGCAAAGAAGCTTGAGACGAGGAGGAAGATCCACTGGAACGCCGATTTTCTTCCTCGTCCTGCTCGTGCTGCTGGAGCCAGAGGTTTTCGAGCGCCTTGAGTTGCTGCAACTCCATCGGACCGGGGTTCGAGCCATCGCCTTCGTCGAAGACCAGAGGACTGCCGGGCGCATCCAAGCGCCTAGGCGGGTCGGGGAACACCAGAGCGTCCAGGAGGCTCGATTGGTTCGTGTTGACCGTCAAATCTGGGATGGCGTCCGAATCAGTGCCAGCGCCGTGAAGGCTGTCCGTGCTGACCTGCGAAAACGTGGTGTCGACGGAGAGAGTCGACGAGGCATTGGAGAAGGAGCGGCATGCGCGGGTGGAGGATCGAAAATCATGGGGCGCTGTTGCCATCTCAGCGGCCCGCCTCTGGGTGTCGGCCGTGTTAGGAACGGAATAGGCGGACAAGGAACGGACGTGTGCATGTCGATCTTCGCCTCCGTCGTCTCCGTGATGATTTCCGAACAAAAGCGGCATCGACATCGGCATCGGCATCGGCACTTCAGACGTCAGAGGGGACGAGAACCGAGGGGGACAAGGAGGGACTGCCGAGGATTTCGCGTCGCGGATCCGTAAATGGGACGCAAGCGAAGGGGCAGTGGGGCCCTGTGGGCTGGACGCCGCGGGCTTGCTGGCTCGGCAAGTGCCGCCGGTGACATCCAGCGAAGCCCGTCTTTGCAGAGGGCTGCTTTTGATGACCTTGCTGGGCATACTGGCATACGAAGAAGCTCGAGGCCGACTTGTGCCGGATCGAGCAGATGAGGAAGAGGTCTTCTGCGCAACATCGTCGGCACTGGCCCTTTTACGAGGCGGCGGAGCAAAGGTACACGCAGCCTCGGCTGCGGGGCCCGCGGCCTTACATTTTATGCAAGGCTGAGCGCCGTCACACTGTCCGGAGAAAGGATGGGCAAAAAAATGGACAGACGGACGGACGGTGAGTCCTGCTGTGCGTTACGGGCGAAGTAGATCGAGAAAGGAATGGGGCCGAGGGTGGACGCACTTTGGTTTTCTTGCCGCGACACGTCACGCAAGCCACCTTCGTCTTGGCCTTCTTCGCGGCCTCCACGCCTGCGGGGCTGTAGTCGGCTGTGACGAACCTGAACCGCTTGCGCACGGGCCTCGGCTTCCTGGCGGAAGCCCCGTCGTCGTCGTCGCGACCATCATCATCATCGGACAGGTGTAGGCGCTCCTGAAGCCAATCATCTGATATGTCCTTGTCCTCGATCGAGGCGTCGATGGCAGCCGACGAGGCGGGAGACGAGGGCCAGCCCTGCTGCTCGCTCGGACCGCCGTCACCAGACATGTCCACGACGAAGGTCGTCATCGCGTCGCCAATCTGACCGGCGTGGACAAAGCGAAGAACCGGACGAAATTGCTTCGGGCCCGCCCACGGTTGTTTGCCCGCCGTTCTTCCTTCAGACGGAGATGTGCAACCTGGAGGAGTAGGCGGCGGAGATGGACGTACCGAGGAAAGAGCAAGTTGGTGTTTGAGAGAGCGATTTCGACGAGCCGAGCGTCGGCGGCCGGCTCAATTTCGAGGAATGAGATGAAGGACAGCTGAGCCGAAATGAGCAGCGGTCGGAGCGGAAGGGAGGGAAGGAAGGAACTAAGCACGGCAAGAGGACGGTGATGAAAGAGCGGAGCGGCCTCGGGGAGGGAGAAAAGGAACGGAACGGCCGACGCTCTGACTTGCCATGCTCGGACGAGCCGGGGTGATGGTGGGGGTGAGGGAGAAGGATAGGATGAGATGGAAGGATGGAGGGGGGAGGTCCTTCGCCACCTATGAAACGAGAGAAGCGAGCGACCAAGCGTCGCTGACGGTGTGCGCGGAGGGAGGAGCAGATGGATCGGGTAAATCCGACGACCCTCGCTCATTCACATCCCATCCATCTCATCGCGCCCAATCGTGTTGTCGTCCGTCTGGTCTGGTCTGCCGTTCGGTTCGCCCCCATCGAGCCGAGCTCGGAGCGCTCCGTCGAAGCGACGATCAACCGGAACGGAAAGAACGCTCTGATCTTGATCCCCCTTGACTGACAGTCCGTCAGAGCGACCCGACAAGGGTCGTCCGTCCATCGATCCATCCACCCATCCATCCATCCATCCATCCATCCATCCATCGCACAAGGCCATGCATGGCAACACAAGGCAATGCATGCGACGTGTCGCGCCGAGCCCGACGCCTACCGGTCGGCGCAAAAACCTGGGGAGCTGCGAGACGAGGGCGGAAGCAGTCGAGAGGAAGAAGGAAGCAGGACCGAGGATGGGCAGAGGGCGGCGGCGCCACTAGCCCGTAGACGGCGCTGATCGACCTGTTTTGGTCTCGGATGGGGGGCCAAGGGTGAGACCGACCTGCGAGGGTCACGACACATCGACATCCACATCCGCCACTGCCTCTCTAATGTGTCACACGGCGCTGCAAGCCGCCTCGCGGTGCGGTACCACTTGCTCATTACGGCAGCTACGGAATTGCTGGGTCGGCCGGAAGAAGATGCGCCGGGCCATGGCGCGAGTAGTCGAGTCGTCGAGAAGTTATAGCCGAGGAAGTCGGAAACGTCGGATCGGGCCGATCGGAAGAACTCGCTCGACCTCGACTGCGGCGCGTGGGGCCTGCGCTGCGGTCGACCTACGCGAGCGCTTCCTTGCATTTCCATGCGCAACAACGACGACGAGGGGGTATCGCAGACCGAGCAGGCGAGCAGACGCAGGCGGACGGATCTTCATGTCCTATCTGATATGAACACCACCTCTCTTCTCAGCCCCCCTCCGTCCGAGTCTTTCTTTTGGTGAGCGCACGCGACATGACGCGGCGCCGGTTCGTCCGCCCGTTTAAGGAGTGCATCCACAATAAGGTGGCCCAGAAGGAGACCACCGAAGGGCAGTTCGGTCGTCATGAGTCGTAAAGTTGCGTCTCCCATACGCTCGGCTCGCACCGACGGGCGGATGACGCGGGCTGATCTCGGCGTCGCTCGCTGACAGTGTACGCCGTGCCGCAGTCAACCCGCCCTGCTCATCATCTCGACGCTCGTCCATGACGATCGTCTTCGTCATCTTGTTCGACGACGGGAATCGTACGTCGTCCCTCTACTGAAGAAGACAACTCGGTTTTGAGATGCTGGGCTATACCAACCTCACCCGGACGAGGACGACGCGCCTCCTTCACATCTCTAATCGATTCCTTCGCTCCACCTCTTCTAGTGTCCAGCAAAAAATGTCACAGGTGAGCCTTCACCAGGCGCCTTGTCCCACGCGAGGGTCTGACTGCTGCACTCTCCGGCGGACAGAAGAAAATGATCGTAGGAAAGGACGGCGAGCCGATCAAGGTCGGAGACAGGGTGTGGAGTCGCGCGCGCGGGGGAAAGCAGGAGGGCGTCGTGAGTGCAGTCGTGGCCATCTCCTTTGCGTCGTGCTTCCCAGGCGACGTCTCCACGATCCCGGCGACCCGACGTACGAAACGTTGTTTCCTTCCACCACAGGTCGAGGCGATCGTGAGGGACGACAGGGAGATCGCCTCGCTCGGAGACATCGGCGTGCCCATCAAGCATCCTCCCAAAGTGCGTCGACGGCTCCTGTTCGGACTCGCTGGGGCATCGTCGGGTGTGAAAAGAGATGGGATGGAGAGGACGGGCCCACGCTTTCGCGCTTTTCCTGACATGTCGTTTACCCCCTCCCTACCCGTTGCCTTGCGACGACCCATCCCGTGTCCCGACTGCGTCTGCGGCCCGCGCGTCTCGTTCGCAGGTCATCTACACCGACCAGGTGAGCCCGCTCAACCCTTTCCTTCCTTCTCTCAGCGCCTCTTCCTCCGTCTTCCTTTGTAAGCTCGCGCGGCATCGCAGCGTGACGTGACAGACCCATTTGGTCGTCTCCCGATGCTCCTCCCCCTCCCCATATTTCGCCGCGTCCACTCACCCGCTCACCGGCCATCTAGCATGGGCACAAGGTGTCTCACAACCCGGGAACGCTCGCCCACGTCGAGTGATGTGATTCGATGCAATGGGATGGCGACGCACGGACGGGAGCCGATGGCCCCGGCCGGCCGTTGACTGTGGATTCATTACCCTCGTCCCATTCGTTTGCTCTTCCGAGTCGTGTTTTGGTCTCTACCTACTCGTTGTTCGTATTGTAGGCGCTCAACGCATAACCGCTGCTCATCGCTCACTGTAGGCAGGCAATGAACGAAGACTACGTCAGAAGAATCTCCCCGTTGGGGGTTGACCCCACCGCTGCGGCCGATCGGCCGGGGACGTCGGGGCACCGGATAAATGATTGCCGAGTGGGCCGTGCAATTGCAGCAGATGCTTCTTCCTCCAGCCTCCAAGTCGTCGTCGTAGTCGTAGCAAAGCAAAGCAGCGCTGATCAGCGCTGACCAGAGCTGAGCATACCCTCTCTGTTCCTCTGGTAATACCCTCGTCCGTCTCCTCCTGACTTCTCGCCCCCAGCCATGCCCGCTTCATCCGATCCGCCGCCTGCCCTGCCGCTTGAGCAACCGACGCTCTTGTCCTCCCTGTCGCCTCGTCGACTGCTCTCGAGTACCCAAGGCGGACCAACCTCCATTTCGCCTGCACCCCCACCCGTATGCTTGCTCCCTCGCCAGCCGTTCCCAAACCACACGACCTGGAAGGTGACGACGCACACCTTCCCAGCCGCCTTTCCACGTACCTTGCCGACCTCCACTCGCCCGCCAGCTCAGCCCACGGAAGCCGAGCCGGTCCCTCTTCCTGGAGACGACAAGACAGTGTCCGACAAGATCAGGAAGGAATGGGCGAAGCGGGTGCTGGAGGATATGGAGAAGTCCCTCGTGGACGAGCGCTCGAAGGCGATGGAGGACAAGACGGCTCGGTGGGAAGAGGCCAAGGCGGAACAGCCACAGCTGCATTGCGTCGTCAACCGATACACCCGCCCCTTGTCGCTGAACGGGGGCGGGAATGGGACGGCACAGGGCCAGAACGGGCTCGTTATCGTGCTCGCTCACGCTAACGGCTTCCACAAGGAGGTGAGCCCGTCCGTTCGTCGGGTCGAGCCGTCAGGGCCGTGTCGTTGGACAACCGTGCTCAAGTTCTATGCGCTCTCCTTTCCTTTTTACTTTTTGTTCATTCCGCACTCTTCCCGCCGTCCTCATAGCTTTGGGAGGTATGCTTGGACAACCTGCTTTCGACAGTCAAGACGCCCATTGCGGAGATCTGGTCTCTCGACGCCGTTCACTCGGGCGACAGCGGCCCTCTGAACAGAGAAAAGCTGGGGGACACCTGTGAGTGGACTTTGCTTTCGCTCTCCAACGAGAAGATCTGAGGCATTGTGGCTCAAGCTTGCGGCCGGGTGGACTTGATCGATCTATCGATCGCACCGCCCCGCTCGCCCCTCCGTTCTTCTCGCCTTTTCGCAGTCTATTGGCAGGACAACGTCCGCGACGTGCTCCAGTTCCTCACGCATTACCTCCCGCTCAGACCGGCCGACTCTCCTTCCCGGTCTTCGGCGCTGAGGCGTCATAGCGCGGCCCAAACTGCGCGCAACAAGGTCGTAGGTATAGGTGCGTTAGCCTTGCTGTCAGTCCGGCCAGTTATTTGTGTGAGACGCCTCACGGCGGCAGACATGCCCGAGGCAACACAGAAGAGGTGATGCATTTCCGTTGTCGACCGTCGTCTCCTTTCCACTCCACGCACCTAAAGGGCACTCGTTCGGAGGTTGCTCCATGGCGATGGCGGCGAATGCGCGGCCGGATCTCTTCAGCTCACTCCTTCTCGTAGACCCTACGATCGTAAGTCCCGAATTGGGTGAGTGGATCGTCGTCGGTCGGATCAAATGATGGGCGGGGGATCCGCTCGTATGCTCGGCGTGCACATTTGAACGAATCGCGCGACCTTTCTTTCTCCCTTCTCTTTCTTGTATGTAGCGGCCGTCCCATTTCAAGGCTGGCTTTCAAACCTCATGAAAGGTGCCATAACGAGGAGGGACAAGTGGAGGAGCAGGTGGGTGATCCGTTGGCGTGGCCACGCGTGTCGGACGATCCACGTACGCGGTCGCTGACGATCCGAGCCTTTTTGTTCCTGCGCCTCACACTCTCCTTTCGTTCGTTATTCCCCCGTCTCGTGATCCCTTCTCAGAGCCGAAGCCTACATATCCTTCGCCGCCAAGCCCTTCTTCGCCTCGTGGGACTCGCGCGTCCTCAAGCTGCACATTCGCTTCGGCCTCGTACCCGTCGACGAGCATTCTCCCGACGACCTTGACGTGTCCATTGAGGATCCTGAAAAGAGGGGAGCAGAGAGCGGGGAAGTGACGCTCAAGTGTTCGAAGCTGGACGAAGCGAGAACTTTGTGAGTGTGAGCTTCTCCTTGCGCGTGAGCGTCATCTCTCTTTCACTTACGACACCTCCCCATCTCCGCATTGGGCGGCGTGTCCGTCGAACGACACTTCCCCCCTTTTTTTTTTTTTTTTTCGTCGCGCCATGTCCGACAGCGCGGAAAGCAGGCGATCGTCGACGTACGGGTGGCTCTGTCTCAACACCGGTCGTCTCTCGATGCCCGTCCATTTCGCCATCGCGACCGATGGCTCTGTGTTGTGAGCGTCGCCTCGCCTCGCCTCGCATGTTCGAAACCTTTGGCGTCCACGTCACTGACCGATCCACCCCTCCTTTCGCTTCCCCGTCTTATGCAGCGCGGGTGACGAGGAAGACGCGCGAACGGTGGCAGGGGCGCTCGCGCATGCGACGGTCGACATGATCCCGTCGGGCCACCTCATCCCTCAAGAACAGCCTCTCCTCCTCGCCAGCTCTCTCTCCGCCGCGCTCGATCGACAGTTCTGCTTCTCTGCGCCCGCGGGCCCGCCGCCGCCGACGGCGACGTCGCTCAAAGCCGTGTTGTGATGCGGATGGCATGGGCAGTTGAGTGGGGATCGTATGTATGTAGAGTAGACGGGAAACCGCGGCCGGAATCGGAATCGGAATCGGAATTCGAATCGGAATTGCAATCGGGATCGGGAATCGGCGTCGAACGCAAGGCAAGGCAAGGCGTATTGCGTCTGGTGGTAGGGCCCATCCACCCATCCATCCATCCATCCATCCATTCATTCATTCATTCATGCATGCATGCACGCCTGCGTGAAGGGGGCGCGGGGGAAGGGGAAGGGGGATAGCACGAGATGACGATTCGTCGGTTGGGCTCATCCCATTCGATTTGGGCGAGCGAGAGCCAAGCCAGCACGCCAAGGCTAAATTTGAATTGCATTGATTGAATGTGGTGAGGGACCTTCGTGATATTTATCTGTCTATTTATCTGTTTATCTGTCTCTCGCCAGAGACGGGGACGGGGACGGGACGTCGGAAGCCCCGTTCGTTCGTTAGTTCGTTCGCCCGACTGCGCTCGCTTGTGCATGCATAGACGCCGCGGGCCAGGCCGGGTCCCCTCTCCCTCCCTGCCTGCCTCCCTCCACGGTTTGGATAGGGCGGGCGAAGGGGATGCGGTGAGTATCGCGTTAAGGAAAAAAAAAGAAAAAAAAAGTTGGCCGGACATTCTTTTGTCTGTTTTTCTTCCGGTTTTTCCTCTCTATCTTGCGTTGGGAAAAATTTCAGATGAGGGTTAAAGGCGGTCCGGTCCGGTCGTGCCTTCTCGGGAGAGAGTAGGCGCTACCGGGGCGCGCATGTGCTGTTCCTTGTTTTATTCCTTCATACGACATGGGGTAGAATTAGAAAGGAGGATTGCAAAGCAGGGCAGGCAAGGTAGGCAGGCAGGTTGGTAGGCAGGGTAGACAAGACAGACAGGTAGGCAGATAGGCGTCGTTGACAAATTAGGCAGGCGGGGCGAATCCCGAAAGGGAAGAGAGGGGAAGGAAGAAAGGAAATGAGGCGGGTGAGATTGCGAACCGTGTAGATCGATGGAGCCGAGTCGAAGTGCGGTGAAGTAATGGAGGGCAAAGATCCCTGGCCAAGTCATCCGTCCGTTCGAAGGAAATTTTTAAAAAAAA
>JAMDHS010000148.1:0-24996 GCA_029717555.1 Peribolospora baueri
GCTTGACAAGGAGGCTAACTTTATTCGATCATACTCCTCCACACTAAGACCTCCGCCGACCTTGACGAGCGACATAAACCTGAAGGACAGGGGTGGGTGAGAACAGGTCTCCATGGAGCGTTGCCATCACTGGGACGGCCTGAACTCACTCCGGTTGTTCGTCCGGAGACCACCAATGAATGAAGACAGCCTGCCGCCTCGCTTGCCCGAGCCATACGTAGCGCCTTGAAAGGAAATCCAGACGGACGTCTTCAATAGGAGCGTCGGCAACATATCGCAAAAATCTTACTGACCGATAACCATAACGTCCACGTTCTCGCCCAGCTCGTCGATATACTCGGGCTTGACTTTGATCCAAGTGTTCTCGCGACCATTGAGAACGTATTGGCTCTTCGGATCTTTGACGATCAGCCCCTCTCCCCTTGCCACCGAAGCGGAAGATGAGATCAGCCTGTGCTGGCGTCGTCAGCAGAGCATGTCAGAAAGGCTTACCTTTGAGCCATGACCTTATCGAGAGCGTCTCGAATGTCCGCCCCCGACCTCCCGCGCATCGTCAGGACGAGCGACGCCCAGGCACCTCGGTCACCAGCTTTGGAAGGATGCGCTTGCGCTCGGAAAGATGCATATGTAAGAGGGTCTTTCCATTCACATAGAGAACGTCAAATACCTTGACTGATGGACGACATGCAGGAGGCAAGGTGTCAGCAAAAATAAATAACAGTAGCGCGAGATCGCTCACGTACAGCACGGTGTTGGCTTGTCAGAGTCGTCAGACGTGTCTGCAACAGCGAGAGAAACCCAGGAAGGTCAGAGTCAGTAGGTCGATCAGCGCATCAAAGCGCGAGCCTGACATACCAAGAGCAGCGGTCTTCAGGTTGCCAAACGACTGAAACATTCCTCGAAGCGGATCCCAGACGAGCATTTCTCCATCCAAGATGATGCTACAATGGTCGTGTCACCCAAAACCCTGTTAGCCAAGAAGCGAAAGGTGGGGCAATGCCTCATCCTCAGCCTCACCTCTCGACGTTTTTGTTGAACTTGTCCTCGATATAAGGTGTTAGAGACCCGCTCCTGCCGTTCCGTCCATACAAATATGTGTAGTGCTTGCCTTTCCTGCGAAGCGGAGAAAGGAAGGGTCAGCCGCAAAGTTTCAGGGTTACAAACTGCTGTTTGAGAGCTCACTGTGACCAGAAATCGAACTGCCGCCCGTTCTTGTGCATCTGTATCCTCTCTCCGTCGAGTTTCTCCTCGATAAAAAACCCGTCCCATCCCGAGGCACTCCCTGAGCTGGCAGACTGGTCAGAGCGGTACGACGTCGTGCTCAGCCGTGTCGAGCCACCCAGGCCGTGCCCGCTCCCATGAGTTTTGCGATGTCGTTGAAATCGCGCATGTTGCGTTTGCAGAGCATCGGAAGAAAGCACTTGCCGAGTTCGATTGCTTTTTCCTACCGTCATGGTGGGCGTAATACGGAACAATCACTTGGCCCGCTCCGGGAGAAGTAAGATAGATGGCGCGGCACTCACCTCGTGAGGCATCCGATAGTTCAGGTCGTACAGCTTCCAGCATACCACTTTGAGATCGGAGCACACATTGAAGCAGTCATTGGCGTCCGGGTGCAGCGTGCGGAGAATGGTCTTTTCCCTAACAGTGATCCGGAGGTCTGATATCGGCCGGACCGGTGCAATGGCGGCCCTCGATCAGACACAGGCTGTACGCCATCAGGAGCGACCGGCAAATTGCCTACGCCGCTTACCTTTGAGAATAATGCGGAGAAGCCATTTGATCTCTTCTGCCGTACACCTGTCGCAGAACTCTTGAACAACGTCCTGCTTTTCTTTTCTGAAGGAGCGAGCAGATCGCAGGGGAAGGACTCGGTGAAGGGTTACTTTATGAGCTCTTCGATGGCTGCTTTGGTAGATGGTGGCTCACCCTGAGTGTCCGTACATCAATGCACTTCTGTTTTCTATGGCCTCGGCTTGCTGGACCTATGAATCTGACCTCTTGAAGAACTGGAGGGCAAAAGTCGGTCCGGATTTGTACCCTCTGGTTCGGCTGCTCATCCCGGAGGTGAGATGGCCTGCCCTCAGCGTCGCACACTTTGCCTCAGCATCGTTCAACCGCCCGTTGACTCGAAGATTGTAACTCACCCCTACTTGCATGCCAAATCGCGTATGCAGCGCGACAAGGAAAGATCAGTGTACGGCCTCAAAGAACAAGCGCTGGCCAAGGTGCTCGTCAACGCGCTCGGGCTCGACCCGAAGAAGAGCGATGCGGCTCAGAGGCTCATTCACTGGAAACTACCGGCGGTCCATAAGGACAAGGTGAGTTGTTTAAACGGTGCTTGGAGGCGTTTGTCGCGCCCAGGGACTCAGTCCCTCCTGGCGCGAACGGCTTCAGTTCAGCAACGCAGGCGACTTTACTGGAATAGCGTACGAGATTGTCAAGGAGTGCCGACAGTGGGCAAGGGCGAGCTGGATATTACCAGGGTCAACGAACTTTTGGATGAGCTCAGCTCTTATGGCAAGTCGTGAGTGCGCAAAGGCATAGGCGTAACCATCTCCTACTGACCTCGAACAACTTTTCCAACCTGACCCTCCGCTTCTCAGGCTTGTCCTTGATCACCGCCTCGAAGAAGTCAACAAGGACGTGAAAGTTCGGCGTGGGACCAAAGTTAACACACTCTGGGGGGCGCTCCATCTCCTCTTCCATGCGGATCCCTCCAGCGCCGTCGAGGTCGTCGAGACCGAAGCCTCCAAAGCCGTCGCCGTCTCTGCCGCCGCCACCGCCACCGGCATCGCCGTACTTGTTATCGCCGCGTACCGGGTCGATCTGAATGAGCGAGTCCTCGGGCTGCAAATTGGCCTGGCTGTGTGGCCTGGGACATCTTCAGGTGCGCTCAATTGTCTCACGAGCACCTCGTCGGCGCTTCGAGGTGGAGAGACGAGGTCTGCTTGAGCATGCCCGCGGTCCCGATCACTCGGCTGACTAAGCACTACAAGTGAATCTTCCCGGTGACAGTGGCTCACTGTCACGACCCTGTGATCCCTAGGCCGCAGCATGGTGCAGGCGCTGCACGTGCAACCTCCACGACCTAGTGGCCGCTAGCCTACGGCGTATTCCCTATTGTTCTCGTGACCCTTCATTGTTCCCGTCTCCTCCCTCGGCTCTCCCTGCCTCCCCTCGGGCGTTCCCCGCAGAAGAGGACCGCATCAGACTTTCCCCTGTGAGGTATATATAAGCCGAGCCCCTTTTTCTCCTTTCCCGGTTTTCCCCCCTAGCTTCTCCTTCCTGTACCCAGCCCCTAGTTTCGTCCCTGCAAATCTTGTCCTTGTCTCAACGCCTATCTTCCTTCTCCTCTTCCGTCCGTCGTCCTTGGGTAGCTCCTGCGCCGCCTGCCCTGTCCTCCTCAGCTCCGTTTCTGACATATGGACTCCTCGCCAGCGCGCACATGTCCGCATAGATGCTCGCGTAAATCAAACGTCACGCGAGTAGATCGCGTGGGCGAAGAGTTACCGCTTCCTCCGGCCAACCTTAGACACTTCCGATGTTGAACTCTACCTTAACTCTAAGTGCCGTCGTGTGACATCGGTCTGCCAGCACGTGGTAGAAAGGCAGCGCGCGGCGGCCCGAAGGAGAGTGTGAATGAAGGGAAAAGAAGGGGAAAGAGGAAAAGAAGGAGTTTGGGACCTGCCCTAGCGACGATAGGAGACCTAGGGAATGGATGAAGGAGTTCATGTGGGAGAGGGGGAAAAGGAAGGCATAAAGGAGGGAGCGCATCGCGAACCATGTTTCGATCGCTGCGGCTGGTGCGGTGTAGGCGTTGGTGTGTGCCCGTAACATGGCCGTGCCCAGTTTGACCTGGATGCGTCACATAACACTTCGCGTCGCTTCCCCATACTCACCTTCTACCGACATAACTCTCCCGCTCCACTCCTCTTCGCTTGATCTCCTCCTGTAACTAACACACGCAACCCTTCAGTGGGAACAGAAGAATAACAATCTTAAACCCCCTCTAACCCAAGCCCAGTGTCTCCGCCGCCTACACGTCGATGGACGTCGCCGCATGGCTGATGACCTCTATATTTTCTATATGACCTCAAGCCTACAAAGTGCCAAGCGATCATGAGACGAGGATGACCGGTCTGGGCCAAGTGGGACAGGTCGCAAAGCACAGAAGAGGGGCTCCTCTCGGACCGCTGCAAGCTCGACCAGGGTTTGGGCGCGTTCGAGCCGGCGTCGCGCTCGAGCGCAAAGACGAGGAGACGGATGCGTCGAGCGTCGGCTGCAGATCTGTCGGGAGTCAAGATTGGACGGGACAGAGGTCTAAGCCGCGCCGGAGCTACCCCAGGACAGATGGCGAGCCAAGGCTGGGTTCCAGGCAGCAGGGAGGGAGTTAGAAGCTAGGACGGATGGCCGAAGACAACTATGTACAGGAAGGCGCGGTTTATACATCGGACTATCGCCAGCTCGGAAGGTTCCGGTATAGGGAGATCCCGAGGTCGATTCCTGATACTCATTCTGAGACACCTACCGTGCCACGTCTAAGCTATACCCAATGCTTTCCGGCCATCCACGATAGTCAACAAGCCTGTGCCACCTCCGACGACCAATCGGCCACTGTGCGATGCTTGAGCAAATCCTCTATTTTCAGGTGGCATCCACCATTGTCTCCTGCCCCGGAAATCCTTCACCCATCCATCGCTGTCGACGGAGAGCAACTTCTGTTGCGCCGCTTCACCAAGTTCTTGGTTTTCCACGTCTTCGATATTAGATGGAATAGCGGCGTCATTAGCCACATTCCACACCTCATCCCGCGACCTCGAGACGATCCGCTTCCCATCCCGGGAGAAAAGAACCAAGACGACCCAATCCGTGTGACCTTCGAGCGGTCTGCCGATCGCCTCGCCCGTCGACGCGTCCCAAATCCGGAGGGTGCTGTCGTCCGAACCAGAGACGATCCGCTTCCCGTCTGGGGAGAAGGCGACCGAGCGGACCCAATCCGTGTGACCTTCGAGCGGTCTGCCGATCGCCTCGCCTGTCGACGCGTCCCACATCCGGAGGGTGCTGTCCCACGAACCAGAGACGATCCGCTTCCCGTCTGGGGAGAAGGCGACCGACTCGACCGGACCCGTGTGACCTTCGAGCGGTCTGCCGATCGCCTCGCCCGTCGACGCGTCCCACATCCGGACGGTCTTGTCTCCCGAACCAGAGACGATCCACTTCCCGTCTGGGGAGAAGGCGACCGAGTTGACCCAACCCGTGTGACCTTCGAGCGGTCTGCCGATCGCCTCGCCCGTCGACGCGTCCCAAATCCGGAGGGTGCTGTCCCACGAACCAGAGACGATCCGTTTCCCGTCTGGGGAGAAGGCGACCGAGCGGACCGAATCCGTGTGACCTTCGAGCGGTCTGCCGATCGCCTCGCCTGTCGACGCGTCCCACATCCGGACGGTCTTGTCTCCCGAACCAGAGACGATCCGTTTCCCGTCCGGGGACAAAACGACCGACTCAATCGGACCCGTGTGACCCTCCAGGACATGCAAGCACGCAGTCCAGTGGGATGCTGTGCCCCTCAACGCTTTTGGAGCCTTGCCGAATTGTGGCATAAAAGTTTTATAAAGGATTGTTTCCTTTGGTGTAAAAGGGAGGGCTGATTTATAGGTATGAAGGGCGCTTTGGGTGATTGAGAGTTGGAACATTTGCACGAAACGACGAGCATCGCGGACAAGTTGGCAGAGCTTTTCGTCTCCTGCGCTGCATGTCTGAAGAATGTACAGCAACGTCAAAGACGAGGGCATGAGCTACGAGCAGCCAATGAAGGTAGCTCACCTCGACCCATTGCGAGGCTAGTTCCAACGAGCGCAAAGACGACCCGATGGCATCCAGAAGACTCATGGCCTCAACCCAATTGAGAAGGTGGTCGAAAAAGAAGGACCTGACAAGGGCATAAATATCGATGTCGTCCGTGGGCACTTTCGAGAGATGTTCAGCCCAGTACCGACAAGCGTACTGAAGCGGTTCGGGAATGTATTGCGAAATGCGCTCTTGAAGATCCTCGATCTCTCCGTTGAGCTTGGACGGGTCGTGGACACAACAGATGTCGCGGCCGAGCTCCGCCTTCTCGGATCCTGGCGGCGGCTTCAACCCTCGAAATTTCTCGATCATGAGCGTAAGGCAGCGAGCGGCGACCCGTCGGTTATGGAAGGCTCGGTCGATGAAAAGACGGTTGTCGCCTTGACAGCGGTCCCTGTTGGTGAGGAACTCGGAAAAGGACGCGTGCACGGGTTGTACGGTCTCGTCCGCCCGAAGGAAAGACTTGAGAGATTCGATGAGGAGTACCGAAGGCGCCGAAGGCGGCTGCAGGTCTAGAAGGTCGTCCAGCCCCGTGGGAGAGATCGGGTTGAGAAGGACAGCGAGGCCGCCCACCACCTCGCGGAAGGAGTCAAAGAACTCGGTGTCGGTACCTTGAGCGCCATCGACGTGACCGATCAAGGCGTCACGGTAGAGCCTATCGAGGGCGGCCTCTGCTTTCTGAGCAGCGTCGCCCGAAAGAACGATCTTCAGGCGCCCTTCGGGATCCCTCTGCTCGATGAAATTGCAAGCCGTGGTGATCCAGATAAACAGACCAGCCGAACTATCGAGCAAGGCTCGAGTTGTCTCTTCCCCAGGCCAGTCGGGCTGGAGGGGCCGGCGCCTCTTGTGATATGCTTCGACGACCTTTCTCAGGCGTGACTTTGTGACGACCTCGATATCACGTTGATTCTCCGGGTCTTGCAGCTCGAGCGGCCGCTCCCTGAGCGAACTAAATTCACATTGAATGTCGCTCTCCGGCCGGCTCGTCATAAAGATCTTGAGCATCTTGCCCAGTGTCGGCGCTTCGTTCGCCACGCAGCTGAGAAATTCTTTCCGGGTGCCCGCGACGTCCAACGCGTCAAGATCGTCTAAGACTATGAGGATCGGCTCCGCGAGTGTCGAGGCTGACGCGACAGGCTCGACGATGAGGCGACGGAACTGGTCGTAAACGGACACAGAGCGGCCGAGGTTGGGGTCCTTTTCGAGAGCGAGATAGATGCCCATTTGGATCTCGGCATGAAGGTACGCGAGATTGTACGCGATGGTGCTGATGAGAACGCTGGGATCCCTGGTGCTGGCTCTGTCTCGGCTCAAGAAGAACGAGGTCACACGCATTCCCATCTCCTCGGCGCGGACGACAACCGTAGTGGCAATAGCCGATTTCCCACTCCCGAGAGGCCCGGTGAGCCAGTATACCGATTGGGCATCCGAGTCGACATCGCGGGCCCATGCCAGAATACTGGCCAAAAGGTCGTTTCTGGTGCCTTCGTGGCACCTCTTTGCCGAGTCGTAGCGGGCTTTGGGCTCGCACGGCAAGTTGTCCTTGAGCGCCTGTCGAATGGCTGACGGAGATGAGCATTTCGTATCAGTAGATGGATCCCAATCAACTCTACAGGAGGTCTTACTCACTAGCCCGGTCTGGGCGCCCCTCTTCAAGTCCCTGTCGTTTCAGGGGCCGCCGGCCGTCCAGCTTTGCAAGTCTTTTCGCATTTCCAGTCCAAAGTTGCCGAAGTGCCTCCTTGGCAGCATCCTGAATCTGTTCGCTCCTCGACGGATCCTCCATGAGTCGTTCCATCAGCTTGTCTGCTGCTCCAGAGCACGATGCCAAACCCCTCAAGGCAGGAAGAGATGCTATATGGCCGATGATTTTGCAGACCAGCTCAATGTTGTGAGGTCGTTCGGGATGATAGATTTCGACGAAAGAGAGCAGAGCATCAACCGTAGTGCTGGGATCGGTCACGAGGCCAATAGAAGGATCTGCGGAAAGCAGCTCGATGACTTCCAAGTTGAGTTCCTGAAAGTCGTCCTCGGAAGAACTAGCGAGAAGGACGTCAGCGAAGGGGGGGGGTTGAAAGCAGCGATAGACGTCAAAATAAGCCAAAGTCACCCACCGTCGAGGGCTCTGCCGCGTGAGGCTTTGGGCTAGCGCGTTAAGAGCATTGGCTTTAATCAGCTCCTTCCGACCCTGGCAGAAGAGGACCGCTGAGCTCAAGCCGCAGCAACTGCAAGACGGACGACAGTTCGGACGTGGACATGCCGGAGGCGGAGGACGTGGCGATGACAAACTTGCGCGGAGGAGCTTGGCCGGAGGGGACGGAAACAGGACGACAGGGAGGGGGAGGATCGGTCGCGTCTGGGCAGCGTGGTAGCCGGAAGGGGAGGAGCAGGCGTCATCGAGTGCGCGGTGGCGGAGGTGGAGAAGGATGGTTGGAGGGGCAGGGCGGGCTGGAATGGGGTGGTGCCGGGTTGATGGAGAGGCGAGTGGAAGAGAAGGTAGCAAGCGCGGGTGGGACCGAAGGAAGGCCGGTCCAGCAAGGGCCGACCCATTCTTGCGCAGTGAAAATGCAAAGAGTGAGAGAGAGTGTGGTCTGACACACCCATTTCCCCATTTTGGGCTGCACTGTACGCTGGCGCCCAGCTGTACTCGTCAGCGCGTCGCTCTAACGCTGACGGCGAGGTATGGGTAACACGCTTAAGCGCCATCCATTTTCAGGGCTAGTTCATTCGGCAGGTGAGTTGTTACACACTCCTTAGCGGATTCCGACTTCCATGGCCACCGTCCTGCTGTCTAGATGAACTAACACCTTTTGTGGTGTCTGATGAGCGTGCATTCCGGCACCTTAACCTCGCGTTCGGTTCATCCCGCATCGCCAGTTCTGCTTACCAAAAATGGCCCACTAGAAACTCTCATTCGCATGCCCACGTCCAATCAAGTGACAAGGGCTTCTTACACATTTAAAGTTTGAGAATAGGTTAAGGGTTGTTTCAACCCCAAGGCCTCTAATCATTCGCTTTACCTCATAAAACTGATGCGAGTTTCTGATCGAACGAACGGACGATCTGATCGATCCGGCTCGAACGAACGAATGAAGAAAAGAACTCCCGCGCGCGCGCGCGCGTTTCTCTCTCTCCCTTACTTACTAAATAGCCGAGTCAAAATAGGATAGGAAGTGGGACCCCTAGAGTCCGAGGGGGTAAATTCTCGGGATGGCTATGGCAAGTTTCTTTTCATGCGTTTTCGTGCTCTTCCCTCCACACCCCGCCCGCCCACCTTCTTCTCAATCGAAGCTGTTCAGGCGCGAGTTGACTTGGCTAGACAGAGGGGAGGAGGGAGGAGGAGGGGAAGCGAGCTTCGTTCCCATTTAAACCCCAAACAAATAAACAAACTAGCAAACAAACAAAGCATAGGGCTAAAAACAATGTTTAATTACATGAGGAACGACTCTTCCGTCGGTCAGATGCGCGTCTCAGCGGGCGGGGAGGGGGGTTATGGCGGCGGGACCTTGGACGCAACCTGTCGCTCATCCTCCTCGTCCTTCTCATCTGCGACGACTCACGATGGTCATATTACAATGCGACGGACGGGAGCGGGCGAGTGGGAGGGGGGGCGGCCCCCGCGCGCCGATGACTCGGATTTTCAAGGGCCGTCGAGGACGCACCGGACCCGGTAGAAGTGCCGGGCTCTTCCGACCGCTGAACCCTAGCTCCGGATAATCCGATTTCAGGGTTGCGGGTCGTTAAGGAGAAAAGATAACTCTTCCCAGGGTCCTCGCCGACGTCTCCGAGTTCATTTACGTTGCCGTCAAAAATCCGCATCCCGGTTCCGGAATCTTAACCGGATTCCCTTTCGATAGGCGGCGCGAAGAATCGCGCACTTTGAAACGGAGCTTCCCTATCTCTTAGGATCGACTAACCCATGTCCAACTGCTGTTACCATGGAACCTTTCTCCACTTCAGTCTTCAAGGTTCTCACTTGAATATTTGCTACTACCACCAAGATCTGCACTAGAGGCCGTTTCACCCAGCATTACTGCCTAGGCTTCTTCACTGACCTCCACGCCTGCCTACCGGAGAAGCCGATCACGGCGGTCCAGCGGGGGGATCCGCTGAGGAGGGCGTCGCGCGGCGACGAGTGAAGGCGTAACTGCGCTCGCACCGCGTCGCCAGACGACGTTCCGAGCCATGCGTGAGCGAGTGCGTCCGATCGCAAAAATATCATGTCGACGACGTCACTCGACACACGACCGTACACCTTAACCCTAACCCACGTAGAAGAACAATGGGACGGTTCATTTAGAATTTACGATACTTCACCCCCTTCATATCTACATAAGCGAAGCATCTCGAACTATCTTCCATATCGAAGAACAACGGGAGGTTTGTTGAGGGAACGAATTCTGCATCCAGAGCCTTCACTGAAACTATTTAAGGCCCATCCTTTTTTACCACAGAGCCAACACTGTGCTCATTGTTCCCCTTCACTTCCAAAGCCTTTTCCGTTTCACCACACAAAGTACCTGCTTCATGTCGCACTCTTCGTCTTCTTTCGCGTCCTCTGGCTGTACGGCCAAGACAGACGTTTCTCCTCCTTCTGTCGAAAGTTTCAACAGCATTTCCAATGTTGCGGAGACTCACCACATTTACCACGAAACGGAAGCTTTGCAGCAGTCGCTGATCGAGATGACGCACTCGTTCGGCGTTGCCAACACCCTGAAGCCTTGCACTCTTCACACACACTTCCCTATCGATGAAGACCAGTTTCTTCTCATCACGACGGTGCCGCTCCTGGACGGAGACGAAATGGAGGTCGCTCGTGGAGTCGATGTGCAAAAGGCTGGACCAGTCGTCAGGGATTGCTCCCTACTCAGGTCGTCGGGTGGCAAGGCAGGAGGAACAGAAGGGGTTGCACCGGGAGCCGACACCGAACCGAGACAGGAGGAGGGGGGAGGAAGCAAGGGAGCAGAGAGGCAGGACAAGACTCGAAGAAACCTGAGTGGTGACAAAAGTATCTCTAGCTTGGGGAAAGGAGAGGTGGAGGCCCTGTCGGGCCCCCTATATATACATGCGTCGGCGCAAGGCAGTCGTGTCATCTCGGATCGGAGGCGGCGGGCGACAAGGCGGTGGGTGGCGCCCGCGTGTGCGCCGGTCATGACAGCCCACCTCGAAGGACTGCGTCTCTACGACGGAGGTCGAGATGCCCGAGTACGAAGCCACGGTTCTCTTCCCGCTCTCGTACGCGGAGCCTTCGCAGGACGGCGACGAAGTCATCCACCCCGAGACCGCTAAAGACGAGAGGCACTCGAAGAAGACATCTGGCACGCACTATACGATCTGGAGGAAAACTGCTACAGGCCCCGTCGCCGAGTCGGCTTTCCGCTTCCTTGTTGCCGAATGCGGCGCCTGAGTGGCAGAACATCTCGGCCTGCTTTGTTCGCCGCCATTTCGGTCAGATGCCCTCTTCTGTACTGTTTGTATGAATTTTGTGCTTCTACTGTTTTGTAGTCTTGCGATTACAGCACGGGAGTGGATCATGTTCGAGGCGGCCGTATGCAGGCCAACCCGGGTGACGGCCATGAGTTCGCCTTCGCAAGAGCTGCTTACATGGGGCTCCCGCTCGTGTGTACACGGAGAAGCAAAAAAGGAACAGAAGGGCATAATCGTAGAATTGATACGGGAGGGATTGGGGTGGCGTGTGGAGCGAGCCAGCCGTCGGCATCTTGTACTGACAAGAGAAATGTCATATGCGGTATGCAACACTGTCGCTCTTGTTTGCCCGCGCGTGCAATTGAGCCCTTCGAAGTACGTCCTATACCCGCCTCATGTCCCTAGAATTGCCGTTACTCCACATGTCTTTTTGCAACTTCAAAATCGAACTTGTCATGGACGTCCGGAAAGTGAGATGCGCGCCTCGATGCTCTCGTGTTCTGAAATGGTGGTATACTTAGGGTTAGGGATCCCCTTGGTGTCCGCGGCTGTGCGGCAGCTTGCTCTTCCGTTTCCGAGGCTAGGAAGGTTTTCTGCCGGCGCTCCTTGCATTGACGGAATCCAGAGGGTTGCACAGGCGTGGTGGAAATGGCCTCCGTGCTCGAACGGATCGCGAGATTTCCTAGCCTCTTGTCGTCCGGCTTTCAGGTGCGTACAAGACCAGCTCGGATTCGGAGCAGGAACTCGTCGGCGCCGCAAAGTCCCGAGAAACGCCGGAGCAAATCACTGCTGCGACGTTGGGCACGTGCTCGGCCACTTCGCCTGCGCCTGGGCGCAAAAGGTTTTGATGCCGTCGTTCGAACGGATGGTGTTTGCTTTCGTCTCTTGGTTCCTTGTCTGACTATCAGAATAATGGACAAGGATCCGCCCTTCGGCACGGTCGGCCGGTGGCTGGCTTCAAATGGCGGTTCATGCGGCGAGCGACGCCCAATAGGTAGGCGACGCCCTATCCATTCTCGTCGAGCCTGGGTCATGCTGTGTTTCTGACCCCCACGACCCAAGCTCTCTCGCCTTTGGCACCCGGTTCCTCGAGGCCACCAGACAGCTCCTCCCGAGCAGCGCTTTGGTATAAAAACCCCGGGTTTTCCTCTCTCAGTTGCTTCCTCATTCGCTTTTCCTTCCTTCACACGAAGCCGCTGTTGATCAGCCCTTCGACTTTCCTATCGCTGTTGACCGGCACTTGTCCTTTCCCTTCTTCCTTAATTTTCTGCCCTTTCGTTTCATTTCTCTTCAAGTCTCAAGGCTTTCTCTGCACGGAAACCGTTGAGCTAGCTCCTCCAGCAGCGTCACATTCCACGCCATGAAGTTCTTTGCTACCTTCGCTGCCGGCGCCGCCCTCACCGCCGCCCTGTGCGCTCAAGCCGCGCCTGTACCCGCCGCCCTAGCCGCTCGCGGTGACGGCCTCGACACTGCCGGCTTTGCCGTTCCTCTGCTTGTGTGAGTGGTGGCGAGCGCAAGGTCTTCCGAGGCCCTCTCCGACGGAACCTTCGAGGATATCGGAGTAGGGGAAAGCATCTGCTGGCTCTGACGTCGGGTGCCCCTCCTTTCCTGCTCCGAGCGCTGACCCTGTCTCTGCCACCCCTCCTTGCTGTTGTCCATCGATCTTCAGTCGTGACGAGGATTCCGGTTTCGCTGCACCTATAACGCGTCGGTCATTGTCATTACAGTGCTCGGTTGATGCTCCAGGCCAGGAGCCGAAGTGCTCACAGAACGGTGGCACACTCAAAGTAGGCAAACAGGGATTGTCCTGGCAGACGACTTCGGCCCCAACCGTGCAAGTTCAGGCAAGACAACCAGTGGCACACCTCAGCAATGGTCCACAGGGGTTCGCAAACTAACTCGGATTACACTTCTGAGGCAATGCTAGGTTCCGACCATGGACCTGTCACACGGCGCGGGCTTATTAACGCCTCCAATACGTTCAAGTTGAATCAACACCATCAAGGCTTGGAGGAAGCGAACCAGCGCCTAGCGAACGGCGATCAAAGTGCCCAAAAGGCACAGGACAAACACATCGCTGGTGTGCAGAAATACTCCAAGAAACTCGGTGTCAAACCGTGGTACAACTGAGAAGTTGGGGTACGGGACCGACTTTCCCTTCCTTCGTACCCCGATCCATGCGGATGTATAAGCTATCACTGTCCACCGCCGCCCGTGTGGTGCAACTTCCGAAACTGAGTGACATAGTCGTACCCTCTATCTGTTCGACGACGGAGGAGACCTTACTGATGTCTTGTTAGACTTAGTGGACAACGGAGCCCTTTAGCTTAATCCAATATTAACCCATTTTCGTCGAACCAACGACCAAGCTGAGGCAAGGACGACCGACGGCAGATTCGCTCAAGCTTCGCGCGCCGGAGAAATTATGTCGCGCGCTGGCCGCATCCAAAGTCGAAAAACGTATAAAGCAACAGTTCTGAGCACTCTTGATTTCTGTTCGCCATCCCGGTGATCCGCTGGCGACCATCCCTGGTTGCTTTTCTGTTCATCTCCAGCGACTTGCTTCGATCCCACTTGTCGTCTTTTCATAACTCCATCCTTCCACCAAGCCCTTTTTTGTCTCAAATCCCCCACAAACCCAGCAAAAACCATGCAACCCCACACCATCGAAGCCAGCATCATTGCACATTGGACGCCGTGTATGTACCAAACGTCTTCTCAGGACCACTAACAACAGTTGGCAAGAGAAGACTTCTCCTCACTTCCTCCCCGCATGGTTTGTCTAACCCTAACCCTCATCGCCTCGTTGATCTGCTCTCCACTCATCGTTTGGGCCCCATGCTTCGCCTTGAGTGGCTTTAGCTCCTCAGCAGTCTCCGCGAGCCTCTCCTTGGCCTCTGCAGTCTGGTCCCTCGCCGCCTTCGAGTGCTCTCACTCCAGCGTCTGGATCTGTAGCTTCTGTCTCTCCAGATTGCCAACCTCCTCAGGCGCTGTCTCGCCGGCGACGCTCACCGCCTACAGGCCTCATCGACTAGGTCGATCGCTGAAGAGAATACACGCTGTGACGCGTCGGCGCCAACTCCCTTTGTCTCGTGTCCGTCGTCCCGTCGTTTGCTCTATGGTACATTGTTCCGCTTTTCCGGAACGGGACGACGCTCACCAATTCATCATGGTAGGGCTCGTGTATATAAAGAGTTCTACCATGGGACTAAAGAGAAAGAACGAGGAGAAATCACGCCGGCGCCCAGCTACTTGTCGGCCAGCAAAGATCCGATTGCTCAGCCGCGGACAGGTACTCTACGAAGTCGTGGGAGGGCAAGGCGGACATAACTTTAGGACGGCGTCAGCCCAGTCCTAGGGCGGTGTCGCAGCCAAGAAAGGCGAGAAGGCGCGGCAATCTGCCGGCGGGATACTAGACGTGCACGTGGAAACGTAGGCGGCCGCGACGATGTACTCGAGTGCTGTGCAGATCGCACAAGGGCTGCGCTGAGCTCCGCTAGCCATCCCGCTTGGCAGTGGCCTTAAGGGAGCTAGCATGAGACCAGTCCACTCGACGTTTCCCATACCATCTCACTACAGCAGGGCTCTGGTACTCGAGTACGGTGCTCAGCGCATTCAAAACATGGCAATCCCAAGGGATTCATGGCGACAAGCTCCACATGTCGATGGTCGTCGACACGGATTCCCGTGACACCCTGGTACACCGTCGTTGGTCCAAAGATGACCGGTTCACTCGCCAAGCCGCTCAGCGTTCGTTTACCTTCTCATGCCTAATCCAGGAAAGGGAGCACTGTAGCTCTACACATGATTTGGCCTGCAATGGACGGCTCAGACCGGCTTGAGGGTGCCGCGGCGTCCTGCTCCCTTGAACGACAGAGAGTTATATGGATCACACTCGGAGGGCGGGCACGCGACCAAGGCAGAATGTCAAGGTGGGCGTGTGGACATGGGTGACACCGCGTCAGCCTGGAAACGCATAAAAGGGCTGCCTCCTTGTGCTCTTGGGCGGCTTCCCTCACAACCACACTCGCTTTGATCTCTCGCTTCTAACCCAGGTCCCGGCGGGCGTACTGCACTCCTGAGCTCCGTATCGTCGGCCTGAATCGAAGTCTGTGCTGCCGGCGGAAAGTCGAGCAAGGAGCCCCGTAAACGGTGGCGGGGGCTGCGATACCGACCGGACGCGCAATGCAGAGCTGTGTTCTTTATCCTCTATCGTCCTGACCTTATACAGTTTAATGCTCTCCCCGTGCTTGTGATCGGATGTGAACCATTATCGACCGTGATGACTACCGCGACCCAACGACGTCGAGTTGGGCTCAGGGCCCACCACAACCCACCGCCAGTTCCATGGAGTCGAAGACCAGGATAAGGCTACTACCTGCCCGCAGATAGCGGAGAGGGCCGCAGGTATGTGCGAGTGTATGAACTCGATGATTCTCAATGATGAGGGACGGAGCGATTCTTTCATACCGCTGTATTACTTCACCAAATCCGCAGGCTTGACGACCAGCACCAATACTTGCTTGCCATGTTCGGCGACCGAGATCATCTCCTCCTTACCCCTTCGTCCGCTGTCGCTCAAGTCCTGGATGGGGTACAGGAACCGGAGCCTGGATGATCGATCTCGCCCCCCGCTTCCGTCAAGCTTCCTTCTTCGGCGTCGACCTCGTCGATCATCTTTTCTTTAGCAGGACAAATATCCCTCCCAACGTGCGCGTCCAAAAATTGAACATCGTCACGGACTTTGAAGGAAAGATGAACAACACGGGAGAAGGCGAGGAGGGAAAAGGATCGTGGAAGGACCGTTTCATCCATCAGCGACTGATGATGGCTGCCCTTACGCGGACTCAATGGGGCGAGGTGTTGCGCCGCTACATGTGCATACTCAAACCTGGAGGTTGGATCCAGTGTGGGGAGATGGACATGATCTGTCACGGTAAACCACGTTCGGCCATCCGCAAAGGTTGAAACATGGCTAGGACCTTGGGCGACAAAGCCTGCATCAACTTTGACGTGGCCCAAGATATTCCCGAGCTCTTGAAGGAAGCCGGATTTGAGGATGTCCATGTGGTCAAGGCGTCCTTGAATACCACCGACTGGTTCAAAGAAGCCCCCGCCGCGGATTCGAAGGAGCGTCGAAGCATATATGTCGCAGATCTTGCTTTGCGAGCGATGGTGGCTGTCAGCGTCAAGGCGAGGAATCTTGGTCTCGTGGCGGCAGCCGAGTAATGATCGTTCAGGCTCGGAAAGAATACGCAGAAAGCGAAACTTGACTGTTCATTGCATCGCATGGGCTCGAAAGCCATCGGCGTGACTATCATTCCGAGCCGACCACTCATCTCTCCTTGGGCCAGTTCAAATTCAATGACAGGCAGGACAAAGCCAGACACGATGGCGACGGTCTCGGGTGGCGCCCCGGACAATTCCTGAAGCAGCGTGACGTCAGAAAAGTCTAGGTGCTGGCCCTCGACGGATCACCTGCCTGGTGAGCTTCTTGGCTAGGCTCGGAAACAAGACCAGGTTGCGGTCCGCCATTTGGGGTCTCGAAAGTGACTTGGACCTGAACTCGCAGCAGTACGCTTGGGGCGCAACTGTTTTCTCCTGTGACTAGTCTCCAAAATTTTCCGAGAGCCCTCGGACCTGACGCTGGTTAGCCACAGCCGCCTCCCACATCTAGTTTGCTTCCTCGGAGCCCAGTTTTTCGTCGGAAGAAGGCTTCAGGGCGGGAAGGGCTGTTTTTCAGACACTCCTAGCTTCGTGCGATGTGCAAAAGGCTGGACCAGTCCACCCTGTCTCGTTCCTCATGCTGGTTTCCACCAGCGAGTACCAGCGTATTTCTTTCAAGAGACCCACCTCGAAGAATGGCGTCCCTACGACGGAGTTCGAGATTCCCGAGTACGAAGCCACGGTTCTCTTCCCTATCTCGTAAGCGGAGCCATCGCAGCACGAGGATTACATCCTCCACGCCGAGACTGCCGTGATTGAGCATCATAATCATGAGGACGGGCTGTCAGACAAACGCCTCTGATCCCTTCAACGGCCTCCCGCTCTCATGCAGCATTTCACGGTTCTCGGTGTTTTTGCTACCGACGTGGACAGACTATGGTCGGTGAACGATGTGGATATCGCTAAGCGGCTCGTGGAGAGAGTTCTTTGGACGACGGGTGAGCACTTCGATGCGAGACCCGTCGCAAATTTGCTGGAGATGGAAGTATGTCCACCCCTGGAAGGCAGCTGATGGTCATTCACTTTTGAATCCCGTTCCTCGCCCTTCATCTTCTCAGAAGCCTCGAATATTGATGGTTGAGCAAGCGGAGAAGAGCAGCTTCCCCGGCAACGACTTGACATGCCAGCGGGCAGGGTATGACGAACGCTCAGCCGACATGTCCTGTATCTACCCCTGTCCTCTCTCTCTAGCGCTGTCCCGCACTCTTCATTTCGGCGCCGCCCTTCGTAGGGGGTTTTGAATTTGAGTGCATGGTGGAAGAAAACGCAAAACGAAAAGCGAACGGAAAAGCGCGCGCGGATGCGAAAGAAAGGTACGGTACATCGACGGCAGGATAACGTATCAACACATCAATAGTACACAATCGACCTATTGCTAAAGGTATGGGATATATGCGGTCAGTGTCGGCGCGATGGCGAGGGGAGGGCGCGCAACTTCCCGACTCGGGGTCGTTGAGAAAAGACGGGAGAAAGACGCGCGAACTAGGGGGAGGTACGGACGGAGGCGCGAGGGCAAGACAATCCTCCCCAAACCGAGTCAAGTCAAGCAGAGTCAGGAGCTACCGAGAGACAAATCTCCGCCTACGAGGGCATCGCACCCCGCAAGCGGCGGCGCGAAGGCGTGAGCGGGATTGTCACCGAGTCAAGCATGCGGACGCTACCAAACGTAAGAGAGGACGTCATCGGACCACGACACGGGGATACCACCGCCGTAATGTATGCTGATTTTATTGCCCCTCGTGTGGCCAAAGCACACGGTGACCGAGGCGAGAAGGAGGGCGACGAGTGCGGCCAGGACCATCCAGATGGCCGGACCGAGCGTAACGGTGGCGTTGGTGACGTCGGACGCCTGCATGCTCACAGTGTAGACTCTGACGGGCCTAGATGAAAGGGAGAAGGTGGAATGAAGCTTTTTTCCACAATCTCACAGCCGCAACGGCATCGTCGTCAACGGCTCCGCCGGCTTCGCATTCGCAATTGTCCGCGCGAGATCCATAACTAACTTAAGGTTCTACCTCAAGTCACCGGCGCCTGTCCGCACTTCCTCTGTTGCGACATAGTCACCTATGTGGAAAGTATGTCCATTCCAACCCACCTGAACCTCCCTAAAACGCCATAAAAGTTGACCTTCTTTCCGCTCTGCGACTGTCGGTCAGTCCGTCCTGCTCTCCTCACTTCGAATCCGTTGAGCTTTCACCCTCCATCGACGATGAAGCTCCTTCTCACCGGCCTCAATGTCACCAACGCCCTCTTTCCCCGGAACTTCCGTCGAGTTCATTGGCGACCTTCGGAGCTGGCTCGTGGATATTACCGGTCGCTGGCAGCTCGACGCCGGTACTGCATTTATCGAGTGGCTTTCCCAGCCCCGTGCGTCGTTTCCGGACCCCGTCTTGACTTGGCCCACGTGCCCACAGAACAGGATCGCTAACCTGCCCATTAAATTCCGGCAGATATCTGGATGCTACTCATGGTCTGGGTGTGCACATTCACCGTCACAATTGTCATCCTCTTTGTCATCCTCTTTTTGCCAGGTTTTGGAGAGATAGGGAAGAGAGCCGTGGCTTTGTACTCGGGAATCTCGACCTCCGTCGTGGGGACGCCATTCTTCGAGGTGGGCCTCTTGAAAGAAATACGCTGGTACTCGCCGGTGAAAACCAGGAGAGACGACGCCGCTGCCAGGAACTCCTTCTCGGCCTCCGTAAGAGCTCGTGACCCAGGCGCGAATTTGTACGCCCTCACAGTCCCATCGGCCTCCACCAGGAACGAGACAGGATGGACTGGTCCAGTTTTTTGCACCTCGACTCCACGAGCGATCTCCATTTCGTCTTCGTCCCCGAGCGGCACCGTCGTGATGAGGAGAAGCTGGCCTTCGTCGATAGGAAAGTGTGTGTGAAGAGTGCAGAATGGTATTAGCAACGCTCAACGAGTGCGTCATCTCGATAAGCGACCGCTGCAATGCTTCATTGAAGGAAGAAGTTCGAGCTTTCCTTATCAAGATGTGAAGGTCGATGAAGCATTGTACTTAAACAAAAACTCATTCTACTCCCGGTTGGGTTAGGATTCATAACCATGCAGGACAGCCTCGCCGCTTCGAGCAGTCATATAGTCACTACCATATTGTATTTCCAGTTTAAGAGGCGTGGCATACACCACGTGTGCCGTGCGCCGATTATACAATAAACTTGTAAGGTTTGAGTCCCACTGAAAGGCTACTGAAGCGACTGTGATCTTTGGCGCACTCTTTTGTTTCGAAGACGTTAAAGAGTTGGCGGACGGACCACTCCATACGAGAAGACTCTCCAAGCGCCCTCCCTCTTCCCCGCTTTCTCCCCAGTCGCCTTCTTCACCCGTCGCTTTTCGTGATACAGTTCACGGGGGCCTTCCATTCCATTGTCTTCGCTTGCTTCAATATGGAGGACGTTCGGGCGTACAGACACAAGTTCAACACACCTGGAGGAGTAGCTGACCTGAAGGGCGACTTGCAGAAGCGCACAACGCTCGCCGAGGGGATCGGCAAAGCGCTAGCCGCCTTAAGCGGCCATGTGCCCGAAGGACTGAATGATGGTCTCGCTAGCTACATTTCATCGACCGAGAAGGATTTCAGGGATATTGCCAGTGCTCGACCCGACCTAGCTCCCAAGCTGGGCAAACTCCTCGAACGCATTTTCTTGCTCGAGCAGGTACCCAAATGCATAACCCACCACGACTTCTCGACAAGCAACTTTTTGGTCGACGAGACGTCTGGCAAGCTGACCGGCATCGTGGACTGGGGAGACGCTGGCTTGGCCCCCTGTGGACTGGACATGAGTGTCCTCTTTCATCTTTTGGACAAAAACTGCAGGCCCAGCGACATGTCCGCCGAGGATGAGGCCGTCGAGAAAGCATTTTGGACCGCCTTCCTCTCCGAAGCGCCCGGCATGCAAGGCCATATGCGCTCTCTTGCCCTGTGCATGCAGTTCAACGGCGTGAACACGTGTGCGTACGAAGTCATGAGAGGCAATGCCGACTCCCTTCGTTGGATGAATTCCATCCTCGATTGTGTTCCTTCCCTTTACGGAGCAATGATATGACCGGGTTCGACAACGCCGCGGTTGGGTTGGGGTCCTGAACGATTAAGGTGAGCCTGGCACGATCGGCTTCGATGGAATCCCCATTCGATCTCGGTCTAACTCCTTCTCATGCACTGAGACATCAGGATTATATGGCCAAAGATTGGCGCAGTCAGGCGAAGAGCCCGCTCGCAGTTCGTGTCCCCGAATGACCCGGAAATACCCTTAAAGCCAATCTTCATGATACTAGCCGTATATTCCACAAGTATTGAGACGTGCATCTCGCTCCCCAAACGTGCATGTTTTTCGAATTTTGAATTTGTAAAAGACAAGTGGAGTAACGGCAGTTCTGCTGACAATGTCAGGAAAGGAAGAGGTGACGAAAGGGACTAGAAGTCTTCTGTCACTACTCCTGTCAGAGGGGCGAGCCGATAGGGCCAGGGAAGGAGTTGCCGGCAGGAGCGCCGTCGACTCGCGGCTCGGAGGGCAAGGCAAGGCAGAACCAGTTGGTAACTGGCAGCCGTCGGGAGTCAGCTGTAGGATGAAAAACAGGGCTCGATTGGAGGATCGAAAGGCTAGGACAACTAAGGAGGCCTGGGCGGCGACAAGGAGAGGTAGACGAAGACAGGAGGATTCTGCGGAATCCGCACATGAAGAGCCGACGGCGGCGACGATATACGGGAAGGAGGATGGAGGTCACGTGCAGGAAGAGACTGCAACGGGGGAGAACAAGACGGAGCATCTCGACGGGTCGCGTCGAGATTAGGCAGGGACAGGAGGGAGAAGGAGTTGAGAGCCTAAACCGTGCTAGGGGTGTTCATGACAGCCGTCCTATGACAAACGCTAATGCTAACGCTTCTTTCCGCAGCGGCACGGCTTGCAGTAGCACCTTATGCTACAACCGCGAAGAAGAAAAAGACAATCGAATTCAAAAATGGGGGTAGTCACGGTGATAAAAAATGAAGTCAGTTTAGTTGACCATCACGTACTACCAGTCAAGGAGAAACGCCATTCACTCATCATCCATGCCGCAACGACCTTTGCACATGCAGGCAGTGTCCACAGGGTCACTGCTCTGTTTACCAGCTCCACGGTGGGCTGCTTTGACCGTCTTACTGCGTACAGTGGTCTTCCCCCCAAGAGTGAAGGCGGTGTCCGTGGAGCATTTCAAGAGAGAGCCGTTCCAAAGGTATTGCGACATCGTCTCCGCATTCTCAGGAGCACAACAGCTGGCGCTGAAGAGCTCGGTCGAGTTGACTTGACCTTGAGACATGGTGCTCGTGATGTTGTTCGAGTTTGGGTCCAAGGAAGGCCCGTTGGGAATGGAGGAAATGGCGAGAGAGGAGGGTTAGCTAAGCTCTCCCTGCGTCGGGCAGTAGGACGGCACTGTGTGGCTTGGGATAGTGGAGCAGTGTGCTGATCAACCTGGTGTCAGAAGGGCGGCCACTCCTTCCTTCGAGGGTGGTCAAGTGAGCCGGCTCCTTATGTACCTTCAAAGGTATGTGGACGCGGGGGGAAGAAGGCAAGAGACAAAGCAAGGTTGATGGGAGAGAAAAGAAACGGACTTTCAATATGAAAATTAACCTCGATGAGAACAATGGAAGTCAGCGGTGAGCGATGTGAAACGAGTGATCAGGCTCAACCCTGGCCTTTCGATGTGTCTCCGCTCATCCCGAATTCTCAACAAGTCTTTCGCTCGCTGTGCAATGTTGGACAGAAAACGGCCAGAAAGATTGAGAGTCGGCAAGAGGGCTGCGAGCGTTATTGAATAATGGTCAGGCTCTGCCTCTGTAACACGGCGCCGTCGGGCCCCAACTGTCGCGGCGTCGCGTCCTCCTGAAAGCCCGGCTATTTCCGTGTTTCTCCGCGCCCCCCGAACACCATCGCTGCAGTCGCGGTCTCCCGACGATGTTCATCTTGTCAAGAGACCTCCATGTTCCTAGTTCTCCCAGTCCCCAGCTCCCAAGTCCTTGTCCCCAGTCCAAGTTCCTTGCCCTTGTTCCCTAGTCCTTGAATCCTTGAAACCTTGATTTTCCCTTGTCCTTGCAACCTTGTCCTTGTCGCCCTACATCGTACACGGCAACCGGCGCCTGTTCACCACAGCGCCGACCCACGCGTGTTGCAGCCTCGTCGATGTCCACGCTGCCTTCTCTCGCTGTTGGTTGGCAACTTACGAAACTGCTCTTGGGATGTTGAAAAGGCGGCGACCTAAGCTCTTCGAACCGTCCGGCACTCCCTGTATGAAAATGGAGTTTTAGGTTAGTAATTGGCGAGCATTGTCCTGTTTTGGAACAATGGAACAGGACAAGGGCACTTTCGCGAGATTTGTTGAGCTTAGCTCTGCTCGTGCTAGTCAATGTTTGGAATTGACCGTCAATGGTGCTTCCTTGATGGAAAGGCGCCGACGAAAAATGAGACAATGGAGATTCTGGCGCAGAGCGCGAGAGCGAGTGAAAAGCAATATAGTTGTGAGGGGTTAGTGCCAACTCTCCTTATTTCCTTTCATAGTGCCATGTTCCTTTATAGCGATACCATGAGCACCAACCCACTGTGAGTCACACTGCCCGCAGTACGAACTTTATTCGTCTACTCCGCAGCAGAAGCTCGTCCTCCCTGGCCGTCTTCCTTGCCCTCTTCATCATTTCAGCTCAATCTCCACAAGCTGCGACGCCCAACGATGAGCCAGTCTACGTCCTCTGATACCTCTTCCCAATTGGCTGCTCTCGACGCCGTTTGCGCACAAGTTGATTTCGCCGCGCTCATCCAAGCCTGCATCACCCTCCGCGGCGACGGCGTCCCTTGTCACCTTGTGAACGAAGCACCAGTCTATGGGTCTTTTCACGCGGTCTGGTGTGTCGAGTTTGCGGACAGCGTCAAGTGGGCCGCCAAGTTTCCCCTCATATGGGACGAAGAAGCGCGTCCATCGCTGACTGAAAAAGTACGAGTTGAGGAGCTCGCCGCAGAAGCCGCATTTTTGGAGTACGCTTTCCACGCGTTCCCCTCCCTGCCGATTCCGAGAATTCGGCATTTAGACCGTTACGGGGCGTCTGTGGGCTCACCTTTCCTCCTCATGGATTGGATGCCCGGTCGGCAAATCGACTTGCGCGGCAAGAAGCGGCCTTCCGACGCGGCCTTGGTCAAAAAGATACTCGATCAAGTCGCCGCTCTCGTCGTCCAGCTCACGTACGGGTCCATCGCACCACCGCACGATACTTGGCTCTGTCCGCTCGACAAGGAGAATCCTCCGGTGTCCGCGGTGTCTTACTTTCACAATTACATCGACCGCATCATCCGTCAACACCTTCTTAAACGCACCAAATATGACGTTCGGGACTTTCTCGTCCTACGCTCAGTCAAGACGGCAGCTGTTCGTGCAGGACTGGACGGTGGTCCATTACCGGTCCACCACAACGACTTAGAGTGGTGCAATCTGCTTTGGGATGAGGATTACGTGCTCACCGGGTGCGTGCCGTAACTTTCTTTATTTCCTTTTCTCTGATTGTGTCGATAGATTCTGAGCTAACCGCGCTAGTTTGTGCCTTTCCGTTGGAAAGCGTGATTGACTGCATAGGAAAGCGTGTACCTCTCCAACAAATTGCGGAAGAATTCGATTGGCTTGGCCTGGAAGACGCGGACCGGCGGTACCTATTGTCGCGCCTTGGCGATCACGAGGCGCAGTACCTCAAAGCGCACCCGGACCACCCGGCCGCTGGATGGCCGATGACAATGGAGGCGCTCGCGGAAAAATACTACAGTGGAAAGGGGGGAGAGCTGTTCGCCGATGTCGAGCACGCGCGCGAGCTATCGGAGAGGGAGTGTGTGGCTCGAGGTAGGAAGGGGTGGCAGCGGATGGTGGCAGGGCAGTTGGACGAGGTGCTGAGGCGATACCCGGAGATCGACGGCTCTCCCGTGCTGAAGGAGGTGAGGGCGTCGTTGGAAGAGAAGACGGAGGTGGACGGAAGAAGCGGGGACTCGAGTGAGTAAGGTAGACATTGGCCTCTTACCTGTCGATCGCAGGCGATGGCAGGTAGAGAGACAAATTATACTCAGATGGCTGGATTACAGCGTGTACTCTAGTGTATGGATGAGCGACAGTTATTTGTTATAGCGGCCAATCGACTCACTCGCGCGACGTCTTCGACGAGACGGCCCACACAGGTGACAAAGTACGCAAACGACGCGACACGAGTCGGAGGGCGCCAAGTCCGTCAACAGACGTGTCAATCAACGCGCTCCAAAGCCCTTCTCCGCTCGAAAAGCTTGGCTTCAGCAGACAGCATGAGTGTGCAGCTCAGCCCATCTGAAAATCCTCTTTGGCAGTTCAAGAAAATAGTTGGCTCGGGTTAGGGTTAGGGTTAGGGTTAGGGTTAGGGTTAGGGTTAGGGTTAGGGTTAGGGTTAGGGTTAGGGTTAGGGTTAGGGTTAGGGTTAGGGTTAGGGTTAGGGTT
>JAMDHS010000149.1:0-24907 GCA_029717555.1 Peribolospora baueri
GCCAGAACCAAACGTCGACCTCGAGGCTTTGCCGTGCTTGAGCAGAAACAGGAGAGTCGGCTGTTGGACTTGCAGAGGAGGTCTCACAACAGCCAAAGCTGGTATCGGTTTCATCGACGTCACCTTGCGATTCGGATGGGTCTGGTACCTCCCTCCCGGCGCGCCTCCTCCGATCAAATCCTTCATCATCGCCCTACTCGAAATGCTGCGCAGATGGCAGTGGAACTTTTTCCGTGTGGAGAACGAGCACCTGGTGCGTCCCCAGTTTAGACATGACCACCTTACGCCGTCGTCCGTACCTCCTTTTGCTCAGACTTTCCGCCCTCCCTTTCCTCCCTACAGGGCAACGTGGACATGTACCGTGTCTCAAAAGACGTCCCGCTGCCGTATACGCTCCCCCAACGCTCCGCTGATGACGAAACGGACCGGCAGTCGAAACGGAGCAGAAAGACGGGGCACATGTCTGACTCGTCCATCGAGGCTCGCGAGGGCGTCACTGCCAACCGGTATCAGGGCGCGAGCCGCCGAGCTTCCGGCTTGGTTCGCGCGGTCCGCAACGTGCTCTTGCCCAACGGCGACGGCGCCACTCCGTTGGAGGATCGTGGGGCCGCCAGGGGCACCATCGGTCGGGATTACACGCCACAGCGCCCAATGCGGGTCGCCGCCGGCTTGTCCGATGAGAGCGACATGGACGATGCCGGTTCGGTAGCGTCCTCGGAAGGCGGAAGGCGGCAAGCGAAGAACCGTTTCGCTGCCATTCGCGAGGTCGACACACAGGCGGAGGAAGACGAGGAGGGGAGCGCTGGAGAAGAGGTCGGCGGCGGCAGCGGCGAGGGGTCTAGTGGCGGATCGCGGACGATAAGAATGGATAACTAGGGGAGCCGGAACTGGAACATGATGACGATGGGATTTCGACGAACCACGGAGCTGGAACTGGAATATTTACTTTTTTGGCGTCGCTCGCTCGCCATGGATAACGGGAAACGGACTTCCAAGTCCTCTTCAGAGGACTGGTGATGTAGAAGTACGAACACGAATTTTCTTGGTCTCCGCGCCGTTCTTTGAATGGCTCAGGGGAGTACTATCACTAGCTCGTAGACTTTCAGAGTGATCGGACGAGAGAGCGAGTACCGGCAGATGGCATGCCGCCGTTTTCATTTCTATGATAGATGGTAGATGCAGATCGACAGCGAAGGTCTTAAATTGGCCGCACAAAAGGCGGGAAGGAGCGTCACAGACAACGACAGAGCACACGCTGAAGAGCGCCTAGCGCCGCTTGTACGGTTTATGTCGCTCCGCTTTGTTGCCTACTACCTCCTGATGAGCGTCCCGACCATACGGAAATGAAACAAGATGGAACGAGATAGTCGGTTGAAGATGATTCGGTATGACCACCTAGCGGAAAATTGGACTACTCACCCTGCTGCTCGCTCTGAAACTCGCATTCTGGCGGCCAGGCGACATATCCGAGTCGTTCGGCAACGCGTCCGGCGAAATCGCAGGCCCGGCACCAGGTGCGGAAGGTTCCCGCATGTTCCAAAGACAAATTTTGCCGTCCTCACCTCCGGTCAACAAGACGCCGTCTTGAGCATCGTACGAGACGCTCCGGACAATGTCGGAATGACCGGACGGTCCTGAGGGGAGGAACGTCCGCAAGGACCATTGGGCGGAGGAGGACGTGGAAATGTCGGCAGCCGGGACGGTGAGGATCGCGGCATTGCCCGCCTGATCGCCAACGAAGAGGATCGTCCCTTCCGGTTCGATGTCAGGCATTTCTAGCCCCCAAGCTGCGTCGATGACATAATCCGTCGTCCAAGCTGGTGCGAGGCATTTGATGTTTCGTACGTCGAGAGCGGGAAGATGAGTGTCAAACTTTTGAATGAAGGCAGAATATCAGGAAGGAAAAGAAGGGTCAACTGCGAGGTTGTGGACAAGAAGATGCATGGTGCTTTCCGTGCTCTCACCTCGTCGGCATCCCATACACCGAAAGTCTGCATGTCGCTTACAGCCCAAGCGGAACCGAGACCGGCGACCTTCTGTGCCTCCTCGTCCCCGTCATCTCCTCCGTCAGTTTCCATCGCATCCACACCGTCCGCAACGCCACTACCTGCCCGCGCGCCACCCCATCCTGCTCTCGCGACGCTCGCTCCCATATTCCCTACGCCAAGCACAGCGTCATCCTCGTCCGTTACAGAGACATCGTAGGTGCAAAGGAGGCCGTCAGACGAGGCGGAAAGAAGAGTGGTGGCCGGTGGTGGCCGACGTCGCGAGGAGGAAGGGGAAGAGGTCAGGTGGGACGGCCGAAAAGCAACGCCAGTAATGTCGTCGCTGTGGGATTCGGTATAGGTGTGTGTCGGTACAGACAGCGATCTCATGTCCCTGCAACGCAAAATTGATAAGGTCAGCCACGCGGAGAGCTAGGCGGTCGTAAGATAAAAACGGCGGACCCACCAAATGTCAATCAGCGCCTCCTCTCCTTCGTCACTCTTCGTCAGCTCCGTACCGGTAGCGAGGCATGTGCCGCTCTCGTCCACGTCCACACAGAGATACGGAGCGTGCCTTGGCCCTTCCAGCACACCGACTGGTTTGGACCATCCGGCGCGCGGATCCCAGACAGCAGCACGAGCGTCCTTGCCCACCGTAACCAGACTGCCTGAAGCGGGTCCAGCACGCGGCGTCCGGAAGCCCATCACACTGTCATTATGGAACCGCGCCTCGGCTACGACTGACAGCGAGCGACGATCATGGACGCGCACGACGTCGTCAGACGAAGCAGAAACGAAAGAGGAGGGCAAGTGCGCGAGATGGAGCACGTATGGCGCCGATGGCACGGAAAGGCTTGCAAGCTGGGATGTAGAGGAGCCGTTCCTCGAGGCGGCGATGAGCACTGGCTGGGACATCCCTCCTCTTTCAGTGTTGATGTGAGCCAAGAAGTCCGTCGCATCCACCTTTCGGGCAGCCAAATTTCTCGAATTCAATTGGCAAGCACGTGATCCGGTCCGTCTGTTGTCAGCCGCAGTCTTTCTCCTCGTTCAGGAAACCTATGTTGGTCGCATTTGCACCGCCGAAATCCTTCCTTCCGCTGTTGCTGTGGACCACTGTCTTCCCTGCGATGGCGCCCGTCAGCTCCCTGTCCACTAAGGGCAACAAACGCCAGAAGACAACAACGGCTTCCATCTCCTCTTCATTGGATGTTACCCTGGAGAAGATCCGTCTCCTCTCCTCCTCGCTCGCAGCTGCGACCGCGTCGGCCGCAGACCTCAACCCGCTCGCCGACCTCATCCAGATCGCTCAGAGCTCAGCAGAGGAGAACTCAAAAGCTGGACCTACAGCCGCGCACAAAGCTGTTCACATCGTTGGACAGGTGTTGCAGCAGCTCGTCGAGTCTAACCGTATTCCCTTGGATGTGGACCCGGGCACGTCATCCAAGGGTCCCGCCAAGGAAGCCTCGGCGGCGGACGATCCGAAGGTGCTAGTTGCTAGATGGCTCAAGCAGAGGTTTGACGAGTTTGTGGGACTTCTTTGCATTCTTTTGAATCATTGGGAGAAGAACATCAGGGTGAGATGACGGGGAAAGAGGGCTCGAAGCATTTAAGGCGCTGCTGGACGTTGCCCTGGACCTTTTGCTTACTTACCTCTCTTCGCTGCTTTAGGTTCTTGCTCTCTCTCAGCTTGTAGAACTGCAACGCTCGGCCTCAAAATACGCTTCTTCTTTTGTCTCTGCTGGTCCTTCGACATCAGCCGCCGGAGCCGCCGCGCGACCACGATGGGCACCCACCCCGTGGCGTCAGCTGATGCGAGCCCTACTGGGTTTCACCGGTCCAGATGTTGAGACAAACACGGCCTTGATTGAAGACGACGTGCGAGAACAATTCGCTGCCAAGTGGCTCAACCAACATGACGACGTGCGGTTCTTCTTCTTACGGGAGATTGCGTAAGTGCATTGAAATGCATCTCGCCTCTTGCACACATGTCTAATTCTCTGCTTTATTCCTTACCGGACAGCTCCACAATGCAATCGCCGGCTTCAAGAGAGAATTCTCACGTTGTGACGAACACGCTGGCGCTTCTCTCTCTGCTCACCGCCATACCTGCTCAAGACGACGATTTGAACACCTATCTGGTCCCTGCTCTCGGAAGGCGGCCCGGAGGCATGAACAATTTGTCGAAGGACGAAGTGGATGGCGGAGACGAAGGAATGGGGTCATACTTTGACTCTTCAGATGAAGAGCGGGAGGAGGAGATGGCGAACGGCTCGGCAACCAGCAAGCAAGGCAAGACGAGTAATCCGACTGGCAAACGTTCTCGTCGCCGGCGTGGCCCGAGCATGCATCAGGCTCTGCACCACCTACATTCCCACCGCGCCGCCTTCTCCTCCGCCTGGCTCTCCGTTCTCCTTCCACGAGGCGAGGCGGGAACAACCAGACAGAAGTTGAGCGTCAAGCAGATGCAAGATGTGCTCGTCCGCTTGCACAACCAGATCATGCCCAACCTGGTTAAGCCAGTGCTTTTGCACGACTTTTTGGTCGACTGCTGCGATGCTGGTGAGCTTTCACTGAAGCCGACCAGCTTGCCGATTGTGCGCAACGTCCTAGCACGGGCTGGCCTCTGACTATTTTGTTCGTGTCATTTCGCGCAGGCGGGGCTACGGCGCTTTTGGCCCTCAACGGGCTCTACACTCTCATGGTCAAGCACAACCTGTGAGTTTCGCTTTCCTGTCTGTTCCTAGGTCTATGAGTATCGAATAACCAGGCACGCTGTTGCTCCACCAGTGATTACCCCGACTTCTACAGGCGCCTCTACGCACTCGTCGATCGTGACGTGATGCACGTCAAATACCGAGCCCGCTTCTTTCGTTTGACGGAGCTGTTCCTCTCTTCGACTCACTTACCCGTCGCTCTGGTGGCCTCATTCATCAAGCGTCTCTCTCGACTCAGCATCTCCTCTCCTCCCGCCGCAATCGTCATGATCATTCCTTTCATCTATAACTTGCTCAAGAAGCACCCGACGTGTATGGTCCTCATCCATCGAACAGACGAAGACGGACCCGAAACCGGCAAAGCTTTCGAAGGTGCGTTACAATTTACGCATTCTCTGACATTTCAGACGTCTTGACCTTGCGTTTTCTCACTGATTGTCCTTCCAGACCCTTACTTTCCGCACGAGCCCAATCCTCTCAAGACTAATGCCATCTCCTCGTCGCTGTGGGAAGTCGTCGCCCTGCAAAAACACTACCTCTCAAGCGTGGCCACCTTGGCCAGAATCTTCACCGACGTGTTCAGCAAGCCGAACTATGCCATGGAGGACTTCCTGGACCACTCGGTGAGCGATATGTCGTCATACTGTATACACCGGACAGCAAACGTTAACGCTCTTTATATCCCGTACCAGTACGCCACTCTCTTCGAAGCAGAAGTCAAGCGCAAATTCAAGCCGGACTTCCTGCCCGCCACCGCACACTCCCTGCCAGCGGGCGAATTTTCCGCGTTCCCGTCGAAGCGGCGTCGGTCTTCTGCGGACCAGAATGAGTCTGACGATGAGGAAGCTGGCGCATTGGTCAATGGCGGTATTAGCACTGACGTGTGCAGCGAGCTGTGGACATTTTAAGTCTTTCGCTTCACGAATACTGCAATGTACTGTCGCGCGACGACCATGCACAACAACCCTTCCGAGATCCGAGGAATCATAAAAAGTCTTATGCTCGTGAAATCGCGTCATAACTTACATACCTACAGCTCCTAATAACGACCGCCAAAAATTAACCTTACTCTCCAGTTTCCCCGTAAATGCGCAAAAGCATTTCCCTCAGTTGAAGCCTGTTTTGTCTTCTCTCTTCCGCTTTCTCGACGTACGCCTCGGCAGCATTTCCTGGTGGGACGGTCACCTTGCGTAAGACACCTGAGAAAGGCTTGATGGTTTCAGAAGCCGCGCGTACGTCCTGCGTTTCGAGGTCAGCGGCCGCCAGAACAAAGAGGGCATCGTTCGTTGGACGTGGGGAGAGGCCGGATGAGTCCTCTTATGGGCGGAAGGACAAGGCGAAATGGTTAGACAGAACGAGCACGACACGTCAGGATATGCCCATCTGCCCTTACTCACCAGCGTGTGCAAGAACGTACACCTCGCAAGACGTTGCCCATGTCCGCAGGACAACAGCTCTAAACGTCATGCTGCAAAAAGCAAAAGGAGGAGCCACAGCTCGTGTTAGAAATGGGGGCCTCAGTGCCGTGTGATGACTTTCGGCAGCCCTTGTGCAGGTAAGTTAATGAGCGCCCGTTTCTGCACACGTACTCACACCTCGCCTATCCTCACAGCCTCAGGAAACTCCAATCCGTCCATGCTGACCGTCGCCCACGTAACCCGCGCAACGTTTCTGGCCGCCAGCAATGCAGCCTTCTCCATCTCTTCCATGAGTTTCCCGCCGAACAGGACGCTGACCGTGTTTGCGTCTTGAGGAAAGACGAGGTGCAGAGTCGTCGCCAACGTCTCCTGGATCGGGATTGAAGTTGACGGCGAAGGGACTTGAAGCGGAAAGGGCTTCGGTGGGGACGATAGATACTTCTGGCCTGTGACGGTTGTCGGCTCCGGTGACCGATTAGGTTGAGACGCCGCTAGGCCCAGCTCGGAGTCCACCGCCTTAAGCCGCTTTCTCAGCCGTGCCATTCCATGTGATTCATTACCTTCGCCACCTTTCCCTGCGTCTTCCGCCTGCTTTGCCTCCTTTCTCTGCCTCTCCACTTCTGCGAGTACGATAGAAAGCTTGTGCCTAAGCGGCTCATCCCCAGGCATTTCCGCGACGACGTCCTCGCCTTCTATTCGGACCGCAGGATCGGCCGACAGATAAGCCGATACGATAAGATCCAGTTCCAGGGCTCGAATCTCCAGCTCTTGGCGTGCGCCAGTGGGTGCATTGGTTGTGACGTGCCCGAACATCGATATCGAAGTTGTTGGCGAGGGGAGAGGAGGAAACCGAGAGCCCCTTCGCCGAGCCATGGGACGGGCCACCAAATCGTTGTCTTCGCCCTCTTCCCGCGTGATAGGCTTCGGGTTGTGTCCTTCTAAGGACGCTTCTCCAGCTGCTTTGGCCCACGTGAGAACCTCCTCCCTAAGCATTCGCTTGACTTCTTTGGCCACTCCTTCGCTGGTGTGACCGGCCCTGGAATCCGCAAGCCTCTTCTCTCGGCGTCTGCCGGCGAGGAGATGACGCTTCTTCTCCAGAAGAGTTCGAGGCGTCAGAGTCGGAAGGTGGGGCTTTTTGCGCCCCTGCGGGTGACCAAGGACCAAAGACATCGGAGTGACGATGAAGCTCAGAACAGCTGAGAAGGCGGTGACGAGACCCTCTGGTCGACCTGATGGACGAGTCAGTTGCCCTGCTATTCGGACTGCAGCAGGTGGCTGAGCCATCGAATCGGAGTCACGAATGACAGCAACAAAGGTCATATAGGCTAAGGAAGCAAAGGCAACGACGAGGAGGAGGTAAATGTCCATGCCAGCGTCAGCAGCTGTTCCATCCACTCGCAAGACGGTTGACGTTTCTTCGATGGAATTGAACCCGTCTCACCGTGTGAGACGTAACTTCTTCTCCCCTCCGCATCCTCTTTTACTACGCGCACTCCCACTTCCATACTCGTGGACCAAGATCGGTTGACCGCCGCTGAGACATGGACAAGATCGCCGGCAAAGACGGGCTTGAGGAAGATGACCTGATCCAATGAGATGGTCACCGCCGGGCTTTCTGCATGTCGCCGACTTGCAATACCGGCTACGATGTCGATGATCTTTAGCAGCTCGCCTGCCTGTACGCGCCCAGCGTTGTCTGCCAGGCAGAGAACGATAGATTAGCGGGGTCAAACCGTCGATAACTGCGTTCGCTCACCAGCCATGTCATTGCGTGCCGAATAGGTAACCTGTACGCTGAAGACCATAGATGTAGGAAATGAGCAGCATTTGATCAACTCTCTTGCAGCAACAAGATGTGTCGCGTAAGAGCAAGAGCGCTAGGGCCATCACTCGTGGAACTGACCTGGAGTCGGCTGGGGTTTTGCTTCTCGTCGGCTTCCTGGTCTTGCTCTTGTCTGTGGACGCCGCGAATACGATCCCGACGGCGATGGTCACCCCCAAAAGGACGGCGAGGGCTGAGGTTGGACGAACAAACGAAGCCGAAAAGGGCGCCATATTTTCCAAATGGCTTCCTCGACTGAGGTGGTTTGCGGTAGCTAGCTGTTGGTCGTTGTCGTTGTCGTCGTCGTCGTCAGGAGCCACATAGCAGCCAAGCCGTAAAGGAATGATCGTCGATCACGCGCAGCGAGATTAACTCGGCCCCGCGTCCTTCTCTCTTCCTCACCGTCCTCGACAATCACCACGTTCGGCAAGGAAGACATTGCCGACCTCTCTTACTGTGGTACCGACCCCCCTCTCACTTACCTCTCCGGAATGTCTTGCGGCCACGAGCATCACGAGCACGGTCACGGCGGTCACTCTCACGATGACGACCACGTCCGGCTAGAAGGCGGCCAAGACTTTCTCTACGCCAGGATAGACCGAGATAACGTCGTTGCGCTCAACGCGGTGGAGAGCGATATGGGCAAGAACGTCATCAAGCCGTGGGAGGATAGGGACGACGAAACTCGGGTGAGGCCAGCCTGCTCTGGACTACCTGGAACGACCCTAGCGGCGGGGCGGGGCTGCCCGTCGTTCGCCACGCTCCAGCTCCACTCGTCCTGATCAGCATACTTTTTTTCATTTCTTTTCGCATCGCTCTCAAGTACCTCGAGTCAGACGCCGACGACCAGCTCCTTGTTCGGGTACCATTCACGGGCAACGTCAAGCTCCGCTCGGTCATAATCAAAGCCGGACCGGCGACCTTGACGCCAAGCGAGATCAAGCTGGTGCGTATTGGTTGTCTTGCGGCCGACCCAGCCGAGTCCGCGCGTTCGATATCCCAGAAGCGAGAAGCGAGAATGTGGTAGGATCACTTGTTTTGACCTGATATTGCCCGTACCTTGTTTTTGGGCAACCGTCAGTTTCAAAACTCGGAGTCTATCGACTTCAACGACGTAGCCGAGGCGACCCCTACCCAGACCCTTCAGTCTGTGCCCGTCTCTCGTGAAGCGGTTGAATACCCGGTCAAGTGAGATCACCCTTCCTGATACCATTTCTGTTGACGTAAGACGCAGGTAGGCGGTGCTCGGTGGTCTCGGAAGTGCCGCTTACCTCTCCTGTTTTCTGGCTAAATCTCTCACGAGTAGAGCGGCCAAGTTTCCAGCTGTTCGCGACTTGACCCTTTTTATTCCTGCTTCGCAAGGCGCAGAAACGACAAGAATATACTTTTTGGGATTCCGAGGCGAATTCTCTGAGGTGAGCATGTCTGTCACGGGCAAAGGAAAGGACTTGGCGGTTCGACCGAGAGAGAGCTTCTTGTTGACTGAGCCGCTTTCCGTTGACCTTTGTGGAAAACGCAGTTCAGAAGGGAAGCTCCCGCAAAGTGAGCGGTCTTCACAATTCAGTCCCAACCCTGCCTCCCACGTTTGGAACCCGAGGACGCTGAACGTATGTTTTTTTTTTTTTTGTTTTTTTTTCTTGTCGTTTAGCATCGTCTATGAAGCGGCCCCGTCGGTCGCCGACCACATGAAAGTGCAGGGCACCGATCCCTTCTCTGCCGGTCTGGATGGCCAGCACTGAGCGTCGCATAGTCGGAAGCCAGATACACCCTAGGAACCAGAGTATTTCTTCGGAGCCGGTCTCCTACCTTTCAGTCTATCTAGTCCGCCTACGCTCGTTCGGTGGCTGGTTAATGATTGGCTACGTCCCGACTTCCGCTTGTTCAAGACATGATGGGGTTATATGCTACAGAGGGTGGCGCAGTAGCGCGCCTCTCGATGACGACGGGGGTTGTCGAAACGGGAAGCAAGCGCCTCACTGTCCATGGTGATGTTGGCCAAGGAAGGCAGGCAGAATGGCCGGGGTCAAGGAGCCCGCAAAGAGCGTGGCCAAGCGCGGTCCCTTCGAGATCGCATCGTCCAAGGTTTCGTCAGATCTTTGCAAGGCATGCATCGCCACGTACAGGAACCTGGGCAAGGGCCAAAGCGCGATAGAGTTGAGTCACAAAGCAAACTCGCCCAAACTTGATATCCGAGCGTCCGGACGACAAGTCCGGCGACTTGGAAGAAAGATAATACGCGACTCACGTTCCTCCTGAGCAAGTCAATGCCAGACCGATGTAGAAAGAGTGAATCGCTTCCGCTGGGCTGCCCGCATCCGCGGTCCGGAATGCCAGCATGAGAAGAATGTATGCTACAGATTGTGCGGGTAATATAAAACCGTGCGTGGTCAGCCAGTGACTGCGGAGAAAGATAGCGGCGGACGACCGACTACGACTATGGGCGCGCCGGCCTCTACGACAAGAACCCTCTAGGCGGAACTCACTGACTATTGCACTGACGGGCGTGCAGATACTAAAGTAGATCACCGCTCTTCGTACCTCTGCGCGCCCTAACCCAGTAGACATGAGAATGCTGCACAGGCCGAGAGCAGCTGGTGCTTTGTGTATCATGAGCGCCACGAAGACGATGGGGAGCACAGAGGAGTCCGAAGCAGATGAAGCTAGCAGCGTCACCAGTATAGGGAAGAGGTATGTCGTGAGTTTTGGGCGTGAGTGAGACCTGAAAGGAAAACGTTCAAGAATGAATGACAAGCGTGCTCACAAGCTCCCAAAGCAATCCCATCAGCAGCAGCATGGATGATGAGCCCTATCATCGTGCTCAGAGCTTTCATGGGCGATGGCGTCGTCGCCCTGCCACCGAGCTCATCAAGGGAAGTAGGATGCTGATGCGGAGAGTTCGGACTGGACGGGCTTGAGGACCACGAGCTGTTAAGAGCGCGCACCTCGTCGCGTACTCTTGTTGTCGGCAATGTATCCCCTGCCTCCTGGTCGACGGCAGCAGGACTTGGTTCGAGCCGTGAAAGACGGAGAGGGAGGTGAGACGAAGGAGGGGATGGCTTCAGGCCCGGTGACGGCGCAAGGGAGGCTTCGGTACCATTCCTGGCTCCATCGCTGTGACCTGGTCCGACCTGGTCGATGCTGCAAGCCGTGTATGTAATCCAAAGGTGTGCATATAGCCAGAACGGTCAGTCAGCCCAACCACTCACTGCACAGCAATACTTTGGTGATGCATTCAAACACTGCAGACGCCCATCTATCTTCCCTCACCACTCACAAAAGCATGAATAGAAACCCAGCTGCTAGGGCGAGGCCGATAGCTCTGCTGGGATTCTCTGCGGGATGGTCCCCGCCAGCGGCGTATACCGTCTCGATGCCTTCGGGGATGATGACGGTGAGCGCAGCACCAACCAGAAGGCCCACGCCATAGAGTTCGAGGACACGGACAGAGCGTATGGAGAGGTGGAGCGCGAGAGGCAACGTGCCCGCGAAGAAAGAGGTGACGGCCATGCAGATTGAGAGGAGACATAGCGGCAGAAAGGACGACATGGCCACGGTGAATGAATGGTCGATGGCGATGGAGCAAAGAAAGCGGCGACGCGTCTAATTATAAGAATGTTATGTTGGCAGCGCGTCCATCGCAACGTGACGGAGGCGCAAAAGCGTGGCACGACATCGTCAGAACCAGCTCTTACGACGAAGACAGACAGCCAGTCACAGCAAAAAACTTTATTCCGAGCGGCACTGCGCGTACTCAGAATGAAAAGAGGAGCGGACATATATGTGCTGCTGGAGAGAGGGGAGGGGAGGGCGGGGAGAAGCGCAAAGCGCTCAAACATGGCCGACGACGGCGGGCAGGCAACCTTGCGCCTTCGAACAACGACATAGTCACATGGAGGTCGGAAGAGGAAGGAGCATGAGAAGGCTTCGGAGGGGAAGGGAAGGGCTGCAAATGCTAGTGATGGGTGGGGTCGGCGGAACGGATTATTCCTCTCCTCAGTCGTCGATGTCTCGAGGACAGGAGTGACGACTGAGGACAGGAATAAATCATAGGGTGGACAAGATCGGCTGCGAGGCATGGGAGGCTCTCGAGCGCAGAACGGGTCGGAAGAGAAAGAAAGTACGACGCTGAGGTAGCGACGGAGAAAAAGGGGAAGGTTCTTTATGCGAAGAAGGGGGGAGATATTTGAACAAGGGGCGATATTGATGACAACGCGAGCCGGGTGGGGTGAGATGCGTAGCATGCGAAGGGATCGTGCGATGTATGATATGAGAGAAAGGGCGGGGCGGGGGCGAAGGGGGGAAAGGGGGGTAGGGGGGAACATAGGTAAACAAATACAACGGCGAAAGGTAGTCCGGACGACGTAAGCGTCTGGGGGTAGCGATTTTACTTAGCCGCCGGCGGTGCACCGCGACCACGAGGGCCACCACGCGCACCCCTGCCCCCCCTGAAGCTGCCTCCGTCGCCGAGGCCTCGACCACGACCACGAGAGCTGGGGGGAGGTCGCTCGCCGAGCTTCTTCTTCTCTTCGATGGTGACCGTGTGGCCCGAGCTGCCGACGCGAACGCCACCTTCGCCTCCGTCCTTGACTGGCAGCGAGGCCAGTACCGCTTTGCGCGCAGAGGCGGTGGTCTCGAACTCAACGAACGCGCAGGCCTTGCTAGGGACAATGTCGCAGGATTTGACCGGCCCGAAGCGAGTGCTGAGCATCTGCTCCAAAGTGTTAGCAGGGCAGCCCTGCTCAGTGACGTTCTTGACGAAGACGTGCGGGTGGTTCTGCTGAGCTAGAACAGCGGCAGCTGCTGCGCTGGGAGCACTCTGGGCAGCACCGGAACGAGGGGTGGCGGCACCGGACGAAGTTGGAGCTCCGGCCGCTTGGGTGGATGCAGCGGCCGACGACACGCCTTTGGCCTCTTGAGCGACTTGGGCGCCCCACTTGGTCGCGTTGTTCGAGGCAAGAGCCGCCCAGGTCTTCGGCGTAGCAGGAGCAGCAGCCGGGCTGGGCGCCCCAGGCTTGTCCGCCGTGGTCGGCGCGGTGGCACTGGCAGGCGCACCTGAAGGGGGCGCCAGAGGTGCTTTGGCGGGCGTGCCCTCAGGAGCCGCTTCCGCCGTAACAGGTTCAACAACCTTTTCTTCCTCCTTGTCGGCAGGTGCGCCATTCGCGATGCCGTTCGACTGCTGGGCGATCGCGGCCGGCGCTGGTGCCTGAGCGGGGGCGGCGGAAGGCTCAGGAGCAGAGGTGTTGGTGGTGGCGATGGCGGCGGCGGCAGTCTCTGCAGGTGGTGCTGCTTTCTCAGGAACGACTTCGGTAGACTTCTGGGCGACCGGAGGTGTCTCCGAAACACCCGTCGTGGCGGTCTCGAAGGACGTCTGCTGGGACTGCGAGGGGGCAACCGCTTCCGCGGATTCCTGAGGCTGCTCCGTGCCCAAAGCTGCCTCTTCAGCAACAGACTCCTCCTCTCCCTCCTCTTTGAGGTAGCGGAAGATGTCATTGAGGACGAAGTAGCCGTTGGGCTGCTCGGCGAGGAAGAAGGTCTGCGCAAACTTGCGCCACGGACCGTTCTTGTTGCTTATCTCACCCAGCACTTGAATGATGACGCCGCCTGCGGCCGAGGACTGAGAGTCAACGTTGGAAACGTAAACCTTGCAATCCTCAAAGCCGAGCGAAAGAATCTTGTTGTGGATTTGCTGCGAGCCCGAGAGGGGCAAGAGAGCAAGACACCGTCGATAAATTAGTCGATGATCGAACGATCGACAGGACGCCACACGACTTACCTGCTGGCCGTAGCAGGGAGCGCTGTCTTCCCCTTCGGTGGCATGAACGAGCGTGCTCTTCTTGGTGTAGAAGCAGTGGAGCCTTCCCGGATTCTGGTTGACAAACGTGTAGTACTGCGGGACGAAAAGCCAGCCCACCTCTGCGGGCTCGGTCGTAGGTTTTGAGGAGCAAGCAGAGGCGGCGGAGGAAGACGCAGCGTTGGCTCCGCTCGTCACCGAGCTAGAGCCGGGCGTAGTTCCGTTCTTTTGAGCGGTCGTGGGCGTGGACATGTGGATAGTCTTAATAGAATAGAGGAAACACAGCAGGTCCACAAAGAAGCGATGGGTTGGTGTAAGTCAGGACCATATTTCTGTCGAGATAGCAGGTAATGTGCCATCTCCTTTCCATCAAAAGTATAAGAGTTAGGCTCTAGCACCGGCCCAGCACGGCGCTGCTGTACTCACGGGCAAGCGAAGAAATGGGAATGAAGACGTTTGCAGGAGAGCTCACACAAGGAGGGGAAGACTTGAGGAGTTGCCGTGCGTCAGAGGCTCGAAAGAGAAAATGGGTGACGCAGAAGAAGACAGAAAGTAAATGAGAATACCGCGAGAAGCGTGATTGAGTGGAGGAGGCCTGTGGCGACGTGTAGGACGATGCTGTTGAACGAGCGGAGGAGGAGGAAGGAGGAAGAAGATCACCGCTGTCGACGAGGACGGCGGCGACGAGCGACGCATACGCGGGCCACCCTGTCTTCGCAAGAGGGTTAGGGTTATCATATTCTTCCCACGGTCAGCCGCGGCCCATCATACGCTGGGGACCTAGTCTTTACGGCGGTGCCGTCTGTTATCATTCAGGGTTTATCGCCGGTCGTCTCTTTCTTTCGCATGTCCTCCCTTCCTCAGCGTCGCACGTCAAGGATCGTCGATCATCGTTCATGTCACATGAAAGGAAGGAAGGAAGGAAAAGGGGAATACCTACACAAAAACACACACACATGAGGAGAATATGGGCGGAGACAGAATCCAGCCTTTCGCGCCCTTCGCACAACCGCCAGTGTCTAGAGAACGCCCGCCACCATCATCGACGTCGACCATCGCCGCACACACCACTCCAGCGCAACTAGCTCGTGCTCGCCCCAACGGCCAGCCGCTTGAGATGCTCCATGAAGACCTGCAGCGACACGTCATCAGTAAAGATGGCCGCGCCCGCCGCGCTGGCCCCGCCGTACGGTCCGCCGGACATGTGCGTCGTGGACGGGTTGAGCTTGGAGAGGAGGAAGCGCGCTTGCGAGCCGTTCTGGTCGCAGACGATGTACCGAGGGATGGGGAAGCGGTCCGCGAAGAGTTCCTGGGTGACAGAAGAGAGGAAAAGAGCGGCGCGTTCATGTTCAGTCGGCCGTGCCTTACCAACATCCGTCCGTCTCACGCCCGCCGCGCGTGCGGCCTCGCAAACGCCCGCTCACTTCGGCATCCGTCTTGGGCTGTTGCAATAGCTCCTTAAAATTCTCATAGCCCTCTTGATCCTGATAGCCCGCCTTGCGCCAAGCGGCGACGGTCTCTCCGTGGAAGATGAGGATGTGGAAGAAGGTGTCGAGGAGCAGAATGACATCCGGTCGGATGGAAACAGAGTCGAGCAGGACGGGCTTGGGAGGCTCATCGAAGCCGTACGACATGAGCGTAGGCTGGATCATGATAAGCGAGTCGTTCACGTCTTCGCCGTTGAGCACATGGCTGCCCACCCGTAGGGTAAGAGAAGACGAGTCCACAAAGTCAGCACGCCTGCCCGCCTCCTACGAATGAACCAATGCAGGTAAACGCCTCTCCTCGGCGGCGCTACTCACCGGAAGAAAGCCGTCTCGTCCGGCGAGTTGTTGAACACCTGCAAGAACTGGCTCCTGCGAAGGTGGAACATGAATTGTGGGTAGATGCTGAACATTTGGCTAAGCCTGAAGCTCGCCGGGTCCTCCTTGCGGTACTCTGCGAACTTTTGACACAGCCGGATGAGCATCCGGTCGAGCCACCGGAGCACGTCCGGAGAGTCGTCGATCTCTGCCTTGAACACGGCGATGCGTGCCATGAGCACGGCAGCGGCCTCTTGGTCGAAGCTAGCCGCGATCGCTGCAGAGCCTGCCTCGGCAAAGTTGCGAGAGATGGTCGTGACCCGGAGACGGAATTGGCCGCCCGAGTGCTGGTAGTGCGTCACAAACTGGATGAGGCCCTGAGCGCCCTGAGGCATGGCCTGTCCGCCGGGTGTGACTACTTCGAAATACGCGGCGACCGCCGTTTTCGGGTCCAGAGAGCACAACTTCCACGCGGACGTCTGGCCGATACCGATTTCCGTCTCGCCAACGGAACCGGACCGCTTGTTCGCTGAAATAGCGTGACCGATGAGGCCCGACACCTTGAGCTCTTTCGTGGTCTGCCACGGGAACGCAACCATTATGTGAGTCAGGCTTAAGCATGTCTCTGAGACTTGTGTGTGATACAAAAAAACGCACCTGCACGTCCATAGTAGCATTGAAGCCCATCAGCAGCTGTCCCTGGTCGTCCTTCGCGAAAATCTTTTGGAAGCTCTGTTTGAAGATGGCTGTCGCAAAGCTGTCCGAAAGGACGATGTGGCCGTTGGTAAAGTTGGCCAGCGACTTCATCTCCAGCAGACCGACCTGGTCGAGACAGCCGGCGAAGATGTCGATCGTGTGGCCGTTGTTCGCGGCTCGCTTCGCGAGACCCTCGTAGACCTACGAGACAAGTTATATACGCGTGAAGAGGTTGTTAGGAAACACAGGACGGTATACGGAAGCGTCGACGGCGCATGGAGAGGAAAACACTATGGAAATACCCACCTTCGTGGCCCTCTTGAAATACTTGACGTTGTCTTTGTCGATGTCGTGGTGAGAACGGATGCGCTCCTTGAGTTCGATGCCGACCACTTGGCCAGGACCCTGTGTTGCCGGCCCTCCACAAAAGAGCAGCATACGAGCGCCGGTGTTGGGGAAGGTGGTCTGAGAGCGAAAACGTACGAGCGAGGGCCATGAGCCAAGGTGCTGAAACAAGAACGTACGCCATCCCCAACCCACACTTCCCTGGCCTGATGACTCCGCCGCCGACTTACCTCCAGCAAACCGACGCCCACACCGATCGCGACGCCCGTGCACCTCTGAGGCCTACGATCATTGGCGACAGGCCAGGGGTCCCTCTGCAAGTTCTCCAGAATACTCGTGAGCTGGAATTCGCACTGGCTGACAGGCAGCAAGAACCGACTGGCTCCATAGCTCTGCTGTTGTGCCGGAGGAACGCCGGGTTGACCTGGTCGGGGACCTCCGGGTACGGCACCGGGCCGGGCTTGAGGAGAGAGACCGAGCATATCTTGGATGGCTTTGGGAGCGTATTCCTTCGTACCGCGGAAGACGTATGACTTGGGGCACGTCTCATAACCGAGCTCGTGGACTTGCGTCTGGGGAATAAGGCCAACGAGGACGTCTTGGGTTTCTGACGCAAACGAAGAAGACCACAGATCGATCGCTCTGACTCACCATCGTCCCGTACGTAATAAGACCGACAAGGGCGTGAGGAGGTAACAAGCTCAAGCTCACAACAAGGGCCTCCCTCAGACCCTTGAGATCGTCCTCATCCATGCAGGTGTCGACGACATAGAGGAAGATGGGCGGCACAGGCGCGGGTCGGGAGAGCGTGTATTCGATGGTGGTGTACTTGGGCAGCAGCTCTGCGGGGAGGTTTGTGGCACTGATGTCCTTGTAGTGAGGAGGGAAGGCGTTGCGAGAGAGACAGAAGGGGCAAATCCAGAGCTTGCCACGGACATCGATTTGGCTGAGAAACGGGCGGTGAGGCAAACAATCAGGCATACGTCTCCGACTGAAGAAGGAATCTTCCTAGACTTGATCGGCCCTCTTATCAGGACCCTCCCGTCTAAACTTGCACCCCAGAATTGCGTCCTCCGCCGCCTACTCACCAGTATGGATTCAAGATGGCTCGGCAAGGCGGCTTGCACGTCACGGGCTCGTACAGTACCGGCGGAAGATCCTCCCTCTCCTTGAGGGGGTTGTACAGCGCGGAGATGGGGACGACAGTGCGGGTGGCCTCAATACGGGTAGACGGCCAGACATTCCAAGAGAGGCGGATGCCATCGCGCTCTTCGACGCTGTCGACATCCATTGTGGGGAGGTGTTTAAGGGTAACGGACAGGGAACGACGTGGCTACGCTGGAAGATCGAGGGGGACGCGCCTGGCCGGCGGCCTGGAGTGCTTGCCGCAGCACGACAGATCCCCACGCGCCGTAAGCGCTCGCACGATCACAAGCGTGCAGTCGCCCCGCCCGGCTATAAGTCTCAGGACGAGTGGTTCTCAGGTTGCCGGAGAGCGGACGCGGCCTAAAGGCCAAGGACTGCTCGACATCTTCTTGATTTGATTCACAGTACATGCTCTTGTCATGGTCTTGTTGGACTTTGTGGAAGCAGCCCCCAGAGAGCCCCAGAGGGAAGATGGAGGCCCTCATCGCAGAGAGGGAATTTCGCAACCTATTGCGGCGGTCTTTGTCACATGACCAGACCCGCTTCTGGACGTCGCAACCGAGTGCCCCTTTTGAAGTTCTCAAGGTGGAAGGAAGCAAGTCGGGTGGTGATGCAGTGCAGTTTCGAATGAAGACCGGCGACATGACGGGGCGGTGAGGTTCTCTTTCATTTTTTGCCTTGTGCTGAGCCGTGAATCGTCTCAAAACCGTTCTCGTCCGTCCTTCGTTCTTGCTCAGCCGACGACAATCGTACTCTTGAGCACTCCAGAGGGGCGGATAGCCATCTCTTTCCTTGCCTGATCAGGCAAGAGCTGTATTGATCCAACAAGCACGAAAGTCTGCTTGCCATTCGAGTACGTTCGCCTCCTCAAGCTCGTACGTATTTGGGTCCGACAGGTGCTTCAACACTTCGCTAAAGTACCAGTCTGTAGAGACGACAGCCATGCGTACGGTTTTTGTCCGTAGGCAACACCAGCGTATCCGAATCCGTGACGAACTGGATCAAGTTCCGCCACGGGTAGCCGACGGTTACCAGCATTGCCGGCTAGAAGTGCATGAAGGGTCACGCTCCCAACTCTAAAACCTTCTTCGAGGCGATAGCAGCGTTACACGGGTTGTGCGGTGGACGGAATATGAAAGCGCGGGATGGAAAGATGTATGGGGCGCGCTGGACGAGCTGGACAAGGTGGGTAGAAATAAACATGTCGTGCTTCTCGTCGTTTCGCCTTCCTCCACCCAACGGCCTGCTCTACTTCCCCGACGAGCACAAGTATGTGGTGTACACGCCACTGTTTGGCCCATCGCCGTGCCTTTGATAATAGCATTGGCAAAGGAGGTAAAAAAAATGAAGAGGCGGAAACGGAGGCCGGGAGCGGGTGGAGGGTGAAGGGAAGGAAAAACGGAATAGCCTACCCCGGAACGAATGGTCCTGTTTCCCTCCCGGTAGACTTGCCTCTTTTTGGTCTTATCTCCCAACAAGTGTGCCCCCTGCGCGCGTGCGCGCAGCTCCCCCCCACCCCGCACGTTCGCCCCAGTAACGACCTAATCTTCGTCCGCAGAGATTACAGGCGCTTGGGGCTGGTAGATCTTGAGCTCGGCAGTGCCGACAGCGGGTAACCTGGGCACCTCGAGGGGAGAAGAGCTGTCCGCATTGTCGACAGGGTCGAAGTAGAGGACGATTCGGAGAGGGTAAGAGGTTCGATACCAGTCTCAACGCGGCCGCGCGCGATCTATAAGAGTCCACTTGGACCGGCCATAGAGACGTGTCGTGCGGAAGCCACATGACCAATGACCATCTTGGGTCGAAGGGAAAGCCGCACGTGACGCCGCCGACCCGGCCGCGCGCGCCGCCCGCCAGGCGCGGAGCGGTGACGGAAATGGGGACGAGCGGCCCGGCGCGCGCAGAGACGAGCTCACATCATCGGGCGCGCAGAGACGAGCTGACGTCATCGGCCCTGGCTTCCGGAGGATGGACGGAGCAAGGACACCGATCTACAGTCAACCCTGTCTATAGGCATAAGAGTTATGTAGCCCGAGTGCTATGCAGTATGCGGGAGGTTGACTACCCAGAGGGGTCTATGCATATTTGCCGCAGTCGTTACCACAGTCCATGACGTCCATCAAGACATGAATTCCAAGCTTTACTATAGAGTATGTACACGTCATAACACAACCATGTTCAAGAAGAAGCGTGTGCAGAAAAGAATTGTCGAAGGTCGGTTTGTTTACGCTACTCGTTGACATGTTCTTTGAAAGAGATGGTGAAACGCGGACAAGCACCCACGTGTACATAGCAATGTTAGAACTGACGGTGGATGGACGAAAGTGGACGTTACTGGTTCGTTATTGTTAAGAGAGCATACAAAGAGGAAAACCGCAGGAAGCAGGAATAAGCGCCGAGACGATGGAAACTAACACAACCACCGCGCGACTTTGGCGCATTTTCGCGAGGCCTCGTCCGAGCCAAGCGGGCGAGGTGAGGGCGGGACACAACGACAGACGTCGTGCAAGGCATACGGCCGCCTGGAGGCAGCGAAGCGACTTGAAGCGACCTTGGCCGGGAGCTGAATAGAGACCACGATCAGCAGACGCCCACGCCCGCTCCGCCGACGCCTCGCGCCCACCACTGCTTACGCCAGGCTCACTCCCTCTAGCTCGCCTCCACCGGCCGGCCGTTCCGATTCTTCGAACTTTCGCGCCGTCCTCCTCGATCCGCTTCCGCCCTCTCTCGTCGCTAATAGACGCGGTGCGGTCTAACTAAACTGCGCGCATGTCGGCATTAGGACTACCAACCTCGTCCGGCGTTCCAGCTCGCCTCGGGCCGGATGCACCAACGCGCGCCGTCCTGTGCTCCACCTTCGAGCCTCGCCAGGGTCGCGTGACCCTCGCTTCCACGTCCGACGGGAGACACCATGGGCGGCGGAGCCTGATAACGTCCCGCGCTGGCGCTCAGCTCCCGGCCAAGGTCGCTTCAAGTCGCTTCGCTGCCTCCAGGCGGCCGTATGCCTTGCACGACGTCTGTCGTTGTGTCCCGCCCTCACCTCGCCCGCTTGGCTCGGACGAGGCCTCGCGAAAATGCGCCAAAGTCGCGCGGTGGTTGTGTTAGTTTCCATCGTCTCGGCGCTTATTCCTGCTTCCTAGGCCCGCTCTTCGACCAACGCTCTCGCCGTCTGACGCCTTCCTCGTCCAGCCCCGCCCGGCGTGCTCCCATGGACTGGAGGGGGACCGCTCTGCCAGCTCCTCCCACGCCGAGGGGCCAGCTTCGTCTATAAAAGGTCACCGTCCTGCTCCGACACCTTCATTCCCTCTTCACCCAACCTTACCGTGTACTCATCCACGCGACCCTTCTCCGGCCTGGTGCCATATCCTTTCTTTTCTCTTCTTATACCGTCCTATTCGGTGCCTTTCGCCTGGTGCGAACGCCGCTTTGCTCTTTCGCTTCGAATTCCAGCGCCTTTTCTTTTTATCACACACGACGCGCCCATCCGTCGCCTCACCACGAACGTCACTTCCCAAATCCTCCATATCCGCCACCATGAAGGCTGCCGCTTTCTTCGCCCTCCTCTCCGCCGTCCTGGCCACCGGCGGACTGTCCGCGCCGATCCCAACGGTCAACGGGGATCATCACATCGGTGAGCTACACCCCGGCGTCGTTGAAGCCATATTCCGACTTGCCTCGACGTACGTAAGCGACGATGGACTCACTCGCCTTTTCTCACGTCTTCTCTGTGACACCCCAGAGGCGCGCAGTGATGTCGGACTGGCAGCGCCCGTAGTCCGCGATCATATGCTGCACGATGAGCTCTACAGCAGGCACTTTTACGAGGACCTCCACGCTCGCGTCCCACTGGAGACGGACTCGACCGCCGCTAACCTCGAGCGCGATGTGAGGTTCTCAGCCCGCAACGGCGAGCCGATGGACCCCGCTAAAGCCAGTCAAGCCAAGATAGATCAACATACGGCCGAAAGCGAAGCAGCTGGAAGATATAGAGACAGTAGCTTGCGGGCATCCGAAGCAGCTTTCAATCTCGGATCCACAGCTGGCGCACGTGTACACCTCGATAACGCAAAAGGGTATAGAGCCGATGTGGCATATCATAATGGGGTCGTAGCGACCGAGAAGGCTGCGAACGACCTGACAAGAAGACCTCGTTAGTCGTCAAGATGTCAATGCGGCCGGAGTAGTCGATGTAATAAAAGCGACGATGGACTCACTCGCCTTTTCTCACGTCTTCTCTGTGACACCCCAGAGGCGCGCAGTGATGTCGGACTGGCAGCACCTCAACCGCCGCTCTTCCCGACCGACGACGGCACCGTCCGAAGGTGGCAAGAGACGGACTCGGCCGCCGCCAACCTCGAGCGCGATGGACTAGAGGGCCGCGATCACCCAGACAACGGGAAACAATTTCCCGTGATGGATTCAGACGGCAGCCAGAAGAGGCGCGATGGAGTTGACCTCCGCGATTTGGCTGAGACCGAGTTGTTGTTCGAGCTCTATCGTCGCTCGTACCCGACGCCGCCGGGTTCTCCGCCGCTGACTCCGCCGCCGCCTCAGCCGCCGACTCCGCCGCAGACTCCGCCGCCCCAGCACCACAGGTTTGTGTGGCCTCTCGGTGAGGGTCGCCTGCGAGAAGCCTAAGTGTCGCCGAACAGCTCTTCCCAGCGCCGTCAGGCCTGCCGTCCACTGCCCCGGTGGGCGTGGTGAATGTAATTAGAAGATGGCGCTTTCCTTCCACTTAAATGTTACCTATTTTCCTTTTTTGAAACCGCGAGACCCTTTGTTTTTTTATTATTATTTGCTTATTAATAAGCATCGAATAAGGTCGGCGATACTTGGTATAGCATGCGATGTCAGGACTCGAGCGGACGAAGAGATGGTTTTCGGACCGAGCCGAACACAGTATGTACACACCGACCGGATCGATCGACGAGAGACCTGAGCGAATCGGCGTCGCGTTTCCCTGCCCGTCGTGTTTGCCCATCGAAGTCGGCCCGACGGTGCGCTTTAGAAGGTCGGCGGACGAAACAGCGCAGCGCAGGGCGGCTCGACTTCGACCGTGCGTACCGCTGCCAAAACGGGCTGGGGCGGCGGCACACCGTAGCGTCCGTTTCGTTTCAAGGGGGGTGACGACAAGGACGTCGGGCCGTACCGTAGCTGCGACCGATGCGAAATACGGGCGGTGGCTCGGATGTCACGACGGAAGTACGAGCGTTCTTACCGGCCGTAGACGTCGCCGCCTGACAAGCGGTCTAATCGACGGGTTCCTTAACCTCAACCCCGGCCAAGGCGCTCTCCGGGGTGGTACTCTGGCACAAAGTGCATGCCATCGATCCATAGTGCTTGCCGAGGGGTCTATAGACTTCCCGTGCGTGGAAGGTCAGTCGAGGGGCGGGGAACGAGGCGACGGCGACGGCCTCGACGGTGCTTTGCTCCTTGGCGTGGCTCACACATCGGCATAAGAACAGCGTCGGCGTTGGCATCAGCATCGGTCGAGCGTCGTGGGATAGATAGATGCGTGCGCTGAGGATGGGCGAGGACACGTGGCTCGAACCCTCGCATGTACGATGTCCTTGCTCCGTCCATCCTCCGGAAGCCAGGGCCGATAACATCAGCTCGTCTCTGCGCGCGCCGGGCCACTCGTCCCCACCGCGGCGTGTGCGCGCAGGTCTCTTATGGCCGGTCCAGTTCACTCTTACGTGCGGGGCACCTGCGCGCACGCGCGCAGCGGGCACACTGGACACGCCGCAGCCGTTGTCACGGCGTCACGTGTAGCCGTCGACCGAATTCTGTACGACAGCGCGGCCGAATGTGGGCGCGAGCTGCGTGCACGCGCACAGGGGGGCGGGCACACTGGTATTAGATAATCCATAGCCGGGCGTCACGTGCCTATCAAAATGTCACCAAACGGGTCATGTTACCTCGGTTCCGGTTCCGGTTCCCGTTGCAGGCTTGCGTGTGGTGACCATGACGAACCTCACGATGAGGGTCGTCTCCCACCACCGGAGCACTTTCGCATAGCCGTCGTAGTCCTCCCACTGAGGCAGGCTGGAAATCCAGTCGAACGCCCACTCTGGCTCGATCCCATCTAACATCTTCATTCATCAGACTGAATACAAGCCGGAAAGAGGGGAGAACTTGACCACTCTAGGGTCAGCCTCTCGCGGGTGGAGCCCCAAGAGGGGGCGAGGTGAGAGGAAACGATTCGATGAGCCGAGATAACATCTCCTTTTCTTTGCTCTGAGAGTTGAGATCTACCGGCGAATGACATTGAAGGACTTGAGGCCTTGAATGGTACAAGTGACCTCCACTTGATTAGGTTTCGAGGCAGGGCACGTTTTCGGCTTAAACTCCGGAAAGCAAGATCTGCTCCCGGCCTCGTCGGCAGAAAACCATCTCGAACAAAACGCGCCTCCCGCGGCCGCCGACGAATCTCACCGTCTTTTGGTCGAAAGCGCTGAATAGTAGGGCAGCAATAAGCGATGTACCGGTACCACGTAACAACCGTGCCAATACACGGTTTAACTCGCTACGAGCAACAGCCGCACACGGTTTTTCAATGGCTTGACCAGCTCCAGGACGACCGGAAAACCTTTTAACACCAGTTGTGCGTAGATTGTTAGCTGTTCGCTTATCCTTTGGTGGGGGACCGCTAACCTCCCTCGGGTAGAAACGTGCCAGGTATCAAGCACCCAAGTCATTTTACTACCCACAGCTACACAGGCATGGACAAGGTCGGGTCGTATTTAAACGTGCATGCGAGTGGTTGCCTAATCCAGCCACCGGTCATCCTCTACCGCTTTCTTCCGGCGTCACAGACCAGGCGCTCCTTGCACGCAAATTGCTTTTATCTCGGATCTCGCCAGAATGCTTCCTCTGCTCATTGGCGGGTTGGGGCATTGACAGGTGAAATGCAGGTGCCTGCTGTTCGCTTATCCTTTGGTGGGGGACCGCTAACCTCCTTCGGGTAGAAACGTGCCAGGTATCAAGCACCCAAGAAATTGACTACCCACAGCTACACAGGCATGGACAAGGTCGGGTCGTATTTAAACGTGCATGCGAGTGGTTGCCTAATCCAGCCACCGGTCATCCTCTACCGCTTTCTTCCGGCGTCACAGACCAGGCGCTCCTTGCACGCAAATTGCTTTTATCTCGGATCTCGCCAGAATGCTTCCTCTGCTCATTGGCGGG
>JAMDHS010000014.1:0-318475 GCA_029717555.1 Peribolospora baueri
TTTTTTTGCTTCCAACGCAGCCGTCAATGCCGAAGCGGTCTTCGCCGCCCCGCGCGCTTCCAGGGGTCGGTCCAGCAAGGCCATGCGTACCTCTGTATCGGACAGCGACGACGGTGACGAGGACAGCGATGAAGGGCCGCGACGAGCAAAGGTGAGCCGACTTCGGCATCCTCCACTCCCGCAGCGGTTCAGAAAGCGTCGTTGACCAGCCCCGGCTGGGCTTCTTTTGTTCACTTTCCATCGGCATCGTCCTGCCAGTCGAGCTCATTCCGCAACTCGTTAGCAACGTTCGCCGACGAGATCAATGATTGATGGAGCGGGTATGCTGAAGGCGATGCTTCTTCAATGCTCTGAACTCTAGTGACCACCCGTCTAACCCCTGTGCCTGCGAGTCGAATGGGACGTGTCCAAGCAAGAAGATACACATTTACTCCATGGCGTGTGCTCTCCGGGGAACCTGAAAAGAGATACCGTGCTAAAATTATAACCAAGAAGTGCGACGCCTTGATTTGTCTCCTTTCCCTTCCTTCTTCCCCGTCCCTCCTCTGAGGACATGATAACACGGCGCCTCAGTTGTTCTTCTTCTCCTCCACAGGCTGAGGTCGCCTTGTCGGCACGGGCTTCTCCTCCTTGCCGACGGTGCGCTCAACATACCACTGCCCGAGTTGGAGGATGACGACGCCGAAGAGGGCGGCGATGGCGAGCGAATTACCGGCGGCGAGAACCTGGATGGCCTCGGCTCTTTGAGAGAGAGAGAGGACTTCGGCATCGCCGGACATCGACAAGGGCATCTGGTTAGCCTCGCTGTTGGACTGCGGGAGAGAGGACTTTGCGAAGGTGTTGAGGGAGGGAGCGGCGATGAGGCGGATGTTGGGCACTACAACCGAGCCGTACATGGCGATCGCGACGGTGAACAAGGCTACAGGACGAAAATGGAAGAATGAAGAAATAAACACGTTTATCAGCGCTAACAACGAGGGTTAACGGCCATCGGACGGACGCAGATGTCGTGCTGTCAGCGGGGCCCACTCACCGACGGAACCTCCGTCGAAATACTTTGCGCTCTCCGTCCACGCGTGGAGCTTGGTGATGAGCGCAAGGACGCCAAGGGCCATCATTCCATGCAATAGCGCCTTAATGGCCATCGGAGCATTGTACAGGTTCCGGTAGAACGCCTCGGCGATGTCGAGCGCCTCTGGGGTCAGCTGAGAATAGAGAACGCGCGAGTCGACGATGAGGGAGACGAAGAGGGCGCCTGCAGAAGATGGGCGCGGAATGAGACGGTGGAATGGGGGGGCACATGCGTCAGGTGAGTTTGAGCGAGCGGGGCGAAGGGGGGCAGGTTCGGCTCGGCAGGATGCCTCGGCTGACGAGAGGAAGGAACGCACCGAAGAGAAACGAGACGCTACAGATCAGCGCTCCTGTACGAAAACCCATGGCGGGAGACGGCTGGTCCTTTCTTGTATTGCCTTGTGTCACCTAATCTGATCTGAAGCGGCCTTCCAGTTTGACTTTGCTCGTCCTCGTCGTCTGTCGTACGTTGTGCGAGCCGTTCGAAGAAACCGACGTCGAGGGGCGAGATAGATAAGTAGCGCTGCCCCACGCTGCCACGTGAATTGCCACGTGCTACTGGTCTTCCAGCGCGCCGCACGTGACCCGACTTTCTGACCGTGACCGCTCCCCGACCCGCCTCTTCGCCGTCCCCCACATTCTTGACCAGCCCCTGCCTCGCATTCCGCCGCGCCACGGCTGTTCGTATACCATCCACCCAGCGGTTGAGGTCGCAGACGGCACCGTTCAGTGCTCAGGAGCTCGACCCACGCTGCGAAAGGGCCACCGGTGCCGCAACTCGAGCACGTTCTAGTCTGCTCACGACCACCGGGATCAGCGACAAGGAGCGCGCAAAGCGCTCTCCGTGGGATGGAGCGTGGGATCGGCAAACTGGCGCCACACAGTGTATCATGGGACGCTCGAGCAAGCAATCGTTGTCTCCGAAGATTTAGACGGGACTGCGAGACGAAGGACCGAACTAGATGACGGACGTGCGAGTGGGACGAGGGAAGTCCTGAGCAAGGCGAACGTGCAGACTAACCGAAGGCCGTTGCGTTGCAAAGTTACGTGCCGAACGTCATGAGCGGAGGCAATGTAGGCGAGGCGATGAGATGACGGGACGGGCGGTCTGAAGGACTGGCCAAGAGCGTGCCGAAGATCCTCATCGCTCGGGCGGCAAGACACCGAGCGGCGGGCTCTGAAGAATGAATGCCAGAGGGTGGTGACGGACATCCGATTCTTGCGTGCCCGCCGCCGTCGCGTCTCTGCGCTCACCAGCAACACTGCCACGCTCCCTCCCTTTTGCCCCTCTCCCCACCTCTTCTACCTTTCGCCATCGCCTCCTTCGTCGCTGATCCTCACCTCTACTCCCCTCACAGCTTTCCTCCACGGTCTTTACAGTGTCATTTCGTCGTTCTCTCTCTAGGTAGTCATCCCGGAGTCTCCTACCGAGATCGCGTACTCTTCTTCCTTATCCAACACGCCAGCGTATTTTTGAATCCTCGGCTGGCGCCTACGCGCCGTTCAACGGCACCCGCACGATGTCAGCGCGTCCCGCTCGGACGCCTTCGCCTATGGCCACGCCTTCCCATCCTCCCACCGCCCCACAACCGTCCTCTCACCCACGGCCTCCGCGATCGCCTTTGCCCGCCGTACCTCCGACGAAGGAGCAGCACGCTCTTCCCCGACGACCAGACCATCGGAGCAACGGCTCGCGACGCGACCATGGGAAGCCGGAGGAGAAGCGGTATCAGAGCAGGTTCGAGAGAAGCGGTGGCGAGCAGAATCGCAAGGATGACCCAAAGTCCATTGGGCCTTGGCGCGTCGGTAGGACGATTGGAAAGGGCAGCTCGGGTGAGTGTGTTTACGGGTCAGACGCGTCGATGTATGCTGCATTTTTGAGGCGGCTCACATTCCCTCGCCTCGTCTTCGTCGCCGTCGCCTTCGTCTCTTGCCTGCATGAGAAAGGTCGTGTCAAGATCGCTCGCCATTCCCGCACCGGTCAATATGCCGCGGTGAAGATCGTACCGAAACACCTGCTCGCCAGCTCGCGACTGTCCATGTCCGAGGCGACGGCAAAGGCCGAGAAGATGCTCCTGGGCATTGAGAGGGAAGTGGTGATCATGAAGCTCATCTCTCACCCCTCCGTGCTCTCTCTCTACGACGTCTGGGAGACCGAACGGGAATTGTTCCTCATCCTCGAGTACGTTGAGGGTGGCGAGCTCTTCGACTATCTTGTTCAGCGCGGCCGCCTCCGGCAGGACGAGGCGCTGCGTTACTTTCAACAGGTCATCGCCGGCGTCGACTACTGCCATCGGTTCAACATTGCCCACCGAGACCTCAAGCCGGAGAACCTGCTCCTCGACAAGCACAAGAACATCAAGATCGCTGACTTTGGGATGGCCGCTCTACAGCCGGGCGGAAGGATGTTGGAGACGAGTTGTGGCAGTCCACATTATGCCAGTCCGGAGATCGTGGCGGTGAGTCGTGTGGCTTCGGACGACGAGTGACAATGATCGTCCGCCATGTATACTTATTCCTGTTCCGCTGCTTCGCTTCCATGCAGGGCAAACACTACGACGGCTCATGCTCCGACATCTGGTCTTGTGGCGTGATCCTCTTCGCTCTCCTTACCGGTCGTCTGCCGTTCGACGACGAGAACATCCGAACTCTCTTACAGAAGGTCAAGCTCGGCCACTTCGTCATGCCTTCGGAGCTCGATCCGGAAGCCCAACACCTCATTCGCCGCATGCTGTGCGTAGATCCTACGCAGAGGGCCAAGATGGACGAGATCATCGCCCACCCCTGGTTCAACAGGCGCAAGTACAAGCCTTGGGGCAACAGCACCGGTCCCAAGGAGGATGAGGACCCAACGAGCCTCGAGGCCCTGGAAGAGGAGCTCAAGGAGCGTGCGGATATTGATCAGGATATCCTCGACAACCTCGCAACTCTCTGGCACGGGACGCCGAAGAAGGAAATTGAGGCTGCACTCTTGAGCAAGGAGTGAGTGGCCGCGCCTCCACGTTCAATTGGTACTGGCCTCTTCTTCCGTAGCCTACCTGCTGACCGTCGTCCCCTCCTCCGCACCCACGATCAGGAAAAACCAAGAAAAGGCGTTCTATTCGCTGCTCATCAGATACCGTACTCGCCAGCTTGAAACTTACAATATGGCCGACTCGGATCTCAGTCCGGCACTCTCTCGCCATCAGTCCTCCTCCTCGCCGCGAACGCCGAACTGGAGCAACAGCGACAAAGAAGAGATAGGGCTCAAACGTCGCACATCGACGCGTGCCCCTCCTGTAGAGCAGCAAGCGAGCACGAAAAGCGCGGAGCGCCCGGATGTCGAGACGCTCAAGGTCCAGAAGCGCCCCGCTCCGCCTGCGCCTGTGGCCGAGAACAGCGGCTCGAGCCCGACGCGCCCGCTCGCCATCCGTCCGAAGAGCCCCATCAAGACCGTAGAGACGCCATCGTGCAGCCAGCCCAGCAGCCCGGCGCGCACTCCAATGGCCCGCCCCGGCAATCCTTCCCCCGGTCGCGCTGAGGGAGATGGTGACCATGAGACGCCAACGCGCCCGCGCCGTCTGCCGGTGCCGGGCTCGACCGAGACGGGCACACCGGGCCACGTCGCGCGCATCGCTCGCCGGTTCGCCGAGACGCGCGCCGAAACCCCCAACCACCGAGCTTCTGTCGTTCCCGCCATCACTTTCCAGGCGGCTACTCCCGAGGAGATGGCGGCGCGCAAACGCGAGGAGCAGCGCCAGAAGCGTGAAGATGCTCGATCGCCCATAACGCCAACATTCCACGCACAGGACAGCCCGCGTCTGCCTTCGCCAGCTCTGTCTTCCGAAGAACAGTTCTCCGGCACGTCCGCCCCCTCTAGTGCGCTCATTTCCCCGGTCACCCCTCAGCAGGCTCTCCCCAGCCCCGCTCTGAGCCAAGCCTCAGACACCAGCAGCGGCAGCACGACAAGCGGCTCTCGCGTCAGCGCTCCGTCCGTTGGAGGAAACTCGCTCGGCATCACCGTACCTCAGGTGAACGACGAGGTGCTGCAGAAGTTCTTCAACGATGTTGCGGAGCAGCTTATCGCCTTGCGCTCCGGTGCCAGCTCAAGCTCGGTCGGAGCGTCGAGCACTGCCGCGTCTGGCAGCGATTTTACGTCCCCCGCCAGCTTGTTCGATCAGGCTATGAGTGCCGTCAAGGCCGCTTCGATGGCTGCTAGCTCCACGTCCGAGCCGGCGGCTGTGAAGAACGAGGGCGTCGGAGGTACTGCCATTCCGAAGGCAGAGCCCGCCGTTACGCCCGCTGCTCCAGCTCCGACGCGCGATTACCGGGCAGAGGACAAAGAGAATAGCGCCGCTGCCAAACCGGGGATGAGGAGTAACGAAAACTTGGATGAAGGGCGGCAAAAGGCTGCCCTTGGGGTCAACTTGAGAGCTCAGAACGGTCGTCCGAGCGGTCCGAGGACGTCTTACCATGAGAAGACGGACAAGAATCGGGCCCAAGTGCATCCCCCCGTCGTGCCAGTGGCGGGCCTTCCTGTCGCCTATACCCCCCCTAATAAGGACAAGGAAGAGAAAGGATATCAGGCGAGGTTGAGGAGGAAGAACCGTGAGTCTACAGGGGCCATCAATCGTCCGGGTGTTCCGTCGTCGATGTCGTCCTTGGGAGAGTCATCTGGCGCTGACTGCTTTTATGACCATTTTCACAGCTGATGGACTTGGTTTGGACATGAAAGCAGCTTCGCCAACGGCTCTCGCTTCACCGGTGTTCAACTCTTCGTCTTCCCCGAGGTCGGAACCTTCGGCCCCTCCCACGCCGTTCCTCTCCCCCGGCTTAGGAGCTTTCGCCGGCGGCGGAATCGGAGGCCCTCACACGCCGACGGCCTCCACGCCCAAGCACAGCTGGTTTGCAAACCTGTTCCACTGGAAACCGGCGTCGTATTCTCTCCTATCCTCCGAGTCGGTCCCCGCGACGCGCGCGGAGGCGTACAGAATCTTGGAGGGTTTTGGGATCTCAGTGATCGTGGAGGATGCGGACGGCGCTGGGGTGCTCAAATGCAGGGTGGAGGAGATAAGAGAGCCTTTGGGCGGGGCGGTTGCGATCAAGAGCGTCCGGTTCCGCGTCGAGTTCTCCGCCCGCGGGGGCCCGAGCGGAAGCGGCGGGGGCGGAGGGACGTCGCCGAAGCCGATGAGCCCTTCGATCGGCAGTGAGACCGGCTCGAGCGTCGGAGGGGGGAGCAGGGTCAGCACTTACTCCACCGCCAGCTCGGCCAGCGGCGGCGGGGCCCACGCAAGTGCCCTCGCGGCGGGCTTCCAGACTAGCTTGACGCTGGTGCAGGAGAAGGGCGCGTTGAGTAGTTTCAAGACGGTGTACAACCGGATGAGGAAGGAGTGGGAGTGAGTATGGTGAAGGAAGACGGCGGGCGAGGTTGGAGCGGATCGGTTTAGGATCGGTGTCTGTGCTAGGCCTCGCTGACGATGGAATTTTCGTTCCCCTCCGTCTGGCTTGTCGCCTCTATTGCTTCGCCCAGACTCGACACCCCACGCTCTCCTGCCATCGGCCTGGGCGTCCGCATGGTGCCAAGCCCTATAGTCTCGCCTCAGCTCTGAGTCGACGGCGAGCTCAGATGGTCTGGTCTCCTTTCGCCATCGGATCGTCGTTGTCTGGCGACTTACCCCCCTCTCACCCTCTCTCACCCGAGTTATGGTATCGGCCGTGGACTTTGGTTCTGTTCACCAAAGTGTTCGCCCGCTCTTCATCCCCTTCCCGTCCTAGCCGCCGACTGGGCGAATTGCCCAGGGACTCGCGCCTTGTGCTATCCCGTTCATGGGGTCTGCTTGGACGACACACGCTCCTTCAAGTCTTTGGGTCGCGATAGTCGTCCTTTCCTTTGCGTCCTCTCTCTCACTCTCTCACTCTCGTCCTTCTCGTAGCCTTGCTTCTTTCGGCCGCCGTCTCCTCGCCTCGTCCACGCCCTGTCTGCCACCCCTCGCGGTGCGGTCCTGTCTTTACTCGGCTTTTTCTTCTGATCCTCTCGTCCCGTCCCACTCCTCTATTTGCCGTTCCTTCTTCTCTCTCTGCCGACCTAGTCCTCTCCTCTCCTCACCTCTCCTTCCTTCTCCCCTCCTGTCCTCTTTTCTCCTCTCTTCTTCTTTTAACCGCCCTGTCTCGTTCGAATCCTTGCTCTCGACAGTGTGTGTGTGTGTGCCGAAGTGACTTTTCGGATGGGTGGTGGAGCGACGGAGATGAAACGTGACGACGGCCGGCTCCTCTTTGGGTGCCGGCGGCTGCAGCTGCGGATGATGCTGCAGATGATGCTGCGGCTGCTGCGCGTGATCTGAGAGGCGGCAAGATATCAACAAGCGCAGCTGCAGGAAGTCGGTGGTTGGACGTCGCCGCAGCAACGGCACGACATTTCGGCACTCGCTCGACGACCGTGGTCGGCAGTCAGTCGATAGAACAAGCCGGCCAGCATAGACAGATATTCCCGTGGCGTCCCTTCCTTTCCTTCTCACCTTCTCTCTCTCTTGCCTCGTCCGCTCCTTCCTTTCCTCTCTCCCTCTGTTCGGCGCGGCGCAGCCACACGACTACGACCTCGACCACGAAGCGACGCGACGGCCCCATCGCTCCATCGGCACCCACGACTCTATTTTCGGCCGCCCGTCTCCTTTCGTCGTCCCCCGCCCGCCTCTCTCTTTCTCTCCCGTCTCTTCCTTGCTCCGCAGTGCTTTGGACGGGACGACGAGGGGACCCATACAACACGGTGGTGTGCTGCCGCCAAGGAACTAGCTAGCCAGCTAGGTCGTTCGCTCGACTGGATCGACGGCCAGGTGCGACAGATAGGCGGTCGATCGACACTCAGATAGATATAAAGATAGATAGATAGAAGCGCTGGCTGGACGAGGGCAGGCAGGCAAGCGCAGCAGCTGGCCTGCTACAGACGGCAGCAGCTGACCGTCGTCGATTCGATTCGGCCTACGCTTCCTGTTCCTTGTTCCTTGTTCCTTGGCTTCTTGGCTCGTCTGCGTCTGGTCGGGCGACCGGCGGACGACTGGGGTGACTGCGCCAGCGCAGGCGGATGGGAGCAAGCGAGGCGAGGATACGTCCCATCCCATCCCATCATCCATCAACCGTCTGTCTGTCTGTTCTCCTATCGACGAGAGCCGAGCGCAGTCAAGCCAAGGCGAAACGAACGAAAGGGCGGCTCGGATCCGTCCAGTCAAGTCCGGGACGACCTTCTGCCTCAGCCTTTTTTTTCTCCTTCCTCCCCTCCCCCTCTCCGCCCAAGTCCACCACTCTCCCGCCTTCCATCTTACCCTCTCCTCCTCGTCGACCGTCCGCCTAGACGACACCCTCGCTCGCCCTACGCCCAGCGCGTGCTTCCTCCAGGCGCAAGACCATGACGTCGAGGCAGACCAACGACGCAGCCACCCGGCCTGCGAGGGAGATGGCCTCCGCGTCGGCCGGCCCGCTCGTCGGTTCTTCTTCCTCGTCTTCCCTGCCCGGTTTCATCTTCAAGTATCAAGGCGGACATCAAGACCAGCACCAGCACGGCCGGCCTGCGTTCTCCCCCTCCGTCAGCAGAGACGGTGACGACGGCGCGGGCGAGGGCGCCTGCGAGGACGACCCCGAGCTCAGCTCTTCCCGGCACGCCTCCTCTTCTTCCTATTCCCAGAAGATACCTTTCCTCGAGGCGCACGGCTTGGAGGAAGCGCGCGCCCGACGGTCACAACCACGCTCGACCATGGCCACCATCGCCCACCATCCGCCTCCCGCTTCCTCGTCGTCGTCGTCGTCGTCGTCCTCCTTCTCCTCCGCCGGTCATCTCCCCACCCACCTCTACCAAGCCTCCGACCGTCCCTACCCTCCGTCCCCCTCCCCGCCTCTCCTCCCCACCCATCTCCGCCGCCGACCAGGCCTGCCTGTGAGAAAACTGCTCGCTCTCCGACGCGCGGCCCCGCTCCTCCTCTTCGCTGGCGGAGCCAGCGTCCTCGTCGCCTTGTACATCTTCCTCTTGGGCGCCGCGCCCGGCTCCTCCACCTGGCGGACTGTCTCCCGTCCTTGGCGATGGAAGTGGCCCTCCTCCTCCTCCACCACCACCTTTTCCGACCACCTTTCCTCCCTCGACTTGCCCCCTCCCCCACAACCCTTCGTCTGGTCCGGCGGAGAACCGCTCCGACCACCGCCAATCATGGCTCACTCCCTCTTCTTCGGAAAGGCGGGCGGCACGGCCGACGGGAGCGGGAACAAGTGTTTGGAAGCTTGGGTGGCCCGAGGCGAGACGTGTCCAGCACTCGACTTGTCCCGCGCAAAGATGCTCGATGCGGTTTGGGCGTGGGTTAACGGGAGGTGAGCGAGTGAGCGAGCGCGCGCGCGAGAGAGAGAGCCCGTTCAAATCGAACATACGGTTTTTAATCCTCTCTTCCGCATTCCCGTCCCCGCCCCCTCCTCTTTTTGCTTTTCCTCCCAGCGAACCGCGCCACCGCTCGTCCCGGTCGTTTTGGTCCAACAAGCCGGTCAATTACTCCATCGTTCACCTCCCACAAGGCTCGCCGTCGCCGTCGCAATCACCGCGCGAGGCGTCTCCCTCTCACGCCGACGACCGCAGACTGGAAAAGAGGCTCAGCGGACACCGTCCCGGTATCCAGCCTCCGGTGTCGAACAATGAACCGGGGTCCCCCAATTCCGACGGCAACGTCGCCAAGATGGACGAGAAGTGGTTCCGGTGCGTTCGCCTTAGCTCGTCTGTCCCCTCATCCTCCTCCCGTGTGACGATGCTGATTCCGATCGACGATTTTCTTCTCTTCGTTTTCTTTGTCGCCCACGGTTTTCTTCTCTTCCTACCCCGCAGCGATCACGACGAGCTCCGTTATTCCTTCCGTTCCATCTACCAACACATGGGCCCTTACATCCGTACCTCGCACATCGTCGCCGGCGACTTTGCCCACCCCTACGTCTCCCCACACTACCTCGAGGCGACGAATGGGAGCACGACCGAGATACACGACCCTACAGCGGACGATAAGGGTCGTGTGGACCCGGGACGAGTAGGCTTCACTGACCTCTTCCCCGCCGTCCCTTCTTCCACCGTAGGTGACGAAGGTGCTGCCGTCGGCTGGCGAGCTGGCCAATGGCCGCAGTGGTTGGACGCCGAGAGCGAGTGGACACGGACACGGCAGGGCAGCACCGACGGTTCCGGCTTCGGCGGCGTGCGCATCCACCACCACTGGACCCTCTTTTCCATCCCCCCGCCCCTCCGCGACAGCGCGCCGCCACCGGCGCCGGAGGGGGAGAGGGACGAGGAGGAAGAGAGGTGGAAGGATAGCGTGTTGCCCACGTTTAACAGCTTTGCGATCGAGGCGCAGATGGCCAACATCCCTGACTTGGGAGAGAATTTGTCAGTTCGTCTCTTCTTCTCCTTCAAAGGCGATCGATCGATCGATGCATGCTCATGCCATCCTTGCTTCCTCTCTGCTCTCCCGTGCCCGCGACGACCAGCATCTACAACAACGACGATTTCTTCCTCACCTCCGACCTCACCGTCTCCGACTTTGTCACCCCGCTCTACGGAAGCGTCTTCCGCATGCAGGGCAACTTTCGCGTCGATCCCGTCGCGAACAGCATGGCGAACCCCAAGGGCGAGTGGCCTCAGCTTCAGCGGAGCTCTTTCGTACTCGGCGAGCGGTTCGGCGGAAGGAAGAGGCCTTATATCGCTCATGGTCAGTCCCCGCTTTCCCCCCGTCACCGCCGAGCTGCGAGCTGGCTGGCTGACTGACCTCGCCGGCCGTCGTCGTGGCTACCGCCACCTCCATTCGATCCGCAGTCACCAAGACGTTCTCCACGCCGCTCCTCCAAGAGGCCCGACTCATGTTCCCCTCCGCCTTCGCCGCGACTGCCTCGCACCGGTTCCGCGGAAAAGGCCATGACACGGTTGCCGTCTTCCTCGCCAACCACATGACCGTCGAGAGACACCGTGAGGCACTGCTCTGGAGCTTCCTCGTGGCCAAGGGCGACGCCAACGCGGACGGGTATCTGGACAGGCAGGAGATGGCGGCCCTCCTCGCCGTCATGAAGGATGGTCTCGCCGATGGGCAGAGTCAGAAGCCCGTCACGATGCCACATCGGATGACGTTGCGCGACGATCGACACGTTCAGAAGCTTAGGAAGGCCCGCTTGCCAGCGCCGCGAGAAACGAGTAAGTTGGTTCGCTTTTCTTCCTTCCTCGACGGCGCTCTCGTGGCTCATATGATCCGCTTCTGCTTCCCCTGCTCTCATCCCGCAGAGTACCGCTTCTCGTCCCGAGATGGCTACCCCTTCCTGCGCCGACTGTCACCGCAAACGATTGACAAGAAGACCCACTGGCCGGACGTCAGCCTGTCGTCCAAGCCCGAACTTTGCATCCTCCGCTTGGACCAATGCTTCCCAGAGGCCTACTACGCTACCGACGATTCCACCGACCCGGCCAAGGGAAAGGGAAAGGGAAAGTCGTACGTGTGGGCGAGCGACGTGTTTAAGAGGTTCGCGTTCGACAAGTTTGAGTGCGGCGATTGTCGTGAGTGTCCCGTATGGCGTCATACACGCACACGAGCCGCGCAAGGGGGATTCATCATCGAGTCTACGGCTGACCGCCATGGTTTTTTTTGTCTTTGTGCCCGCCTTCGTCTTCCCATCCTCCGCCAGTCGTGTACCACCTGATGAGCCTTTCGGGTAACTACGGTCTCGAGGCCTTCCTCCCGCCGCGCGAATCATCGTTCCCCGTCAACGAATCCATGTCAGTCCCAGACGGCATCGAACCCACACCTTTCCTCCCGTTGGGACCCACCTGGCGCCCGCTCGATTTTTCCCTCGCCAACGTCGCCGCGTCGACCGGTTGGCCGGGACAGAGTAGGAGGGAGTTTGCAATGCGGCTCATTCATAGGTATTCCTATATCCTAGGTGAGCCTTCCTCCTTTTTTTTGTTGATCTCCTTCGATGCCGGTTTTCGCAAACCAAACGGTTTCGTGGCATTTCCTTCGTCCTTCCCTTTCTTCGCTTTTGTCCCATCGACCCCGAATTTGCGCGCCAGGCGAATCTCCCACCACGTTCATCGCCCTCGAATTTCCTCGCCAAGTCACCACCGAGTTTGCCAAACTCACCAAGGCCCACTCGGTGTTTGTGTGCGTGAACGACGACATCAGCAAAGGTCGGGAGAGAATCGAGAGTGAGTTGTCGCGGTTGTTTTTGCTTGCGGATTGTGTGGGACAACCGTCGCCTTCTGACCATCGTCTTTCTTTCTTTCTTTCTTTCTTTCTTTCTTTCTTGGTGGCGCCGCCCCAGACATGTTCTCCCATTGGCTTCGCACCTCGTTTCCCACACCTCTGCCCAACGAAATCGTCTGAACTAGACTCGCCCTTCCTTCTTCTGCTTCTTGCACGCCATAGACACCGCTCGCTCTCGTCCCTCCGTCCCCTTTCCGCATTCCCTCCCTCTCCCCTTCCCTGCCCGGCTTCGCTTCGAACCGACCGGACCATGGACGACACCCACCCGTACATCCATCCATTCGTCCATCCATTCGTTCTTCCCGTCCCCCGCCGCCTATCGATCGGATCGCCGGAGCATGTCATGTGACGTGTCTGTCGCCGCCGCTTGCATGTACTTGTATCCTTGTACCCTCTCTCTCTCCTTCCCTCCTTCTCTCACTTCCTCGGCGCCAGTCGCGGACCAGCCAACCTACCTAGCAAGCATGCCATCGACTTGGGACCGAAACGAAACGAAACGAAAGGGATAAGATGGGCATCTTCTGTTCGCGCGGCGAGTGGGGATCCGCAAGCAAAGGCCACACACAACACAACACCAACACCAACACGGCACGGCACGGTAGGAGATCGCATCCACCTCGACATGGTGTGATCATGGATGGGGGTTACCTTTGCGCTCGCTGGCCAAACTCGGCCAGAGAGGATTGTTAGACGCGAGGATGAAACGGTGGACGACGATGATGAGGATGAACGCGACGACTCTCTGCGCACACCCGAATCGTCAGCGCCGTTTATAGCGACTAGTGCGCTGTTCCTTCTTCTTCCTCTACGACCACCACCATTCGAAATACAGATAGATGGCTGTGTGAGAATCAGGCGCCCGTAAAAGCTGAATCTGTCGCCGCTCCCGCACCCTTTCTCCTTGGCGTACTTCACATTGGCAAAAGCCACCTCGTCTTCACAGCTGGCGCACTAGCAACGGGAACATCGGACAGGACTTCCTTCCTCGCGCCGCGTCCGCCGCCGTTTCCCTACATATGTACGCGCCAAGCCTCGCAATTTTTCCGTTTCGTTTGTTTGTTTCTCTTCAACAATGTTTTCTTTCCTGGATAGCCGACGAAGGCGGACGGCCCTGTGTTTTCGACCTCGCGTCGTGGTGGAGCACGCTTGCGCGGGCGCTTCGCTTTCCGATGAGACCTGTCATATGATGGGGAGCAGGCCGAGACATTGGGACATCCTCTCCTTTCTTCTTTACTCCCTCCCTTATATACCTTCTTCCACCCACATCTCTGTGACGACACCCTAACTGACCCACCCCTCTATCTCTCCAACTCCTTCCAACAACCTCGCTTGACCTCGCTCGCTCCACACCGAAATGAGCCTCTACTCTCTCACTCGCCTCGTAGGGCCGCTTGTGTTCTCCACCGCGATCTTAGCGACGGTCACCATCGTTGGAACTAGGGGTCTCCCTACGTCCGACGGCACCTACTTCCTCGCTGCCGCCGCCAGACTAGCTCCTCGCGACCGGTGTTACCCGGTCTGCGTACTCAACCGTTGCTTTTGCCCGGCCTCGTGCAACGGTGTCTGTCCAGACTACGGCTCTGGGTGGGACGGTCCGGACCCCAACAACAGGCACCAGTATGGCCATCACTTTGGTGGATACTCTTTCGGGCAAGGCGGCTGAGACCACTTGGACTTGGACGCGCACACATCCGAACGTCGCCAGGACACTGTGGACGGGCGTAAGCCAACTGCTCCTACGGCTTGATCGACGAGGTGAGCATACTTTCTTTCCTTTTTTCCCCCCTATATATGTAGTCTAGACTGGGCCAATGGACTAAACTTTTAATTACCTCCTCTCGAACACAGGCCCAATGATCCATACCCAGCTGGATCGAGCAAAAGGCGACCGAAGCCCGAGAGACAATGAAGAAGCAGGGTGTTATCTACGGCGGCTCCTTGCCATGCCGACACATGTGCAGATATCAGAGCGGGTCCTTCTACCCATACCCTTTGTTTAAGGACATCGAGGTGAGCCAGGACAGCCGCTTGGGGAACTTGAAGGAGCGACCTCGTGTCTCGCGAATTGACCAGCTTTCCCCATGGAACAGTCAGCACTATTGGCGCATTGAGCCGTCGGTCAAATACCTTCTGCGATCTCGACGCCAAGTGCTTGATCCGATCCGATCAGGAGATTCTCTCTTGGACTCACCAGCTTGGGACCCTCCCCATTGCATCTTCCCCGTCTCGTTATCCTTTCAGTATGACCCCTTCCGCTTCATAGCCGAGAACAACAAGAAGTACGGTTTCGTGTTCAGTTTGTACGAGTACGAAGCGACTATTCCCATGCTTTGGAAGGAGACCCAAAGGTGAGGGCAATCACGACTGTACGCACGTGCACATGCTGAAGGCAAACCTGCGCTGCTCTCGTTCCTTCGTTTGCTCGTGTTGCGTCGCCTTTTTACTTTTCGACACGACCCCCGTCCTTTTCGTCCAACAGAATTCATCGCCCAAAATCCACAGTACCTCGCCAGTGATAACGCTATGGACTTGATCTCCGACGACGGGGGACTCGGCGTAACAACCGGTGTCAGTTTTGTGGTCCAAGTGTGTCTCGAGGCGTGATCCTGCTTCTTCTCGTATAGATGTTCGGCCGGGTCATTCTGACACCACCTACCTTTTGTGCGCTGCCTATAACAGCATCGAAATCGGCATCTCTCGATCTCTGGGCGCTCTGAAGCATACGAGAAGTAAATTTTGACCACTTGGGACAAAGCAGGCGGCAGTTCTTCTACGAGGTGCGCGCCTTTGCTCTCAAGCCTGTCATGGAGGACATCCACGCATATTTCTCTTCACCTTTTTAACTCTATGATACTCTTTCTTTGTCTCTTTGCCCCTTTAAGCGGTAGGGCGACGCAACCGGTGGCACTCCCTCGCGGGCCTCGCTTTTCCTCAATAGGAGCCAGCTTCACTTCTTCGAGGTGTGTACGCGTGTGATACGGGCCGGGTCGCGCCCCTTCGAATATCCAGGATGTGCCTAGATCTAAAACGTCTTACTCATTTTACGTGCTGTCGGCGTTGTGGCATATCAGGATATCGGTGAGCGTTCGGCGGCCGTTCCCATGCAGGGCCTCTTCCTCGTGTGCAAATCTCTACCTCGCGCTTAACTCGACTCGGTTTCGCTGAATTAATGTTCCCTTATGTGCCTGCAACCCCCTTATCCTATCCTACAACCGCCAATTGAACATCGTCCCCAAATAGCTTATTAACCCCCCCCCCCCCCACCCTCTTCTTCACGCACTGCTCAAGAAGGCTGGCCAAGCAGGGCACCTCCTGCAGCTGCGATTCGCAGGTGAAGGTGAGCTTCCACATCACACCGTCTTATCCTCCGATCGTTCTTGCGTTTGACAAGGGCCGGTCGGACGGGACACTTTGGCTCGTCTTCCATTTGTACCCCCTTCTCATCTATCTATCTGCCTGTCTGTCTGTCCTCTTCACACCTTTACACCTTCTCTGTGGCCCCTTCAGCCACGTAGCGTACTCATGCCTGCCTCTACCTCGATATGAGAGGCTTGTGGGGCAAAAGTTCGTCCGAAATCGTATTTCGTCGTAAGATGGGGGGTGGGGCGGGGTGGGCGGGTGGAAAGGAATATTCGTAAGAGGTACAAGCAAGATAGATAGACAGATGGATAGATGGATAGATAGGTAGAGGGGGGCACGACGATGGATGGGAGGGGGAGGGGAGGGGGGATGGGGGGATGGAAGACGCCTTTGGCGAAGCGAAAGCGAAGGCAAAGGCGATGGCGATGGGGAGAGCAAGGGAAGGCGAGGCGAGCAAAGGAAGAGAAACACACACACATGCATACATGTATGTATATGTGCGACGCCAGCCCGCTTTCACTCCTCGTCGTCGTTGTCGACATGGCGGTTACCCGACCGTCCAATCTCGTTATCCGACTCCTCGTTTTTGTCGAGGTGACGGAAGGAGATGTAGAAGATGGCACCGGCGACAAAGGCGGCGATGGCGATGCCAGAGTACATGCCCACCAGGTACGGGTCCGCCGATACGCTCACCAGCGCTTCGCCGATTGCGTTGGCCAGTGCGGTCATGAAGAGGAAGATGGCCTGGGAGAAGAAAAAAAAATGAACAAAGGAAGACGGTGGGATGTGGAGGATGGGGACTCGCGCGACGCACCATGACGAGCGACTTCATGCGCGCGGGCGCCTTGAGGTAAGCGTACTCGAGACCTGCGGGGCGTCACGTCACACGTTCAGTCGGGGCATTCGTCCGTAGACTCGACTCGACTCGATCCATCTCCGCGCGCGCTCACCGGTGATGGAGGCGAAAATCTCGGAAAAGGCGATGAGGACGTAAGCGGGGATCTGAATCCAGCTGTGAGCGCGGAGCGGAACGGTTAGGGGGGGTCAGACAGAAGTGAACAGAAGGAGGAGCTAGTTAGCGTCGGGACATACACGTTGATGCCGACGGGGTCGCAAGGGTTGTCGTTGGTGCCGAGGCCGTTCCGCATGCATGGGCTCTGCTGGTAGATCTTGTACTGGAGCACGGCGGCGTAAACCATGGAGAGGGAGGCGAAGAAGAAACCAAAGGTGATACGGGCGATCGGCCTGAACGGTCGGTGGATACGACGGAAGAAGGGGTAGACGACGCGGTCGACGATGGGGATGAAGACGATGAGCGTGATGGCGTCAAAGTTCTGGATCAGGTCGTTGGGCACGCCTCTGAGGTCCATGACGCCGGCCTGAGAGATGAGGTTGTTGGTCCTGGAAAGGGGGGGGGGACCGGTAAGCGAGGAGGCTGTTCAAGGGGACACGTCATTCTCGCGACTTACATCTGGTTGTAGCTGTCAACGAGGGACGAAGGCGAAGCGAGGTGAGCGCGAGGCGTGTGGGGATGACGATCACCGGCAAAGAAGAAAAACTCACGCGAGCCAGTAGATCGGCTACGGAGAGGGACGGGATGAAGAGAGAGAGAGAGAGAGGCGTGTTAAGAAGAACGAGAAGAGCCGAGCCGAGCCGAGTCGAGCCGGACTGGCGACTCACGTAAAAAGCAAAGACCTTGCAGGCGCTAAAGGTGCGCTTGACCTCGTCGACAAACGTGTCGTCCCACGTGAGCCAGGACGGCTTGTTGCGTCCCTCGGCGTCCATGACGACCTCCTTTGTCTTTTTCGTCGGCCCTCCGTGGACGGCGATGTAGGTCGGCTTGGCCCTGTCCCACAGGCTGCCGTCGATCTTTTGGGTGATCGTCTTGTAGAGCGTCACCGGGTTCCAGGACCAGGCGCTGGCGAGGACGAGGCGGCAGACCTTTGCGGCTTCGAGGATGACGGAGCCACGCGGGGGCAACTTGACGTACTTGTTCCTGCCGAGGACGAGGAGGGTGGGCACGAGGATGAAGACGGCGGTAGGGAGGAGGAAAGAGAGCCAGAAGCCGACGTGGCGCTCGGACTCGGTGGTGGCGATGGAGGAGAGGGAGCCGAGGTTGATGAAGAAGTAGAAATAGAGGAAGACGCGGCCGACGGTCGCGCTGGGGTCGACGATGACCCTCTCGCCCTTGTCGGTGGTGCGGACCACCTGGACTTGGCGGGTGAGCTGGTCAGCGATGAGGGGAGCGACGTTGGACTTGATACCGCCGGTGCCGAGACCCATGATGATCATGCCGACGATGAGACCGGGGAAGGCGCCGTTATGGAGGAGGCTGGGAGGGATGGAGGTGAGGAGGATGATGAGAAGGCCGGCGATGTAGACGCTGGTGAAGACACAGATGGCCTTGAAGCGGCCCCAGCGGGTGTCGGCGAGGATGGCGCCGAGGAAGGCTGTAGGCGGTGAGGGAGACGAAGTGAGTTCGAATTCGTCGTTGACGGGCGAGGTGTGATTTGACGAGACTCACGGGTGACGTAGCAGAAGAAGCTAAAGAAGGTGGTGAGACCGGTGGCAGCCTGCTGGCCTCTACCTGAAGAAGAGAAGAAGGAGAAGAGGAAGAAGAAAGGGTAAACATTAAAATGCCAAGCGTGCGCCGACGGGAAGGAGGGAGTGAAGGACGTGCTCACCGATAGCACCGGGGACGTCGGAGGCGGTCATGGCCCTTCCGGTCGTCGAGCCGGCAGGAAGTGGGTTCTGGATGTAGTCTGTATGAATCGATGGTGTGAGAGCGTTGACCTAAAACAAAACCGGGGCGTGAACTCACTCTGGAAGGGACCTATCATTCCGTAGTAGGCGAAGCGCTCGGCGAACCTGCGAAGCGGGGGGCGACACGAGGAGGTGAACGGGAGAGCGAAAGGACAGGAGGAGGAGAGAGAGGAGAACTCACTCGACGCCGACGACAAAGTAGGCACTCAGGGGGATTTTATCGCTGACCTTGCGGAGCGTCACGCGCTCCTCCTCGGTGGGCAGGCTCTCGCCTTCGGCAAGGGAAGCGTTGAGGTAGGCGGGCGGGGGATCGCCAACACGGGCGACGTTGACGTCTCCGCCGTCGCCTTCTTTTCCGACGGGCACCTTTTCGTGGTCATTGTTCTGGAGCCTTTCCTTGGCGAGGGATTGGCGGATCTCGACTTGGGCCTCGGCGTCGACGGCCGTCGACAAGTGTTCGGTTCCGGCTGCGAAGGGGGAGGGAGACACGGTGGTGAGCGGGGAGGGGACGGGTGGGCGGGGGATGGACATGGTCACTCACCCATGACTGCAAGGAGAGGAGTAGGACGGGGGAGGGGAGGGAGGAGGGGGAGGGAGGAGGAGGGGCGGAGGGGGAAGAGAAGGGAGGGGAAAAAAGACGGTGGTGGGTTGGAGGAGGGAGGGACTATAAGGCGGTGGGTGAGCGGATGCGGAGCGGAGGATGGGCGGTAGGTTATTATTAGCGGTGTCGCTTCTCTGTGTGCGCGTGTGCGCGTGAGTGCGAGTTGTCCAAGTTGTCCGTGTGCAAGTGTCAAGTGTAAATGTATTTCATGTATTTCACGTATGTATCTATCTATCTGTCTGTCTGTCTATCTGTCTGGTCTGGACTCTGGACTCGGTGTTGTCCACGCTCAGGCACGCAGGCGACGCGACCGAACGCAGCCAGGCACGACAGGGCGGCAGGGACAGGCAGGCAGGGCCAAGGAAGTGGGTTGGTTGGGGAGATAGAGATAAGTGGGTGATGATGGACACGGGACAAAGCATGTGAACAGGACAGACGCAGGCGCAGGACAGGCGCAGGACAGGCGCAGGAGCAGGACGAGGACGAGAAGGAGCCCAAGGTCGAGCCAAGCGAAGGGGCAGGTGAGGAAGGAGGGAGGGCAAGTGGGTCGAGCGGGGCCACGGATGGCGTCGTCGCATCGCGTCGCATCATCCCATCGGTACAGCCGAGCCCAAGTCGAGTCCGCGTCCTCCCTCTTCACCCGCTCCGTTCGCGTGACCGCGTCGGAGGAGCGGGAGGGTGGGCGGGCGATAAGCGTTGGGCCAGCAGGAGGGGCGTTGCGGCGAGGAAGGAAAAAGAAAAAGGAAAGGGAAAAAGGAACCGAGGCAGGCGACCGCGTCCGCTGGTTGATCCGACGACAAGAGAAAGAAGGAAGAGCATTGCTTCTATCGAACACCGGCGGCTATTCCTCCCGCTGGGCACGCGACTGCGGCAAGTGGGGACAACGGCGTAAAACGTACAACTCTACACCCGACAGTCGACCAACCGAGCGCGGCGTCTGGTCTGTGTCTGGCCGGCCGCTAGCCCTCCTCGCTCGGACTGGCCCGGTCCGGGCGGCAGCGCAACACATGATCGGCTGACTGGCTGGCTGGCTGGCTGGCTGGCTGGCTGGCTGGCTGGCTGACCGGCTGACCGGCTGATTGGCTCGCCCGCTCTCCACCCGACCCATCCTGCCAATTACGCCATACGACGCAAGGCCGGCCAGCCGATGCGATGCGATGCGGTGGGACGCCACGCGACGCGACGGGTCACGAGCTTGGCCGCGCCCACCTCGTGCTTTCTTTCTTTCTCCGCATTCCCTCTCTCCCATCCGTTCGTCCCTCCTCGCCTCCGACTCCCTCCATCCATCCCTTCGCCACGTCTTCCCATCGGCACACAGACGCAACGACAGATATATACGTTAAGTTTGCCCATATGCGTGTATATTTGCAACCTTCTCGACCGGCAATGGGATCCATACCCGACTTCGTCGTCTGGCAGGGATCGGGGAATGACACGAGAGATGGCATAGAATAATGGACCGGACGGACGGACGGATAAATAATGGATAATGGATAATGGATAATGGATAATGGAAGGGAGCATGTTGGAGTGAGACGCAGAAAAGAGGACCGATCGATGGACGATGATGGACGGCGGGCAAACGTAGTCCAGGCGGAAACCGAGGCCGAGACAGAGACAGACAGACGGAGACACAGACACAGACACAGACACGGACACGGACACGGAGACAGGGAGACGACGACACAGAAAACCCGCAAAGACGCAGCTGCCGAACGGCGGAAAACGAATTAAAAACCGAAAGAAAGAAAAAAGCGAGCACGAACGCCGTCGGCCACGACAGATGATCATCCCAGCATATCGTACTCGCTCCCAAAGCCTCCCAAGCTCCCGTATCCGCTCTCGTACGGCGACGCCGGAGGACGACCGCCGTCGACGCCGCACGAAGACGAAAACGGCCCAGACGCAGACGCAAACGCCGACGAGGTGGGGCCCCGAGACGGCGAACACGACGACGACGACGGCGGCGGCGAGGGGCAAGACGAGGAGTTGGACGACGACGACGAAGACGCGAACGGATGGGGCGCGCCGGCGGAGCTCGCCACTGACAGCGCGTCCAAGTTTGTCACGCCGCCGCCATGTCCCAGTTCATGCCCACCGTCCTCGCCAGCTCCGCGAGGGAACCGAGTCGACGTCGGAGAAGGCGTGCCCGGAAGCGACGGCACCTTCTCGTGACCCCACCTGGCCGCGGCCGCTCGCAAAGCGCTGTTCGCCGCCGCTCCTCCGCGAGGAGAAGAACGCGGGCCGAAGCAAGGCGATCGTGGCGAGAGCAGGCCATTCGCCGACGCTCGATGCGGCGAGCCTCCGCAGCCGCCGGTCCAAGAGGACGACTGGTGATGGCCGGCAATGGACGCCAAGCCGGTCCGACCGGGCGAGGCGGAACGCGACCTCCGCCCGTCGTCCTCCTCCTCCTCTTCCTCGCCATCACACTCCTCCTCTCCTCCGCCGCTAGAAGTCGTAGAAGACGGCGCGTCGGGAGAGCAGCTCGTGTCGGACGACCCTACGGCGCTTCCACCACGCAGCCGACCATCAGAGGTCCCACCGTGGAGCGGACCGAGACCTTTGACGACGCCGGGCCTGCCCGCTCTCCCACGGTCTACATCGTCCTCCTCTCCGTTCCCCCAGCGCCTGGACGCCGCCTCGTCGTCGTCGTCCTCGCCCTCGTCGCCGAACAAGGTCATCTCCGAAAGCCTTTCCGGAGGCGTCGCAGCCTTGGGACGGATGACGGCTGCAGACCAGCCGCACCCATTGCCGGCGGCGGTGACCCGATCCGGAGAGACGCTGGACGAAGAGTTGCGACGGCGTCGACGGACGGGGACAGGAGGGAAGAGCGCCGCATTGGTCGTCGAAGACGAACATGACGAGCAAGCTGGGTCGTCCGCATCCGACGGGTCGTTAGAATTGGCGCAGCCGGGCAAAAGGCCAAGCTCGACGTTGAGCTCCCTCATCTCCTCCACGTCCTTCCTGCTCAGCCTGTTGGACACCGGACAGCTGGACCGATCGTAATCCACGGGAGAGTGCGCCTTGAAGCTCTGCGGCGGTCCCGGACTAAAGTGCACGCTGTGGCGCGTGCGGCCGCGGCGCTCGGAGCGGAACGAGCTCGTGCGAGATCCGCCGCTGCTATTTCCCCCGCCTCCAGGGCAGGCGGCAGAGGCAGAGTCGGGCGTCGACGAGCGCGTGGAATCGGCGGAGGAATGGACGGCGGGAGATGGAGAACCTTGGCCGGAAGAGGAGTTGTTACGCCCCTTGCCATGGCGAAGCGACGGTCGCAGGGGCGGTCGACCGAGTAACGGAACCTTGTGTGCCTCGGCTTGACGTTCGTGCAAAAAATCGCGGGGCTCGACCTCGATGGTGGCCCAGAATGTCTGCTGTTCGGGTGACCGCGGCGCGCTCTCCTCTCCTTCCACTTCGTTCCGGCCTCCTGGGTGTCCACGAGCTGTCGCGGCCTCATTGCGGACGACTACAATAGACGACGTGGGCGTGGTATCAGCGGCCTCGTCCTCCTCGTCCTCGTCCTCTTCCTCGTATCCGGTCTCGTCCATCTCGCCGTCGGCCGTATCGGTCACAGTCGGCTTAGGAGACGAAAACGGACGAGAATGATGAACGTCGTCTACCGCTTCCTTTCCCGCGAGGGACGAAACGGGTGGGGCCGGAGAGGCGGGAGACGGCTGTCCGTTGCTGGAGCAAGGCGACATCCGCACGGCGGGCGGGTGAGACGGCGGCGCCGAGGAGTGGATCGTCAGTCCCGACAATCCATCTTCGCCGACGACGCGCTCGAGTGCCGTGATGAGCGGTCCGGCTATGCTGCTCGACGCGGCGGCGATGGCGGGGACGGGACCGACGACGGCGGACGACGATGGCAGGCGAGAAGGGGACGGTTCGGCGTGACGGTGGCGAAACCGGTGAGCGGGAGGAGTGGAACGACGATGACGGGCGGCGCCGACGGACTTGAAGTCACGCGAGCGCGATAATGATGATGGCTTGGCGGATGCGAGAGAGGGGGCGGACGATGCGTCGACGGGAGCGTCGTGCTTATCTTTGCCCTCCTCGTCCTTATCGCCTCCCTCCTCGTAGCTTATCGGCAACGTTGCATCCGGCTGGCGCGCATCACGCACGAGCGCAGACTCCGACGGCGGGCTGTGCCCCTCGCCGTCGTGACGGAGCGCCTGAGATAGGGAACGCGCAGAAGGAAGGGCAGGACTTGGCGGAGCGTTGCCGGGGCTCTCCAAGCTCTCCTCCGGTACCTCCTTCACCACCTCGAGCGCGAGACTTAGTCCCATGACACAGCAGGAAGATGGCGGCACGGCAGCGCCGTTGGCGAGAGCACCGTGAGGGCAGGTGGGGCGGTCGACCATAGAGCCATCCAAGGTCGAGTGTGGAGCGCCCTCTCCTCTATCTGTGTCTTGCTTGCCCTTGTCCTCTCGCTCGACGTCCTCCTCTTCCGTCTCCTCGACGCACTCCAGCTCGCTCAGGTCGTCGAGCTCCTCATCGAGCCTTCTCCCGTTGAGGCTGTAGGCGGAGCCGAGAGAGCTGATGCTGGTGAAGCTGACCGGTGAGTCGGGTACGGAGGAGGAGTACGAGTAGTCCAGGCTGGGCGAAGGTGGCACGCTGGGCGCGGTCGACGCTGAGGGGATGGAGCCAAAGCCGGCCGACGCGGAGAGGGGGCAAGTGGTGTACTCCTTGTCGCTGTGGGGGGTGCGCGGGTGAAGGGCCGAGTGGGCGTGCAGTTGGGCTACGGTGGGCGTCGACGGGGAGTGGGTATGGTGGTGGTGGAGGGCGTGACATGGCTGGTGATGTGCCGTCGAGGCGAGAGCGGAGGTGGGCAACATGGCGACCTTTGCTGAGAGCTGAGCGGGAGCGACGCGAACGACGGCCTCGTCGGGACGCTGACGCTCCGAGCGCGGTATCGAAGAGTCGTCGGCGGCGGCGGGCGAGGCAACGGCGACGCCGACGCCGACGCCGCCTCCAGGCTGACCGCTACTGCTACTGCTACTACCTCCGCCACTATTAGGACTACTGCTGCCTCCCTCATCGCCCCCGGAGTCGTGGGATGACGAAGACATGACGGGGAAGAGGAGAGAAACAGGGAGCGGCGGCAGGGAGGGTGTCGCAAAAGGGCGTGGGCGAGGGGAGAAAAAAAAAAAGAAAAAGGAAAAAAAAAAAAAGAAAGGCGACGAGGAAGGGGGTTATCGAAGGGTCAGATCCATCCTACCGACGGCCTTCTAACGGACGTCGAGAGAGGGGGAGAGAATGGTAGGCAGTCGGGGTAGAGGGAGGGGTAGGGAGAGGGGGCCACAGTCAATGAATTGAATGCAATGTCAATGTCAATGGTCTGGGCGAGGGAGGCGGGGAGCGAGGGATAAAGAAAAGAAAACTGAGGGCGTGGAGAGGCTCGGCGCCATCGAAGGGTGCGAGGGGCGAGGAGTGTTGGTGGGAGGAGGGTAAAGGAGAGATTGAGATGGGTGGGAGGTCGAGGTGATGGTGAGGGTGCGGTGAATGCGGCGACGGTGACGGTGCAGGCGACCGGCAGGGACGGGACGGCGGCAAGCAGCGCAGGCCGCGAGCGACGGAGGGAGGCGGTGGAGGCGGTCGTCGGCAGTGGGGCCGTCGAATGGTCATCGCCGTCGGGGCCCTCATCCCCGCCTTTGTTCGCTTTACTCCGCCACCCCAGTTTCCTCACCGCGTGAGCCGCCACGCGAGCGTACAACAGCCGCTCACCGCCGAGCACAAAGGGATGACAGGATAGGATAGGATAAGATAGGTTAGACGGAACGCTGAAAAGGGAAAGAAAAGAGAGCGGCCGGCGGGGAAAGAGAACGAAACGGACTGGCTGGCGCAACTGCCCACTGCCTGGTTTGGGCATATCCACGCCACCACGTCCCGCACCTCCTCCGATCCATGACGCCATGCAGCCCCGTCCAAGCGATTCCGAGCGACAACCGGCGTCCCCACGACCTGCCAGACGGTCGATCGACACGGCTGCGCCCGCCACGCTAGCTCTTCCGTTCCGGACGTCTAAACTCATCCATCCGTGCGAGGCCTTCTGTGCGATGCGAGGTAGCTACGTAATAGACATGCGCAATGACGCCCGACGGAGAAAGAAAGAGAAAAAGGAGGAAAGAAAGGAGGAAAGAACAAAAAGACGACGCTGCAGTCGTCACTGCCAGCTTGGCCCGCCAACGTACGCAACATGCGTAGCTCGATTCTAAGGCCTCCTGCGTCCGTTACTGACGTAACTTTGGCGTCTAAAGGTCGTCGTCTCCTTTCCCCCCCTCAAATCGCCTTTCCTCCATCTCAAACCGACGCCGACGGCAGTCCGTTCCGACACATGCCTACGTGCTACCTCCGGCATAGGCCCAGGCCCATCTCTCTCCCCAGCCCCTTATGCTCCGCGCCCTCCTTCCTCTCCTTTGTCTCCCGCCTACTTGTCCTCCTCCTCCTTCGCCTTGGCCTCTGCCGCCTCCTCCCTCTCCTTGGCCTCCTGCTCGGTCTTGGGCTGCGTGCAGACAGAGGATGAAGTCAAGAGAAAAGCAGAGCCAAAAAAGCGAATAGCGAGTTCAGATGGTCGGTCTCCGTCGGTGAAGAACAGCGCTCGTACGCGACAAGTACACCCCCTCGAAAACACCCCGGGTCAAGGGGCGAGACGACGGCATCCGTGGAGGCACGTCATTTCGCTCGTTTCCCAAAGAGGAATTGCACGCCGGAACGAGTGGCCTGATAGGCGGAGCATCAGCTCACTCACCTTAATCCAATCGTTCAGGCCGCGACGGAGACGGGCGATCTCGAAGACGTAAAACTGCCCGCAGCGGAAGGACAGACCATCAGTTCAAATTCGAAAAACTCGGCGAAACGACAGTGTCCGTCTCGAACGACAACAACCAGCGAGACTCACTTGCATACGGGTGACTGGAGGTTATAAAAAAGAAGCGGGGGCGAGAAGAATGATCAAGCCATGTCTGGCCTCTTAGTTTTCCCCGAACTGGCGGCCAGCGATGGCTTTCCCTCTCAACTCGTCCATCAAGCTTTGGCTCTCCTTGTCCAAGACTTGACCTTCAACCCACTCCTATCCATCACGAACGCGACCTCGGCGAGAGCTACTCACCGAACATGGTGTTGAACTGCGTGTACTCGTCCGAGGCATCCGTTCTTATGAGCGTGCCAAAATTGAAGTCTTGGACTATATGCGTCCGGAAAATACAGGCGAGCGGAAGTGAAAGCAGAAAAAAAACGAGATAAAGCGCGGCAAATGGGTTCGCGTTAGCAGTCTCCTTCTGTCGTTTAAGAAGCTCAGCCTCGATGAGTGCGTGCCAGCGTCCATACATCCTCGAACAACGAACACCCACCCTTCCCCTCATACCGATTAATGAAATCTCTCCACCTCTCCTTGCCCTCCTTGGACTTCATCGCCTCCTCATTGACCTTTTGGATGCCTTCGTTGTTGTCCTTAAACTCGGGGAAGGTGTTGAGGAAATCTTCATAGATCTCGTCGTCGATCCTGAGCCGAAGGAGGTCGAGAAGAAACACGGCAAAGGAAGAAGGGACGGGGTGAGGGGGGACAGCGGAACAGATGGGTCTCCCTGGCCTTTCTCGTCCCACAGAGATCGCTCACAACTCACTTGGTCAACCGAAGCCTGGACGGCTCGACCTTTTCGAGGAGGTTCCAGTACGTCTGCGCATGCTCGACGCACTTGACCGCCATCTGCTTCTCAATCTGGCCGTGTCCGGAAGGGAAACGAGAGTGCGACGGGAAGAAAAAGTGGGAATGATGTAGGCGATTCGACTTGGCAGTCCGGTTTGGCTAGCTGGAGCGGACCAGAACCTGTTCAAAGCGTGAATGTAGACACTCACGTCGGGCTGGCCAAGAGCACGTAGTCGTCCAGAGTAGAAAGGGTAACAAAACAAAGACAAGAGTCAGCGAGCCTGAAACTCCAAATACCGCAGCAAACATCTGTCATTCGAGTGTCCTTCCCCCGCGCCCCTTTACTGCTGACCGCCAACTTCACCTCTTCCAGTGGCTCGACTCGGTACGGAAGGAGTTGCCCCCAGAAGCCAAGCAGAGCGGGAGAAGACAAGTTCTTACCAAGTTCTGCGCCTTGTTAGGATCAAAGGTTCCCATCGACATCTTGTTGGTCAGTGGGGAGTCAAAACTGTGGGAAGGGCCTGTTTGAGAGGGACGGGGGTTTCGCTGCTGGGGTAGGAGAAGTTGATTGGGCGGATGGTCCCGCGGCCGTTAAAAACAGATCGGCGGGGTTGAGGCCAAAGGAGCGCCTGACGAGGCGGTGGAGGACCTGTGGGCGGAACAGTGGTAGAAGATAGTGAGAGTGGTATGGTCTTGGTGGGACGAGAGAGAGCAGAGCGGTGGATGACGGCTCCCCAGGGCCCCATTCTTCGGGCGGTGACGACCTCCGCAAGCACGCGCAGGCGAATCACGTGGGATTCACGTGCTCTTTGCGAAGCTTCATTGGCTGACAGCGATATGCGTTCGTCTTCGTCGGCTTGCGGCGCTCCTTTGCACAGATACAGGAGACCACTTCGAGAACACCTCCCAAACGGATGTGCTCGCCGCCAACGAGCGGCTGTTATTGTTCTGGGGTGACTCTGCGTGGCAGAGAGGAGATGTACACGCCATTCTAGTCCATCGATCGCACCAGCCAAATGCAGCACAGTAAAAGGTGTAGTAGCATGTCGGTCGTCCGCCTTTTCTGATTACAGACTTGTTTCAGCGCAAGCCTCTGTGCTCGACATCTTTCGACTACGGTAAATCCCGCGATCTGCTCGTCCCCTCGACCTGGTTCTCCGCCCCAAGGCCCTCGCGAGGCCCTCGAGGACTGAACAGGCACGCCGTCCGCCCGACGATCCATTTGTGCTCCTTGTTTGCGAGTTCGCCGGTGCGTCCGCGGGTGCGGGTGCGGGTGAAGGCAAGGTGGTGTATTCCGGCAGCTGGTGCGTAACGATAGCCGAGACGAGGGGCCGCGAAGAGAGGATGGAGAGACACAGGAGGCGAGGTTCGTGAGCCAGGTATTGCCTAGTCGACCGCCTCGCGCGGCAGACCTGGCTCGACCAATCTTGGGCTTCCGGCTGGAGTGGAAATAAACCCACCTAGGGATCTCTCTCCCGCTCCCGTGTCATGCTTTTCGTCTCCTTCGTCTCCTCGCGAAGAGAGTTGCGGTATGCCGCCACTTCTGTGATGCTGCCCATGTCGGACTCTGTTATGTCGGTGGGGGGTCCCTGCTGGGGGGGTTTGTGTCTGTAGACGCCGACCGCCTTCATCCGGTCTCGGTGCGAGGCCTTATAAAGTCGAAGCATGGGCGCTGAGCGACCGACGCCAGGTGTGAAGACGACTGTCGCAGCGGTGTGACTCAAACGACGGTGCCATGAACAGATCGAGTCACGCCGCGTCGTGGCCTGGCGTTGCAGGGCTCGCGATCCGTTGGCGCTTGCTCACTCGGCACGGGTGACCAGAGGGTGCACCACCTTTGCGCTAGAAGTGCGGATTGGGACAAGGAGATAAATGATGCCAGTATCCATCGAGACCACCGGAAACACGAAGACATGGGTCTACAGACGAGCGGAGTGCGCCGCTCTACGCCCGCCCGTGCCCGACAGAAAAGAAAAAAGCCTATAACGAAGGTGGACAAGCAACGGACGGCAAGACGCCCCACTCGCCGTCAGAGTGACAGCTCCGCCGAGCTCAGACCACCTTCATGGGCTTAAGCCACTCGTTCGCCGTCTCGAATCGCCGCGCCACGTCCGGACTGAGCGCATTCTCGTCTTTCAGCGTCCGGACCACGATGAGCATCTGAGGGAAGGATTGCACGCGTGGGAGATGGCAGAGGGATCGATTAGCGAACGAGTCAAGTGCCTTGAAAGCAGGTCGGAGGCCGGCGGCCGCCTTCGCACTCCCACAACCAACGACGAAGACGATAGTGACACGCACCGAATCCCAGAACCGGAAGCCGCGCTTCACCTCCGCCCTCACGTCCTTGACATTGGTGAAAGTGCTGTTGCCAAGCAAATCCAGGACGGTGTCCTTGGCGACCTTCACCTCCTGCCCATCCGCATCCTCCGGCTTGACCCAGTCTCCGACGAACGTGCGCAGTCCCTCGAAGTAGCACTTGATCACGACACCCAGTCCCGTGTTGGTATCCGCGGTGAACGGCAAAGAGAGCGCAATGTCCAAGTAGTCATCCCGGTTTCGTCGAGCGTCGCCGCGGAGAAGCATCGACATCGCTGTCATCTCGACGAGAGAGCGGAGGGAGCGGTTAAGCGACTTGACGAACGAGTTGAAGATCAGCAGTTCTCGCGACAGAGGGCCGTTCCATGGTTGGGGCTGTTCGACGGATGGGAAGAGAAACAGAGAGGCTTGTAAGCGCAGTGAATACGAGGTAAATACGAGCACCGTCATTGCTGGCCATGCTCACCTTGAACGACATGGGCAGCAGGCTCATGGTCCTCATAACCAACACCATACTGCTCTTTTCGTCATCTTAAACGAGGACAACGACGCCGTCAGCAATGTGCTGTTAACCGACATGGTCGCCGAGGGAGAAGAAAGGGGAGAAAACGATAGCCCACACAAAACTTACCAGTACCCATATACGGTCCACCGCTCCACATCGTGTTCCCATACCAGTTCGCATGCAGCACGCCAGCGCGCAATAACTCAATGGCCGTGAACAGAGGCTCCTGAAGCTTGTCGTTAAGTCGAGAGGCTTTGAGGCCGAGATGCAGGGCGCGGGCGTATGGTGTGTGCAGGTGAGAGTGGCTCAAAAACCTGAAACGGAGAGGGGTTTCAACGTTAGCGGGTTCTTCAAACCGACGGCGTATAAGCTAAAACCCTATCAAAAATAACGACTCACCCTCGCAGTTCGAGCATCCTCCAGATCACGTTCGCCACGACCTCGTCTTTCTTCTCCAGTTGCTGAACGAATTAAAGGTTCATGTCCGATCAGTCTCCCAGCGCATGGTATTTCACTACTTGTACGCGCGTAGCCCCAGACGTTTGATGGGCTCACTCTGTCAGCCCGTTTCGGCGTCTTTGTTCGTGCTGCCAGTTGCTCCGTCTTCGTCGCGCCCAAACACAAAGCAATATCTATCGTCGATGACTATCTCCAACCGGAAGAGAAAAAATTGTCAGCGCTCAACACCTCTGAGACTTTGCGCCGGTTATTTTAAGCTCACTCACGTTCTGTGTCCTCAACTCGTCCTCCACGACCGGAACGGGTACGTTCCACTTGTTGATGCTGTCAACAAGTTGGAGCGTCGCCTGGGACGCGTAAGGAATCGTGCGCTCGGCGTTGGGCTCGAAGTAATACACCGCCGCCTGACGAAGCACACCGCGGGATAGGCGAAGCGGAGTCAGTACCTACTTACCGGTCCTCTAGGCACGCTTACAAGTTGGAAACGCGTGCCGCGACTCACCACTCTCTTTTGCGTCCAGAACCCGTTCAGCGCGCTACTCGCGAGCGCCAAAGCGAGGCACCGCGGGCTGCTGGGCGACTCGGTCAAGTACTCCTTGACGAACCTGCGATAGTCTTCAGTCTCCCCATTGCACAACGGCGCGTTCTCGATCACATAGCCTGTGGCGAGCGTGTTCAGCACCTGATACCCCACAAGACCACGGCAGAGGTGCAGGAAGACTTCATCGGGGAAGCGGTGCGAGAAAATTTCGTGCAGGTCGCTCGGTACGTCGGCAGCCGTGAGCGCTGGTGCCGGCCGACCTGGTTGACTGAAGGAAGCGGCACCGGCGCCTCCGGCAGGAGTGGACGTCGCTGAAGAAGGAGTGGAATGGGGAAGGGGCGTGGCGAGCGGCAAAGGAAGAACGCGACCTTCCTCGGCTGGCAAAACGAGGTTGAACTTGATCATGCACCGGTTACGACAGAACTGGTCAACATATCCGCTCGCCTTGACACCGGGGTGTTCGGAATGGGCCATGACAACCGCGAAACCGTTCTTGTATTGTCGGACGAGGTCGACGCAAGCCTTGAAGGCGAAGTTGTCGGAGATGGGGGGGAAGGTCTGGCAGAACTCGAATCCGGCGAGGAGGGAGAGGTCGAGGAACTGGTCGTCGGAAACGTGCAGGTCGGCGAGGATCTCGCGCTTGGAGGCGAAGAAGATGGTTGGCTTGGCAGTGTTGAAGTTAATGTCGAGGATGACCCTATCCATGCCTTCGAAGAGGAAAAGTTCGTTCGCTGCATACATCGAGTGGACATACGACTTGGAGTGTCGCTCCAGTGAAACGAGCTGTGACCGCGGGAACAGCACAGTCAGGGATGAGAGAAAGGCCCGTTTCCTCGCTGGAACTCTCAAAGGAAATATGGCTCAGCTCACCTGACCCCATGAAACATAAGGTGCGACGATGAACTCGACGGTCCGATGCCTGAAGCACCGCAAGATAGCCCGAAACAGATCCGGCTGGAAGACATTGCTGATAGAGCTCAAAAGCTGCGTGGCCTGCTCGTTCTGCCCGGCCTCGTACGCCTTCCACGCGCGCTCACGGAGCGAGATCCTCCCATCGTCGTACGTGAACGGTCGCTGTTTCTTCGCCGGAGGGATGCCCATGAACACAAACACAGGCTTGATACGGGCCTTGTCCAGAACTCGTAGATCCTCCTCAATGTGGTGGATCAGCGCGAGCGGCTGGCCGCCGAGCGCTGCGACGAGGGGTTCGCGGGTGGATGGGGAGGTGAGGAGCTTCTTAAGATATGTCTGCATGTCGATGCCCAGTCGGGTGTCCTTGAGGGCGGAGAGAGGCGCCTCCCGCACGAGCTTGCGCTCCGAGATAAACTCTGAGTGCGACCAGCGTATCCATTCAGCAGAACCAAGAGGACAAGTGAGTACGAAGATGGGGCACGCGATTACCTAGATGCGCGCCTGGCAGGCTCGCGTGTACACCACACTCACTGTCCAAGTGACGGATGCCCATCTTGCCTCGGCCTTCGCCTCACGTTGAATGTCCTGGAGAGCTTGTTTCGAGTGCTGATCGAGCGATGTACAAAGAAGCAGGAAGGAATGTTCAAGCTGGTTGCGTTGAATGCTTGCTGTTGTCCACGCCGGAAGAAGCCGTCGGAGCGTTGGAGGCCCGTGAACATCGACTCCCACCAAAGCTAGGGTTATCAGCCCCCGCGCAACACGCGCTCGACTCGCGACCTCGGAAGGGCACTTCGATAGGCTATGGCAATGTGGGTACAGCAGACGCGTAAGCTGTGTATCTTGTCCGTGGCACACGGCGAAAGTATTTTACAAGTCTGAGTATCGTCTTCCCATTTCCCGAGTCATAACACTGTGCTGACTAGACGACAACCCACTCCACAACCGCTTATTGCGCACCAGGGGGACGCATGGGGAACCTGTGATGAACAAAAACCGGCAAGGTGAGCCAAGACTGCATTATGAAAAAAATCAGCTAGGATACTTACCCTGGAGGCGGCCTGAACTGTTGGCCAGGAGGGCCCGGGGGGAACACGCCCGGAGGTCCGCCAGCAGGGAACCCGGCTGTGATCAAGTCAGAGACATGAACAAACAAGATTATGATGAGTGAAACTGATCGACCTCCAAAATAATTATACCAGTCTACTCACGAGGTGGCCTGCCGTACATGCCCGGCGGCGGACCGGGCATACCGGGCGGGAACTGACCAGGCATACCGGGCATACCTGGAGGCATAGGCGGACGACCGTACGCCATGGGCCGCGCTTGCATCATCGGAGGAGGCACGCCAGCTTATTAAAAACAGGAAATGGATATCGCGGTGAGCAAATGTCGTCCGAATATGGAGAGCCACGAGACTGACATAAGAAAGAAAAAGAACTCACCAGGAGGCACCATACCGATTCCACGACCAGCCGGCATGCCTTTACCCGGGCCAGGGGCGAGCTGGTTGAAAGGAAGGATAAAAGTAAGTAAAGTAAGATATAGCTAACGTCGGGTTCAGTGCAGAAATTAGAAGAGGCGGCTCGAGGAGCTTGCTCACGTTCATCTTCCTGTCGGCATCAGTAGACGGCGGCGGCCCCTCCACTGTCAAGCTAACGATGGTCTCTCCTCGCAAAATGATGAGACCCAACGTGCGCTTCATCTCCGGCTCCGGAGCCTTGACCTCGTCCTCGTCATCCTCGTCCTTCGCATCCGCATCGCCCCCCTCCGCCTTGGCCTTTTTTCCCTTGCGCTTGATCTTCCGGAACTCCTCCGTGTCAGCAAGCACCAGGTTCATGTGCTTGTCAAAAGCCAGCATTTGGCCTGTGAGCTGACGCGAATCGGAGCTGCAAGAGGACGGTAACAACAAGGGTTAGACCAAATGAGGTATCTCGTCAAGGAGCATTAAAGTCGCGCAAGCGAGTGACTTACAGGGTAACCCGCAGGCGATAGTTAATGAGCGACATCATCTTGCCGCCTTTTGTCTTTGAGGGTGCCTGTCAAACGACAGCGACGAACCATGGAGCCAAGTCGTTAGCCCAAACATCCATCCACCCGCCCTCCGCAAGGCCCAACTGCGAGCGAGAACATCGTGCGGCCTCTCACCATCTTGACTGGATTGGACTGTCCGTGATCGAGGACGCCGTGACGGAGATCGTGACCGACTGGCGACGAGAACCTCGCGGGGATGGCATGCAGTCGCGCCGCAGCCTGATCACGTGCAAACGTGAGAATATATTTACATCACATGATCATATAACCCTATCCTTTTGCACTCGCTTTCTAGGGTTACAAAACTGTGTAGCCCTGCGGCGATCGCGTCGGGACAGCGGTGAGCATCGTAGAAGTCACTCTCGTCCACCTTCTGCAACATATCCGGCGGTGTCATTATATACGTTCCCGCGGCAACTTCAAGATGGCCGACACCAGCAAGCAGGCTAAGAGGGCTCAGAACCCTATGAGGGAGTTGAAGGTCGACAAGCTCGTCATCAGTGAGTAAAGGCGGCGCCGTTTTTGCCCTTTGACTATTCACTAGGTTCGATGGGTGGTAGCTGAGGTGTCGCTGTCCCCGTATTGGTCGCTGTCGGCCCACCGCGCAGACATCTCCGTGGGCGAGTCTGGTGACCGTCTCACCCGTGCCTCCAAGGTGCTGGAGCAGCTCACCGGTCAAAGCCCCGTCACCTCCAAGGCCCGCTACACCGTGCGTACGTTCGGCATCAGACGTAACGAGAAGATTGCTGTGCACGTCACCGTTCGCGGCCCGAAGGCGGAGGAAATCCTTGAGCGCGGTCTCAAGGTCAAGGAGTACGAGCTCCGGAGGAAGAACTTCAGCGACACCGGTAACTTCGGTTTCGGTATCCAGGAGCACATTGACTTGGGCATCAAGTACGACCCTGGCATCGGTATTTTCGGCATGGACTTCTACGTTGTCGTGAGTATTGAGAGGCAGCTGGTCCAGTTCAGCCTGTCTGAGATTTCGTCGCTTGACGCTCATCTTCTTCTCTGCGACAGATGGGCCGTCCTGGTAACCGTGTGGCTCGGCGCAAGGTGAAGAAGGCTCGGGTCGGCTTCCCCCACCGCATTAAGGTCAGTCGCTGGTCCTTTGGCTTGTCATGTCCCTTCAGCAGTCTGAGACTGCTTCCTTTTTTACCACCGGAAACACGTTGGCGATTAATAGAAGGAGGAAACTGCCCAATGGTTCAAGCAGAGGGTGAGTTACGAACGCCATCTTCGAGGCACGCCATCGGGCAGGTGCCGACCATGGAGTCCAATGTGTGAATAGAAAGAGAGTGTGCTGACCGATTTGGGTCTCCATCTGATCCGCATAGTTCGATGGCATCATCATGCGCTAGACAGTGGCCGCCCAGGCCCGATCGTCTATTCCTGGCCTTGCGCGCACACATGTAAAGTACAGTACATCATGACGATGGCCCTTTTCGTTACAACGCAATGGGCGAAAGGCGTCATTGGTCGTCGGTGCGCTTGGTTGTCCTCACCTTCCTCTCTCGCCCTCTTCCGCATGTCTCCTATGGCTCCTCCCTTCATGCCCATCCACCTTAATCCCGGCCAGCTGCGGCGCCGGGCTGCCCGTGGATCTCTTCATTTACTCGTTGTATGCGTAGGCGCCGTGACTGGAAAAAAGGAGACGAGCGTCTCTGTTCACCACAGCTGGGACAGGCAGGGTTCAAGAGGGAGAGAGGGAAAGGTGTCATTCAACGGCTGGGAAAGCGTTTTCCCGAGGGGCTGTCATTAATGTAATGTGGATTGGAGCCTGCGATGAGGTCGGAGAGAGCTCCACAAGGTGCAAGCGAATACGCAGAGTCACGTTATACGCTCGAGACTGGGACTGACCAGGTCAACCACATGTTCTACGGCTAGATATGGCGAGTACATCCATCCACCCCTTTCCCCCAGCTGAACCGAACCGAACCGAACTGAGCGGAGCTCCACGACCTCCGAACAAAAAAAAATACAGGCTCGTACGCGCCCAAGGCGAGCGAGGGATGCATGCCGAAAAGATGACCACCACCAGAGCACTCGCGTCCATCCCTTCCCTTCCTTCCTTTTCGAGGCGCACGGCATATATCGGAGCGAAGCTTCACACACCCTCTTGCGAAGATCGCCTCGAGTCGTCCGTGCGGCTGGAGTCGATTGCGGTCGATATGGGACGCCTGCGAGGCGGCCTGGCCCACTTCTCCTCCTCCTCCTCATGTGCGTCGTCGTCGTCGTTACCCTTATGACACGGTGGAGAGATGCCGTCTGCTTCCACCACACCACCGACATCCACCGGACGATGTTCAGATGTCGTCGATGTCCGGGCGTCACTGCTCTTTCCCGTGCATGTCCGTGTCCGTGTCTCGTCTGAAGGTTCGCCAGACGGGAAGGCGGTAGCGGGCGTGTAAGGGGTGATGGGCGTGACAGGGATGCTGGCGGGCGGGGAGGACTCGCTAAAAAGCGAAGGAGGCGGGGTAATGCTCGAGATGGACGAACTATCCTCTTCTTCTTCCTCCTCGCCGTGTTCCTCTCTGTCGTCGTCGTCGTCGTCGTCGTTGTCGTCGAGGCGGACGGGGCCCGGAGGTGGGGACTGGACGTCTGCTGCATCCTCCCCGGGTTGGAGCTGCCCCTGCTCCCCTCGGATCTTGTTCGTGGTCTCGCCGTCGGTCCCTGACGGGAAGGTGGCGGGCGGTGGGTGTGAAGCTGGGCTGCTCCATCGTGGCGGCAAAGGCCTCGGAGGTCGCGCAGCGGTCGCCGCCGTCCGAGCGGTCCGAGCCATCCTCGACCGGGGCCGGGGCCTGGGGATCATAACCAACCGCTTCCGGTTTGTGAGGCTCTCGTCGTCGTAGAAGCCCACCACTCTGCCTTCGCCCTCCGTCCAGTACTGCCTCACGTCCCGATGCACGGGCGGAGGTTCGAGCTCATACGCCTCCTGCCTCTTCCTCCTCTCTTCCTCGTCCTCCTCGTCCTCCCCATCCGAGGAACTGGAGATGATGCCATTATCCTCGAAAAACTTGAGCTGCTCGGGAGTAGGGGGTAAGCGAAGCGTCTCGCCTTCTCCCAGCTCGAGCTCGGACAGGGAGGAGAGGTGAGCGATGGAAGTGACGCCCAGATCATCCTCGAGCTTGGACCCTTGCGCTCGTCCCGTTTCCGCATCTCGAAGAGCGGCATGGAGAGATCGGGCCTCCGGAGGCACACGTACGCGGCCGGAGAGGATATCGCCGGCTTTGATGCCGGGCCCTAGGTGATGGGGGAAAGCATCGAGGTGAAGACGAATGAAAGTATCAAGCAGCTGCTTCGGAGCTTCGAGGCCTCCCCCACGTGATTAGAAGAAGGAGCACACTCACAGCAGTAGAACCGCCTAGTCGAAGGCGAGGAGAGGTGATCGAAGAAAATTCGAACGGCAACAAAGTCAGGCCAACGATCACGCCCCGAAGCAGCGCAGCGAATCGGCTCGGTGGAGCCTTGAATCCATGGAGGGAGAGAGAACGACAAAGTAACTCACTCGTTCTCGTCGAAACGGTCGATGAACAACTGGGCCATGACCTCGGCGCCCATGTACAGTCCTCTGCTTCGCACGTAGGAGAAAATAGGCGCACGCTCGATGCCCATTTCGGCCGAGCCTCCAGCTCCAACCGGGCCCGCTGCGACTGCGAGCTCACTGCCGATGGTGACCTTGTGGGTGCGGAAGGAGTCGAGCGCTTTTTGCGTGCGGAGGATCAGGATGCTAAAGAGCTCGGAGTGCGGACATTCAGATTGGGTGCGGAGCGAGCAGGGTCTAAGAGCATGCCCGAGAAATCAACGAGGGCCACTCACACGTCGAAGATCTGTCGGACGAAACAAAATAATAAGGCGATGTGTATCCGACAGTCAGTTCTGTTCAGGTCACGAGCGAACGTGCGGGCTGTGGCGAGTCCGATCGGTACGACTCACGTCGAACCCCAACATGAGACCTGCGGAAAGGTTGTTTGGACTGAGGGCAGACGGCGCGGACCAAGCTGTGGTGAGGAGACGAGAGCGCCAGGAAGAACAGGTAGGCAGGCACTGTCAGTTATCGCCCGAACGTCGTCGCGCTCAGGATCTCAAGTCGTTCGTCCACTCACATCCGTCCGCAAGCCGGCCCATGACGAGGCCACCGCCGCCCGCACCGCCAAACGGTGCGATTCCGGACCTCATGGCGGTGTAGATAACGATCCCTTTGGCTTCGTGGATCACTGAAGGCGGCACTTTGCGACTTCAACACAAACGAGGCAAGGTTCACGCTCGGTTGGGATCAGTTCAGCGAGGCCGAGTAGCCAACCCAACCCGTCCACCGGCGCCGGCGACGAATGCCGACCGCAGAAGCACTCACAGCACCTTCCTCTTCTTCTTCATCCACCCCTCTCCGCCCTCCACCTTGACCGTCTCCTCCTTCTCGACCACCAGGCCCTGTGCGGTGAAGGCGCGAAGGATGCGCTCGCACTTGGCCAGCTCGAGAGGCATGTCGTTCGACTGGGGCCAGAAGCGCTCCGCGCCGACCTCTGTGTTGGCAACGGCACGGCGAACGCGGGAGACGGACGGTCAGTGAAGTGAGAATGGGAAGGGCAGAGAGGTGCGTCCTTGCGAGCAGTCGGACTCACTGGCAGCGCCGGCGTTGGCATATCCTCCTGCCCAGTCGGACGCCTTGATGGCCTTGTGGGCGGCGCTAATGCCCCATCTCTTCCAGCGGGAGTCGCCGGGGGGAGCGGAGGCGCGCTTGGCCTGGACGGAGGAGGACATGGGAGGGGGAAGTGAGTAGGTGTGAAGGTGGTGGCGGTGGAAAGAAGCCGGCGGTGGAAGAGGAAGAAGGGCGACTGACGTCCATGCTTCGATGCCATGCCACTCATCCATCCTTTCCTCCGTTCATCATCCATCGAGTTCTTTGATACCGTTTGCCAATATCGTCACCATTTATCACACCGGCCCGGCAACGACCGCGCTCGGCAGCTCGGCACCATCCTCCGATCAATCAATCGCCCGATCCGCCGCGATCGGCTTCGGTCGGCCGAACGCTGCTGCGGACGCGTTCATTAGCAAATGGGTGGGTCCTCAGCTCGCAGAGCGTTGCATCAGAAGCAACATGGAAGATCAGCAGAGACGAAGGGAATGGAAAGGAAGGGCAAGAGGGGGAGGAAGGGAGGGAGGAAGGAAGGAAAGAAAGTAGAAGAGAAACAATAAAACATGAAAGCGAAAACGAAAACGGCACCGGACAGGGCTTCAATTTCAGTAAGCCATGACAGGGGGAAAGCGACCTGTTCGAGAGTTTACGTAGTCGAGGCACGACGCGAAGCTCGCTGGCCACCCGGGCCAGCGACGCACGTATTCGCTAGTGCCCGAACCAGCAGGACGACTGGACGGACCACCTCCCCAATAATGCTACATTCGGGACTCGGTGTCCCACGAGGTCCGCACCACCTCGGACGACCTCCTCAGACCCTACTACCGATCGGCACCAACGGCGACCTCGCTGGCGTCCTCGTACCTATGACAGAAGCTCCTTCCGCACCGTTCGCACCGGGGCCGTGCCCAATATTGCCCCTGCCATTCCGCACAACACCAACGCCGCCGCTATCGGGGAGCACGGGCAGGGCGGCGGCCAGCTTCTTCCTCTTCGTCCTCGGCTCCCACTCCTTTACCCTTCCTCTCGGCCGCTCTTCGTCCGCCGCTGAGTTGGAGGCGACGGCGGCAGCTGCAGCTGCGGCCGTCTTGCCCGTCTTGGTCGTTCGCGACTTTGAAATCGTCGGAGTCGCGGTCGCGCCGCTCCGATGGCCGCTGCCCGCTCCTCCTCCAGCGGAAGAGACTCGAGAAAGCGGGGACGCATACCTCTTCGATCCTGATCCCGATGCAGCCGCGGGGGAGCCTGGCGCAGCACGACCCGCCGAGACGAGAGCGCCGACGGGACGGCGGCGTGCGTTTAAGCCGAGCGCGGAGGCAGACGGCTGGAGGGAGTGCGAGTTGGGCACGGAGGGTAACACGGCCTGGACGGCGCGCAGCGACGGCCCACGATTCGTGATCCCCGAGTGGTGCACCTGTGAAGGGGACGAATGGAGGCCGGGTGCCAAATCGGAGGGTCGAAGGCGGTTGTCGAAGACTCGCTGACGCGCGGAGAGGTAGGCCGATATGCGAGGTTTGACGAGGTGGCGACTGCGAAAGGCAGCGCCGTGCTGTGGGAGACGCACGTAGCAAAGGGCGAGAGGGAGAGAATGAACAAGTCGTGTCGCCTCGAGGTGTGGCGTACAGTCCTTGACCTTATTCGGACGGCCGGTCGAGTTGACGCGGCAGTTCAATCACTCACCTCGATCGTCCGAACGCTATCGATCACCAAACTGACCCCATCGTGCGAGTTGCCCCAGCTCCTGCTCCGGAGCCCTCCTCTCGCGCTGCCTTGATAGTGAATCAGCCGGGGGGCGACTCGGAGCGTGACCGACAGATCCGGGACGGGAACGGAGATTGGCGTGACGACACGCTTCACGTCCTCGCCGTTGCTTCGCGTCGACGCTTTGGCGTCCGCTTTAATTGCGGGCTGGTCGGCTGCAGTTGGAGCGACGTCGGCAGACGCGTTTTCGGCGGCCGCGTTCTCTCTCCCTTTGGAAGGAGGGGCAGCAGCGGTGGGGCCTCCACGCGCTTGCTCGTCAACGACGTCCATCCGCGAATCATCCTCCTCTCGATCAGCCGGTTTTCCTTCCTTCATCTCACCGCCCGCTTCCCCGTCATCGGTAGCAGCCTTCTCACTCCTCACCGCCCCCGCCTCCACCTCTGCGCCTCCCCGTTCGCTCCCTGCCTTCTCCTCCGCAGAGTCGACGACTTTCCTAGGCCCACCCCCGCTATCGCCATCCCCTTCCCCACGTCCCTCCTTCCTCCCCTCTTGATCCGCGTCATCGCCGAGGACCACCCACCCACCATGAAGGACCATAGCCAACACGTCCGAATCGTCCGTGTACACGTCGGTGCCCCACAACTTGCGCCTCCTGACAGGTTCCAGCTCCGCCACGGCGTGCCGGGAGGAGGAGAGGGGGGTGGTAGAGGAAAGCTTGGTGGGTTCCGAGGAAGACGAAGACGTCTCGACGCGAGGCTTCTTGTTCGGTCTCGCTTCCTTCTCCGCTGTGCCTTGCTGGACACCCGGCTCTCCTCGCTCGTCCTTTCCGTCCTCCTTCTTTCTCGCCTCTTGTCGTCCCTGGCGTCCTTCAAGCTCGCCGTTCCCCTCACCACGTACCCACCACCCGGTTCTTTCTATACGACCGCCCTCGCCTTCTCTCTGCTCGTACCCCTCACCTCCTTCGGGCCGGACGTACGGCCCAAGCAGAGCCCCGGGAATACGCACCTCGAGCGTAGCGCCGACGTTGGAAGCGAGCAGATCGCCAGGAAGAAGCGGGTCGACCAGTGGCGTGTAGAGGAAGTGGCCGAGGTGCTTTGGCGTAGACGACAGCTCGCCGGCTTCGTGCGCAGCCTCTTTTCGCTTGTCCTTATCCTTGTCCTGATCCGCGCCCGGCACGTCGGTCGTCTCGCCCGCTGAGGTCTTGTTACCTGGCCTAGCACCGCCGCCGCTGGCGACGGAAGCCGCCTTTTGCAGTTTCCTAGCCGCCGCACGCTCTTTCCTCTCCCTAGCCGCCTCCTCCGCCTTCTCCTCCCCGCCCATCTCCTCCTCCTCCTCCCCGCCCCCCTCAGCGAGGGCGAGCGCAACCTCCCTCTCCCTCCTCGCCCGTTCACGCGTCACCTCCTCCATCCGCCTCAGCACGAGATCGTTCTTCACCGTCAGCTTCATCGCTGATGGAGACGGAGGATGGAGCGTCTCGTGCTCCGCTTGCGATTGCGCCCGGGCTTGGGCGCGCGCAGCGGCGGCGGCCATGCCGGCGGGATGGTAGGAGGCAAAAGCGGGAGGCACACCGCTCCTATCGAGGTGTGAGTCGGCACGCACGGCCTCCTCGCCCATTCGCGACGACGCCTGGCGGCTCATTTCGGCGGCGGCGGCGGCGGCCTGAGGCGGTAGATAGCAGGGATCGTAATGAGGGTCGAGCCCGGCAGCTTCTCCTCCACCATACGGTGGCGTCTCCGGGCCCACATACTCGGCGTGGAGATGTGGGTGAGGGTGGTGATGGTGGTGGCGGGACATGGGCTGTGGAGGGTACTGTACCTGATGCTGGCGCGGAGGAGGCTGCTGCTGCGGATGACGATGGTCGTGCGGCGGGGGAGCGAAGACGGCGGGGGCAGGGGCGTGGTGGTGATGGTGGTGGTGGTGGTGCATCGCCGCCTCAGAGACGGGCGGCGGAGGGTACTCTGGGAGCATGTGATGATGATGGGGCGGATGGTACGGGTGCTGGTGATGTGGATGATGCGGCGACGGCTGGGAACGATCTCCGGGCGAGACGACTTTTCCCACAGCTTTGTCCCCTCGCTCTCCATCTCGCCGCTGCTCCCCGCCCGACGGCTGATGAGGCGAAGCCGCATGCGGAGGGTATCCGCCGGGATATATTCTAGTGTGCTCGGTCGCCGCAGGCAATGGAGCGAAGACGGATGCGGAGTGGGCGGACGAAGCAAGGGAAGAGGAGCCCGGAGGAAGGGGAGCCGGCTGCTGCTGCTGCTGCTGCTGAGAGCGTCTGTCGGCCGATGATAGGACGTTTGCCCCCCCGCCGTCTCCGGCACCACCATAGGGAGGCTGCTCCCTTTGCTCAGTGGTGCCGAACACAGCGTCAGAAGGTGCCGAAATCGACATGGGAGGCGCAGCCGCGGCCGACACGGTCCCACCAGAGCGCTTGCGCTTGTGTGTGCCTGCCTGTGCTTGCGTCGCTGTCGCCGGCGGAGGACCGACGGGCAGTCCGGCCATCGACGTGTTGGCGCTTCCGTCGGTCGGCAAGTAATCGCCCGGTCCCAGTCGATTCGCCTTGGTCAATCCCGCAGACGCCGGATGCACTGGATAGTTGGGCGCGTACGACTGTGAATAAAGGTCTTCTCGCTGGTGCTGGTGCTGGTGCTGTTGGTGCTGCTGGTGATGGTGGGGCGACTCGTAGCGCCGAGGCTCCTGGTGTTGGTGCTGCTGCCGCTCTCTCGCGCGGTAGTCTTCATGAGACTGGTCAAGCGGCGACGTCTGTTGTGACGCCTGTCCGGACGGGGGTGACGCGTGCGGACGAGTGCTGACGTCCACTTGCGGCCCCGACGGGCGCCGAGACGAATGCGACGAAACCGATTGTCCAGACACGGACGTGGATATGTGCGCCGACCGGCCGGGGCTCGCCGCTTCGCTGGCGGGACGTTGTTGTTGCTTGCGGTCCTGGCCGTAGCCTGGAGGCGGAGGCGGGGGAGCATAGTAATGTCCCTCGGAGGGGTGCACAGGGCCCGCGGGGTGCGCTGACGGAGGAGGTCCTTGCCCCGGCGGGGAGTGGAACGCAAATGACTGCGAAGCGCCTTGAGTGGCGGGCTCGTAGGACGACCTACCACCCTCCGTCGCAGGAGGCACGACGGCGCCCCAGGATCGTCCTTCGTAACCTTGGCCTGAACCGAGCTGACGCGCCCGCTCATGCTGCTGCGGCGAAGTCGGACCGTAGCTGGATGGACCGAGCGCGCCGCTCGCGCTGGAAGCCGATCCCGGCGGACCGGACGGACGGCGAGCCTGACCGAAACGTCCACTGTCAGCCTCGTCGCCACGGTCGCCGGACAAGCGTGGCGTTTGCGATGGGCGTCGGTGCTGTGGCGAAGCGCTCATGTACGAGCTGGGGGTGGGCGACGTGGGCCGAGGGGGATACTGAGGTCCGTACTTGCCTCCCGAGGGAAGTCCATACGGGGACATGGACTCGGAATGCGTCTGCTGTCCATACGGGCGCTCGTGTCCTGCGGAAGGAGGTCGTTGAGGAGGACGACCGGAGCTCCTATCGTCCTGAATGGACGAAGGCGGCGGCATCATCTCCCTCTTGGGAGATGAAAGCGGCGTCGCGTGGGCAGAATAGCCCTGGGGAGGCAGCGGAGCTTGGGAGAACTTGGAGCCGGGAGGCGAGCCGCTGCCGGCCAGTGTCGGTGCGCGAGCGCTGACCATGTTCGGTTCCGATCCAGCGCTGGACGAGGCAGGGCGATGACCCTGACGATGAGGGGCCGGGGGAGGACCATAGGGACCGTGAGAAGAGAGCGGCGGCAGCTGAGACGACTGCTGCCGTTGTTGTTGCACATGACCAGCCGAGCCGCCGTAGTGCCTATCGCGCTCGCGCTCCTTATCCCTGTCCGCACGGCCGGCCGGCCCGAGGATGGAGGACATGCTCATGGGGTCGGACCTGGCCGACGCTCCGGGACTCGTATGTGGGCTCCATCCCAACGAGCCCAAAGGAGGCAAACTGGGACCGCGGGACGTCCCAGGAGGATTATGTCCCAGCGGCAGCCCTCCTACCGAAGGTGGCGAGGGCGGCGGTAGGGTGAACCGACCGGCGGAAGGTCGCCGGGAGTGCTCGGGCGCACCACCAGGCGGCAAGACTTGAGACGGATGGGAGGAAGAAGACAAGGGAGCATGTGAAGGAGGCGGTCCAGCGTGGTCCCAGGAGACAGGCGCGCTGGTCTCAGCCGGCATTCTGGGACTTGAGGCGGGGAGGGAAGGAGGACCGGAGGGAGGAAGTGGGGGATAGCCTGATCGGTACGAGCGGCGGGAAGGCGAGATTTATGTAAGGGACAGAGCAAAGTCAACATGCATGCGTACATATCGGGTGGCGCTCCAACGCACTCGCGTCGACACGGAGAAGAGAGGGACACTGACCCGGATCGGTGGCAGCGTGTGCTCCGTCGCGCCCGGCACTGCCGCCATACATGACTGGTCCATCGGAGGCGGAGGACGTCGGCCTAGCTCCGGGCAAGGAAGGGGATGCAGAGACGTGACGGTTGATTGGAGGCAAGGTGTTGGGAGGGATGTTGGGCGCCGAGGGCGGGTGGGGGGGGTGGTGCGAGATGGATTGCAGGTTGGGCGGCTGGAAGGAAGGCGTCGAGGAGTCTGGGGGCGAGAAGCACGTGAAGACGAGGAAGGGCAGGAGGATCAGCGATGGTCATGGCTCTGATACGAAAGCTCCGCGTTGGACGAGGAGGAGGGTATGTCTCACCGGATGGCATCTCCTCGGCTGACTGAGGTTGGCCTGGAGGGCGGCCGGCGGACATGGTCGCGTGACGGCGGCCGGAGCTGGCTACGCCGTGCTACGTACGTGGATTATCGAGTGCGGGCGGTGCAAAATGGGGCGGGCGCGATGGGAAGGTGGTTGGACGCGGGAGGGGGGTGAGAAGGTTTCTCGCACGGCGGTGGATGACGACGACGCAGGTACACGGAGAGGGCGCTGTATGCGCTGGGGTCGGACGGGTGTCGGACCGGGCGCGGTGAAGTGGGTTGGCGAAGGAAGATTGGGTGGCAGGAGGAGATGAGAAGAAGGGGAAAGAGGATGAGTTGGGCGAAGGAGGGGTTGATGGATGGCGAGGGCGAGGGCGATGGTGATGGCGATGGCGATGGCGGATGGAAGGAGACGAGAAGGGGGCCGTCGTTGATCGAGGAACGGAGGACGGAAGGACGACGGACGGGGGTGGATGGATGGGTGGATGGAATCGGGCACGGACGACTGCGGCACGCAGGTCGGCTCAGCTCAGCTCAGCGAGAAGGGACAATCGCGCCGGAGCCGCAGAGCTGCTGCGGCAATCATGGCTCGATAGACGACGCGCAAAGGGGAGGAGAGACGCCGAGATGAGCGATGAGCGGGGAGAAGCGACGCGAGCCGGTCTCCACAAGACGCAGTCCTCAGTACTCAGTCGGCTGCCGTTCTTGAGCGCCGTCCGGCGACGACCGTACCTGCGAGCGCCCAAGCGTTCCAGCGAGCGAACACGGACCGACCCTTGCCCATCCACGATCCACGATCCACGACCGAACGAGCAACCTCGCACTAAGCGTGCCGTGCTCCGACAATCGGTCGACCGCATGTCATCCCGGAATCACCGCAGCCGGCCGGCGGCCGCGGGCTTGCTCCACGTGGGTTCCATTTCCACGTGATCGATCGAATCGAACGGGTCGATTAGGCCGGCAAACGCTGGTACGTCCATTCAATACCCGCACTCCCGGCGACCATGCAAACACCGTCGAGCACAGGAGAGCCCTTCTCCCTGACATCGCCCACTAACGTCCCCCGGCCCGCGAACAAGGACGACGGGCAAACCAGCAGCGACGGGGCAAAACCAGGCCCGAAGGCAAAGGACAAGGGCAAGGGCAAGGTGACGTCCGACGGCTTCGTCTTGCCTTCCATTCACGAATTTCCTCCCTTCTTCACGTGAGCGGCCTTTGTCTCTTTCCTGCTTTCGCCTTCAACTCCCGTTACTTTATTTACTTTTCTTTCTCTGCTCGCTGCCCCGATCCCGATCCCAGCCAGCAACCCAATCCGACAACATGGGCCTCCCAGTCCGCCCTTTGGGCCCAGCTCATCCTTTCCTACTGCCAGCATGCTCGCATCTTTCGACTCGACGCTGAGGGGCAGAAGGAGAGGGAGTCCGAGTTGTTTTCGAATCGAGCGATCGGTCGTAAGTGCGGTGCGGCTCTGCGTACAAGGGCTCGAGTTTGCCATGGAGCCCCGCCTCGTACAGACGAGTTCATCCTCGCTCACCCCATCGCGCTGCTCTTCCAGGTCGATTATCCCCCAAAACGCTAAAGAACATATTTGTGCAGATGGTCAAAGCCGGTAAGTGCCACGTTTGCACTCCGGTTCCGTATGAAGCGCGACGATCCGTTCTAACCCTTCCTTCTTCCATCTCCCACTCGCCCTTTCGCCTTCGCCTAACTCGAATACCGGCCGCCGACGCAGGCCAAGCAGAATACGAGCCTCCGCGACAGACGTCGTCGGTGCTCGTGTATTGGCGCAGGCCGGACGAGTGGGGCGAGATCATCTACCACTGGGTGAGCCTCTTGGTTGTCCTCTCAGACTCGTTCTTCTATCCTTTCCGCTTTCTCACCCTCCTCCTGGCGTTCGCTCGCTCTTCTGCTGCTGCGGACGATGGCGACGACAGGTGGTCGAGAGCGGCCTCAACGGCTCGATAATGACCCTCTTCGAGCTCACCGACGGTGACGCCGTCCAGGGCCAAGGTGAATCGGTCTCGTGCCTCTCTCTCCCCTTCCTGCTGTACCTCGGTGCTCACATCTCCCCTTCTCCGCTTTCGTCTCGCCCGACTGACCCCGCTTGTCAGAATTCACTTCCCTACCCCCCCCGCTCCTCCGCCGAGCCCTGGACTCGCTCGCCCGACAAGGCAAAGCACAGACCTTCCGGGGCACAGAAGGCGATGGGGACGGTGTCAAATTTGTTTGATTTTCGTTTGATTCATCGATCCGATCCGATCCGATCTGATCCGGTTCACCCCCATGCTGTGGGTGGATTCATTCATGTACGACTAGGGGTGACTGACTGACTGACTGACTGACCGACTGGTCTAGAATGCCGTCGAAAGCGTAGGCGGGTGGGACGAGTGTGGATGGAGGATGCGCAGTTTGCTGCACACGAGCACAAGGGGTCGCACACACACACGAATCCTTCCTTGATGGCCATGGCGACGGGACGGGTACGAGAGGAGGATGGCGGACAAAAGACGAAAGGGAAGCGCAGCCCCATCCATGTCACGTTTACGTCTACGTTGCGTTACGTTACGTAGCGGTCCATCGTATCGCCCCCGGGTGTCTGTGAGCACAAAGGACGAGAGATTGGGCCGTGCGCAGCGTCGCATTCATTCATTCGTTCGTTCGATCGGTCGTCGGCTAGGAGCGTAGAGTCGTAAATGGAAAACGAAGGGGAGAAACGCGGCGGCGCGTCGTTCGTTCGGGCAGCGGTGCCGCCGTCCTACCTCGGTTCTGTCTCAGGGCGCACCGGGTGCGGTGATTTGCGTCAGAGACGAGACGAGAGAGGAGGAAGCAAGTAGCAAGTGACTGTTCAGGAGATGACGGTACTGTACGCAGCGCCGAACGACGCTGGTGATGGCGATGACGACGATGATGATGACGACCACGCCGACGATCCTCCCTCCACCGCCTCTGGCTTGTTTGTCCTCGCCTTGGTCTCCTCTATCTCTCTCTCTCTTTTTCTCGCCGCCGCCGGCCGACGTGTGCCCTCCACAAAGAGCGCCCGCCCATCCATCCCACTATCCTACCGTGAGTGACCCGTGGGCTCGCACAACTTCGACGCCAGCCCCTCCCGCATTCCGACCTCCGATTCCACCGCATCGGAACGCCGACCGGCGGGCGGGGCTGGCGGCGCGCTGTGTATAGCCTTCGGTTCGTTCGGCCGCGCCCATCGCCGCCCCGAAGCATTTCGCCGATCCGGGACGTTAGTCGTTAGTCGTTAGTAGAGTCGGTAGTCGGTAGTCGGTAGTCGTTACTCGGTAGCCTGCTCACCACCCGCACACTCCTTCCTCCGCCTCGTCCGGCCCGGAAACAGGCTGTGCCTGCGCAGCAACGTAACCATCGCGGCCGTCGTTCGTGGTTGTATTTATTAGACCATCCATCGTCCCGCCTACTCTACTCAGTATCAGTCACTCGCTTGCTTGCATAACGGAACCTACCGACCGGCCATCGTCCTCCTCCTCGTCCCCGGCCCGCTGACCGACGACCACATCACTCTACTCCACTCCGTCTTCCGCTGCCTCCCTCTCCCCTCTCCATCCAACACCATCATCCTCGGCCCAGTGCGACTGCGATAGACAGACAGACAAACAGACAGCACGCTCTACCTTCCCTTTCGTTCCCTTTCGTTCCCTTTCTTCTTTCTCCCTTCCACTCTTCGTCTTCCCTTTCTTACCTTTCCCTTTCTCCTCCCACACCTCCGGCCCTCCTTTCCCTCGCCCTCGCCCTCGCCCTCGCCTCGCCATGTCTCCCCCATCTCCATCTCCATCTCCATCTTCCTCGCCGCCGCCCGCCCGCATCCTCCTCGCCCTCGCCCTCCTCGCCTCTTCCGCCCTCCTGCCCCTCGCCGTCTCCGCGCCCAACCCCGCCCACGACAGCGCACCCCAGCGCCACTCCCGATCACCCCTCCCTGCCCTCGACGACCGGCCCTTGACCATCCCCCTCCGCCGCACTCGCCGCGCCCCCCGCCAAGGCGAAGAGCTGCTCGCATGGATGGACGCCGAGACGGCGCACGTCCGCGCCAAGCACGGCTTCGTTCACGCCGGCGCCGAGGCCGCCAAGCAGGCGAGGCGAGCCGCCGAGGGGGACGCGAGCACCATCGGCAAGCGCGGCTCCACCGGCGCCGTCGATCTCGCCAACTACGGCCACGACTCGACCTACTACGGCTCGCTCAGCATTGGCACCCCCGCCAGGGCCTATAACGCCATCTTGGACACCGGCTCCTCCGACCTCTGGCTCGCTTCAACCGGCTGCTACGCCGGCTGTCAGGGCGTCGACGCCTTCGACCCCACCGCCTCCTCCTCCTTCAAGAACCTCTCTCAGAACTTTGACATCCAGTATGGCAGCGGAGAAGTCGCCGGCACACTCGCCCAGGACGACATGACCATGGGCGGCTTCAGCGTCAACGGTCAGACCTTGGGTGCGTGCCGCTCCTCTTTCGCTCACCGCCGCCCGCGCTCATCTTCGCCTCCTCTCTCCCTCTTCAGCTGTCGTCAACTATGTCAACCCGCCGGGCTTGATCGACGGAGGCCTCTCCGGTCTCATGGGTTTGGGATGGAAGGTGAGCGAACCCAAGTCCCTCCTCATCGTCCATTCGAGCCGCTCGCTCACCCCCCTCGTGTTCCCCCCTCCTCAGCAAATCGCCGCCTCGGGAGCTACGCCGTTCTGGCAACAGCTCGCCGCGAACGGTGCGCTGGCGTCCCCAGAGTTCAGCCTCTTCATCACCCGCTTCGTCGACGATGCCCAGGCCAAGGACCTCGAGCCGGGCGGAATCTTCACGCTCGGCGGCACCAACTCGTCCCTCTACACTGGCAACGTCAATTACATTGACATTCCCTCCGGCCAGGAAGGCTATTGGATGATCCCCCTGCAAGGCGAGAGAGCGCCCTCGTAGCCCTCGGTCGCGTGACGTGCTCACCGTCTTCTCTTTCCTCCTCCGCCCCTCAGGCATGGCCATCAACGGCTCGACGATCAACATCGGCACCCCGGCGCCCAACGTGGCCATCGACAGCGGCACGACGCTCGTCGGAGGGCCCAACAGCGTCATCGCCGACCTCTACTCCCACATCCCCGGCGCGGCCGCCGCCGGTGGCGCCAACCAGGGCTACTACACCTTCCCGTGCGACACGCAGGTCGGCGTCTCGCTCACCTTTGGCGGCGTCACTTACAACGTCTCCCCCGCTGACTTTAACCTCGGCACGGCGACTAGCACCAGCGGCCGCGGAAGTCATCAGAGTAACGAGTGTCTTGGCGGGTTCTTTGAGCTCGGTGATAGCGCTGGATCGCTCGACTGGATCATCGGCGATACCTTCCTGGTGAGCGCTGGGCCGGCTGGTCGTTTTGAAAGCCACGTTCCTCACCCTCCCCTCTTGTTATCCTCCTCTGGCGTCTCCCCCGTAGAAAAACGTCTACTCCGTCTTCCGCTACAACCCGCCCTCAGTCGGCTTCGCCCAGCTCTCCTCCACCGCCCAGGCTTCCGTCGGCACAGCCGTCCCGAGCAGCGTCGCCACCCAAGTCTCTGGCGGCATCTCCGGCAACAGCGCTCACGGAGACGTCCACTCCCGCATCACGTCCTCCTTCCTCGCCGCCGCGCTCGTCGGCGTCGTCGGCGGCGCTGCGGCCGCGCTTGGCTTGTTCTGAATTCGTGTTCGAGTCGAGCGACGCCATCTTTGTTCGTTCGTTCATCGCTCGCCCCCCACCATCGCATCCTCTCTCTCCCACGGACTCGACTCACGCTCGCTCCTTTCCGCTCACCGCACTAACCGGCCATTCGACACTCATCTCATCTCATCGCTCCTTCGGTTTTTCATTTGGTTTTGGTTTTTGGTTTTTCTTGTTGGCTTTGATCCATCCAGCCCCTTGTACTTACTATCTCGAGAATCTTTCGACCTCATTCGGGCCTTGTGCATGTACATACGTACGCATACGCCTACCTACCTACCTACCTACCTAAATAACTAACTACTGTACCTCACCTGCTTGACCATTACCTACCCACCCTATTAAGTTCTTCTACCAACCGCGCTCGCTCAATCGGTGCATGAATAAGGAACGCGAACGCGAGGCGGGTGAAACGGAGGCAACTCATCTCGACGCGCCGGACGATCGTCAAGACTGGCGATGATGATCAGAGACGGACGGACGGATATACTTACATGCATGCATGCAGTTTCCGTTACCCGCCGTCCATCGTCCCATCCACCTCATCTCGTCTTCTCTTCTCGTCTCGTCATCGAGGTCCCGTCTCCGTCCATCCGTCCCTTTGCCTTTATCATTCCTCGCCCGGTCTTGCTTCTTGCGTGTTGAACGCGTCTTCCGTCGCGCTAGTCGGCGGCCAGCAAGCAGTGCATACATTCGTCTCCATCCCAGGCAACCCCGTTCGTTCGTCCATCCACGCACGCATGTCCTCGTCCGCCGCCGCACTCCGATTGCGCTCCGGAATCGGCCTTCGCGCCTCCCTCGCCCTCGCCGCCGCCGCGAGGTCCCGACCACCACCCCCAGCGCGATCGCCGGCCGCTCTCTTCTCGCCGCCGCTCAGCGCCGCTCCTCGCGCTCGGGCCACCAATGTCTTTGCCTCCAGCAGACGGTTCTTGGCCACATCTCCGCCTCCCCCCTCCTCCCCATCAGCGGGGGACAAGCCATTCACCGGACCTCCCCCGCGCCGACGCTTCCTCGGCCGGTACCCACGCACCCGCTTCGTCGCCTTCGCCGCCCTCTCCTTCGCCCTCACCATCGGCGGCATCACCGCCGTCCTCCTCGTCTACGACGCATTGACCTACTCCGACCGACACGTCGGAAACGTCCCCGCCCACCCACTCTCCCTCCACCCGCAGCGCGGTGGGCCCAAGAACTTGCCCGTGTTGAAGCGCCTCGTGGGCGATTATGAGTCTGAAGAGGCTCAGTCTTTGTCTGATAAGCCGCATCTTGTGATCGTTGGCGGCGGATGGGGCGTGAGTGGAGCGAATGAATGCATGATTCCCTTCGTTCGTTTGGCCTAGGGCCGAACCCGGCTGAACGAACCCTTTCTCCCCCGCTCGGCAGTCCGTCGCGCTCGTAAAGTCGCTCGACCCCGACGCGTACCACGTCACCCTCGTCGACCCGGACAACTTTTTCCTCTTCACCCCTCTCCTCCCTTCCGCCACCGTCGGCACCGTCGAACCACGCTCGCTCGTCGAACCGCTCCGCAAGATCCTCGCTCGCGTCAACGGACACTACCTCGAAGCTTCTGCCGTCGACGTCGAGCTCTCTGAACGGCTCTTGGAGGTTAAGACGATCAAGGGCGATCATTTGTATGTGCCGTACGATAAGCTTGTCATCGCTGTTGGTAGCAAGAGCAACGATCATGGCGTCGACGGACTCGAGTACTGCCATCAGCTCAAGACGGTCAAGGACGGTATGGAGATCCGCAGGCATATCATGGGTCAGTCCCGTCCCATCCCATCTGTCTATCCGGATAGTACTGTCTGCTTGTCTTTCTTAACATGGACCCGCTCCTCTCCCTTCTAGACAACCTCGAAGCCGCCGTCCTCCCTTCGACAACGCCCGAGGAGCGACGGAGGCTGCTCAGCTTTGTCATCTGCGGCGGAGGTCCCACCGGCGTCGAGTTTGCCAGCGAGCTCTACGACATGGTTCAGGAGGATGTGATGCAATACGTGAGCAGCCGAGGGCGTCGGCGTTCTCTTCCCGGGAGCGAAACAGAACGCAAGTGCTGAGCCCGTCTCTCCTTTTCACCGCCAGTTCCCAAAACTCCTCCGCGCCTCCACCTCCGTCCACCTCATCCAGTCCCGCGATCACATCCTCAACACTTACGAGAGCACCATCTCCGAGTACGCCGAAAAGAAATTTCAGCGGGACGAGGTGGACGTGATCGTCAACGCGCGCGTCAAGGAGGTTTGTCCGGATAAGGTCATCTTCACCGTCAAGAAGGCGACGGGGGAGAAAGACGAGAAGGGCAAGGATAAGTTTGTTACGGAGGAGCGGGTGTTGGATACCGGCCTTGTGCTTTGGAGTACGGGTATCGGTGAGTGACGCATCAACGCGCGCTAGACGATCCCCCGTGTCGCTTTTCTCATTCATCGTCTTTGCTCTCTGAATAGCCATGAACCCGTTCACCAAGCGCGTTGCAGAGCTCTTGCCGAACCAGTACCACTTGAAGGCGCTCGAAGGTGGGTTGCCATGGATCATCGTACCCCCCCCCCTTTTCCGTCCCAGCTAATCCTCCCACCTCGCACTCCACCCTCTCGCCAGTCGACTCTCACCTCCGCGTCAAGGGCGCCCCGCTCGGCACCGTGTACGCTGTCGGCGACTGCTCGACCATCGATCATCGCCTCCTCGACTATCTCTTCGACTTTGTCTCCAAGTGCGACGCCGACAAGGACGGCGCGATCTCTCCAGACGAGTTTGACGTCCTCGTTCGCCGCATGCAACGCCAGTTCCCGATGAGCAAGAAGCACACGAGCAAGATTCGGGACTTGTTTGAGTTGTACGACAAGAACAAGGACGGAAAGCTGAGCATCAACGAGCTCACGGATATGTTTCTCGACTTGAGCAGCAAGATGACTAGCTTGCCCGCCACGGCGCAGGTGGCCGATCAGGAGGGTGAGCGTTCCGCACAACGTCCTCAGCTCTTGGTTCGGCATTGTCGAATCCTTCGTAACTCATATCCGTCCGTCCGTCTGTCCGTTCGTTCGTCCATCCATCCATCGATCCTTACGCCACAGGCAAGTACCTCGGCCGCAAATTCAACAAGCTTGCCAGAGTGGCCGGCACGCTGGAGGCGAACGACGTGCACGACGACCCTGACGACACGGTCTACAAACCCTTCGAGTATATGCACCTCGGTAGTTTGGCCTACAGTGAGTTCCGAGAGGCGCAGCATCACCTAGCGACCGTCGCGTCCTTCGTTGTTGGGCGTCATTCGATCTCGTGCTGACGATCGTCCGCACCGTGTTATCTGCCCCCTTGTTTCCTCCCCGCCTCCGCGCCCCAGTCGGCAACAGCGCCGTCTTCGACTTTGGCAACGGATGGAGCTTCGCCGGCGGACTCATGGCCATGTACCTCTGGAGGAGCGTCTACTGGTCCGAGCAAGGTACGTCGCCACTCGTCGTCACAGCTCCTAAATGCGTCTTGTGGCGGCTTGGTCGCCTTCCTGTCCCCGCCTTTCTGACGTCTTGCGCCCTGGCCTCCCTGACTTACAGTATCCACCCGCACCCGCGTGCTGCTCATGCTCGACTGGTACGTCCCTCCCTGCCTCCCCCTCTCCCTCTGGCCGTCGGTCATTTCTCGTTCGTCGGCCGCCTTTCGCGAACGTTCACTGACGACAGCGACCTACTTTTGCTGTGCTCCTCGCCGCCTCCTCCTTCCCTCCCTCTCCTCTTTCGCGCATTTCAGGATCAAGCGCGGCATTTGGGGAAGAGACTTGTGCGTTTCCTTCCTTCCTCGCTTCCCCCTGGCTTGGACTCAGACTGCCAGCGCCCTGTCCGGGTATCCGCTCTGACCTTGGCCTGGCGCGAATGCTGATCGTCTGCTCCTCGCTCGATTCTCGCCCTTCGCCGACGGCTTTCCACGACAGGTCCAAGTTCTGAACTGACACCAACGAAAGAGGAGCAACCCACCTAGCTTATGAAATCACGCAGTGACGCCATCGTGCCCGATCCGATCATCTACCTATCTTGGTTTTGGTTGGACGTTCGCCTTTGCCTCGTTTCCCGCGTCGATCGGGCGGCGCTGCGCCGCGCGCGGGCTTCTTGCTTTGTCCTTTGTTTCAACTCGTCGGCCCCATGTTCTCTTATGCTTTGCTTTCCTCCTCTGGCACACCTGACTTGGCCCGGGCGAGCGAGCGTGCGTTTGCGACGGGCGCGCGTATGCGACACAGAGAGTCGGCACCGTGCCAGCTGTCGGACAGAGTGTCGGAGACGAACCAGGGATGGCATGATGAAGAGCGGACGAGGAGGAGGGGAGAAGACGGGAGCGAGAAAAGGTTTATGTTGTCGTAATGAAAAAGTTCGAGGGGGCGACCTAGCCGTCGTTGAACCGGTCAAACGCCCTGATGGCGAGGGCAGAGCGAGTGAGACGCTCGTCGACATGTTCCTGAGTTTTCCGTCATGACAGACAACCTTGAGGCCATGCTCCGACAATGCCGAATGCCGATCGATGCCCGGGAGAAGAGGACGATCGGGTGCAGCATGGAGAACGAGGTGGGCGACCGTGTGTGAGCGAGGTGGAGGAAAGCTCGGTCGGATGGTGGGGACGAGAACGACACGGCACGGGCAAGGAGTGAATCGAATCGCACCCACGAAAGATCAAAGTTGCACGAGACCGACCGAATCGAAGGAAGACGAGCGACGAATGACGCTACGAGATACAACAGGACACATGGGAAGCGGGACGGAGGCGGGAACGGAGGGCGACATAGGGGTCGTTACACTCGGTACATTCGGGTGCGCACGACACGACACGAGACAGGGACGGTGCGGCAAAAGAAGAAGACGGGTAGGACAGGGAACGAAAACAGGAGGAGGGGGAAAGCGAAGTCGAAAGGGGATGGCAGAAAAGAGACGGGAGGAACGAAGAAAGACAAGGTATGTAAGCCGGGAAAACTGGTGGAAACAAGGGAACACGACCACGAACACGAACGCAAAAGACAAGTATCGCAAGCACTCAGACATGGACGACAGACACCGATACACAAACTCCAGGAGACTAGGACGCAAAACGAATCAAAACGGGACGAATCGATCAAAGAGACAGACAGGCACGACAGAGAACCAAGAGGAACAAACCGTCTCCTCGACGCGGCCGAGCTCCTTCGCGCCACGTCCACCGCCGCCGAACGCGGGCGGACTTCTTTCTCGGTGGCAAATCAGTTCTACCACTGCGGCCTGTAGCCGAACCTCACCGGGCTCGAGTCGACGTCCAAGGCATGCCCGGCGAGCGACTCGGCGGTGTAGTAGTCGAGCTCGTGCTGGAGCGTGTTGGAGTAGTCGAGGCCCATCTGCGCGAACGTGGGCCGATGAGGGGTTGTGATGGCGCGATTACCCCCTCCCGCTCCCGTCGATGAGCTCTGAGAAGCAGTCGACGCCTGCCTGGAAGAAAGACCAAGAGGACGGCGTCGCTCCTCCCTGGCGCTCGAGAACGCGGCATAGGGGCCGAGCCTGCTCGGACTGAATGGGGAATATTGACCGAGCCTGCTCGGACTGACGCCAAAACCCATGCCCGATGGGGGCCAGTTCTCCTGGCCCAAGCCACCGAGGCCGGTGCTCGAGGTGGAGAAGGCGTCGACAAACTTGCCAGGCGTGGAGAACGGAGCATATTGACCGAGCCTGTTCGGACTGAGACCGAAGCCCATGCCCGGCGGCGTCCAGTTCTCCTGGCCCAGGCTGCCGAGGCTGCTGCTCGAGGTATCGAGGAGCTTGCCAGGCGAAGACGTGTCCTGGATGAAGGAGAAGACCCTTTTCCTCTTCTTCGACGGAGGCGGCGGCGCAGCGTCACTTGTCGTGTACGATCTCTCATCCGCCGCGCTCGAGCTGACGCCCACGACCCTGTCCGCCAACGCTGCCGAATTGTCGCTGGCCTTGGACGAAGAAGGAGGCGGGGGGAGAGGCTGGGGAGGTGGAGCGGGCGGGCCAGGCGGGCGGGTTTTGACAATGTTGCCATCGACAAACTTGTGCTCGTCCCCCTTGGCGATGACCCAGAAACAGCCCTTGCCGGGCATGCCCTTCTCGCGAGGCTGCTTGAGAAAGCTCTTGTTGAGGCTGAGGTTGTGCCGGATCGAGTTCATCCAGCCCTTGTCGCCCTTCTTGTAGAACGGCCAAGCCTCGTTGATATATGCGTAGATCTCGCTCAGGCTGAGCCGCTTGTCCGATGCGGAGAGGATGGCGAGGCCGATCATGCCGGCGTACGACGCCGCGGGCTTTTCGTCCGTGCGCGGGCCGGGAGGGAGAAGGTAATACCGGTCGGGCGGACGGATGGTGATCTCGCTGCGCTTGAGCGCCGCGTCGATCTCGCTCGTGTCAATCTTTCGCCAGCGGGGGTTCCTCAGCAGCTCTTCGGCCGTCGGCACACCTCCCTCGGTCACGCCGTCGCCGTCATCGTTGTCGTCGCCTCCCCCCGATAAGGACGAGGAGGGGCGGCCGAACGTGCGTTTCTTGCCGAGCCTGCTCAACCGGTTCGTTGGGCTCTCTCCATGCGCCTTGTTGCTCTTTCTCATCCTCTCCCGGCCCACCGGTCCCGAAAGACTGCGAGCCATGGGCGATGAACCGTCGCAATCTCTCCAGGTGACGCCCGCGGCCAGACGCAAACGCCCCTCCGTGCTCGAGTTGCCGAGGCTCTTGGGCGAAGTATCGGGAGATGAGGACGGGGGAGAGGTGTTGGATGACGCGCGACCGCGGCCGCGGCCCATCGACATAGTCCCTTGGGAGGCGAAAGGCAGACCGTCGGTGTCGCGAGCGTCGCTTCCATCTTCTGACGTTGAACACCCCTCCGTCGCCTCGTCCTCTTCCTCCCCATCCACCGCAGCCACACCGGAGAGACCCGCGGAGCCGGGACGAACGTCCTGGATCTCAGCAGCTGCTTGAAGACCAAAGCCGAAGCTATCGGCTACTCTCCCAGGCCCAGGCCCAGGCTTCCTAGACAATCCGGCGGCACTGTCGCTTCCGTGTCTGGCCATCTTTACACCGCCGACGTCCTGGTCCAGCAAGCCGAACACGGCCGCGGGGCTGATGGTGTCGTACAAGCTCGCGTGCGCTTTGGCGGCCGTGCCGCCTTGCCTCTCGAGCGTGGAGGACGAATGGGAGCGGATGAGCAGGGAGCGAGGCGAGTTGCGCGTCGCCGTCAGGCTTCGAGGGCTGCCATTGCCGTTGACGGCCCGGTTGAGGTCACCGGCCAGAAAAGCTACGCGCGGGGAGGCGACGCGCTGGCGAGGAGACTCGGGGTTTGAGTTCGTCTTGTCTGGCGAAACGGACATTCGAAGGAGGCTCTGCGCCGCGCGCAATGCCTGAGCTTGGGCTTGGGCTTGAGCGTGAGCGTGAGCGCGGGCAGGCGAGCCGAAGAGCAAACCTCTTTTGGCAGGGAGAGCGGGCGTGCGAGTGAGCGAAGCCGACTGACGGCGCGACGTCTGCATCTGTTTCTGATTCTGCACAGACATCTGCTGGTTGTGGAGCGGACTTGAGTTCTCGAGTAGCGTCCGATCCATCTCGTCTTCCTCGTTCGTCACCTCCTCGGTGGTCTGGGTGAGACTCGGCTCGTTGCCAGCCCAGCGAACGCGGCTCGTCTTGCTGCCCTCATCCGCAAGAGCACGGCTTGTGGGGGGCGTCGGGGGGAAGATTTCGTGCTTGTGCGCGCCTTGCTGCTCTCCCGGATGTGCCGGCATGGATCCGCGCACGGAGCAATGGCATCCCTTGTCGGAAGGACCCGCACGTTCGGCGGCGCTGGCTTGGGGATCGCGACGAGAGCGGGCGGCCTTCTTGACGACCTTTTGAATGGCGCGAACATCGTCGGCGGCGTCCAGGAAGCGCTCCATGAAAGAAGCGGAAGTAGGTGAGCCTGAATGATGAGCCAGAACCTGCGCCTGAGCTTTGGAGAAAGTGATTGAATTGAGCAACGCTTCCGCGGCGGTGGGTCGATGAGTGGACGGGTGTGAGACTTGGAAGGTGGAATAGGGAACAACCCCTCCGGAATTGCCATAGAAGACATGAGCATGTCCCTGTGTCGCTCCTTCGACCGACATCGCGGCGGTGGGGAAGCCCTCTCTCGCACCCTGAGCGAAAGCGGCCACGGCATCGCCTTCGCGCGCATACGCCAAGGCCAGCTGCTCCATCTCGCGAGCCATGCTCTTGTCCTCTTCCGACGCCGCCGCCGCCGCCGCCGCCGCCGCTGTTGTCGTTGTGCTCCGGGACCCCGCCGCTGAGGGTAAGGACTGCATGACCGTCCCGCCGGCGGCCGCGGCAACGGCCTCCTCGGGTGAAGAGTAGAGTCCGAGCGCACCGTTGGGAGCGACCCACGCACTGGCATTAAGAAGGTGCAGAGACGGGTCCATCTCCGTTGTCGGGCTGATGGGCGGCGGGAGGAGGGCATTGTCTGTCGGAGGCGACGACGGCGCGTCTACGCTTCCCTCATTCCCTCCCCTGCCTGCTCCGCCACGTCCCGCCGAGCCCTGGCACGCGCGCACGCCCGTGCCGGCCTTCATTGCTCCAAGCGCCGCCATCACAGAACGCCTCTTCAAGCGCTCCCGCCTCTGCTGCGCGCGTCTCTTCTCCTTCCTCCACCCCACGTCATCCAAACTCGGCCTGGACCCACGCACGCCCGCATCCATCCCTCCGGGCGTTACCGCGATGGAGCCGGAGAAGAAGCGCAAAGGGCCCATCGAGGAACTCGAGCCCGACCCCGACCCCAAGAAGGGCCGGCCACCACTGGAGCTCATCGTCGCCTCCGATCCCGAGGCTTGAAATCGGCCGTCAGACATGGATGGCGTGACGGGTGAGATGGAAGATGGGGGCGTGCCGAAGGAGCCGCCCGAGTCACAAGGCAGCCGACGGGTCTTGCCCTTGCCCTTTCCGCCCTTCTCGTCGGTACGGTCGCCGCGGCCGTCACCATAAAAGCCGTCTCCGAGTTCGTGGGCGTTCGGCTCCCATTGCCAATCCACGTCCGCCGGCCTTCGAAGGGCGCCGGCGACAGCTAGCTTAGTCGAGCTCCCCAACGTGGACGGCAAATCAAAGCCACCTCCTCCGGACGAGGAGTCGGTGGAAGAGCGGAGAAAGGCGATAACGCCACTTCTGGCCCGCTCGTACTCCTCGCGACTCAGGGTGAGGCCGAGGCTCTGGGCATGGGCGAGGAATGAGTCTGCGTTGGTGAAGGGGGTGGTGAAGTCGGAGGGCACGGGACGGGGTAGTGGGTGAGGATGGTGCTGTGGATGTGGGTGTGGTCGGGTCGAGGACGACGACGCGGGTTTTTCGTCTTGCGCGACGGACAGGGAAGGAGGCTGGCTGGGCGTTGTCGTCGCCGTCGCGGCGCGGAGAGGGGAGGACGCGGTGGCCGAGGGCTGGGTTTGTACGTCAGTCATAGCTAGGATGTGCTGAGAAGAGGCGGAAGCGGATGTTGACACGAGCTGACAGTGCGCCTCTCCTCGTCGTCCGTGGCGATTGCCGTCGCGGGATGAAGGACGGGTAGAGCCGGATAGGAGGCGGTGCTGGACGATGAGAACGTGTTGAGGAAAGGCGAGAAAATGGGAGGTAGAGAGAGCGGGCGTCTAGAGAAGACGCGAGACATGAAGAAAAGAAGAAAGAGGAGGAGGAGGAGGAGGACGGAGGGGGGACATGTAAGACGAGGTGGGGGTGGGATGGGATGGAGGTGGTAAAAAGGGAAGCGACTCGACGACCGAGCGCGTCTCGACGCGTGCCTCGATCGGCAGGCGGGGTGAGCGATGAATCGAGCTGCGGCAGCTGCGGCAGCGTTGGCGCGGATGAGACGCCTCGTTTCTTCCTGCTTCGGCGCCTCGAGGCGATTCCGCGTGCGTCGAGGTCGACGTCGGCGAGAAGCCTCCTTTCTCTTCCTTCCTTTCACCATCCAATCCCTTCCCTCTTGTCACACTCACCACCTATCGACTCGAGCTAAGCGCCCGCGTCCCTTTGCAACGGCAAATCAAGTTACGTAACGTAGCATGCGGCCAAGAGGAGCGAGGTAGGCGGAATTCGGGGGTGAGCGGGTGAGCAGGCCAGCGATACGGTATGGCAGGAAGGGAAGAAGAGGTGTGGCACATAATTACAGACTGCGTCCGAAGACGAAGAAGGAAAGCCTCGAGGCCAACAGCAAGGCAGAGAGCGAGCCGAGCGACGACAGACACCAGACGGACTTCACTTCTCCCACGCGGAGTAAATGATGGCCGAGAGCGCGGTGAGCTCCTTCACCTCGCCAAGCGCCTACACCGCCAGTCCACGCGCCAACGTCGGGTCGGGTCGGGTTGGGTCGGAGGGTGTAGGGTAAGGTCGTGCCGTATCGTGTTGAGTGCGCGTCAGGGATGGCAGACGGACGACCCACGAGGAGAGGAAGCCGGTTCCAGAAGTGCGTCAGAGTCAGCCAAGCTCGGCGCCAGAAATGAACATCGACGGACACGCAGCGCTCCGATCCGACCGCCCGTCCAGCTTACCTCGAGGTACTCGTTCGGCACGCCGTGCACAGCCAGTGTGCTCTGTCTGCTCACGAGGGGGAACAAGGTCGCAAGGCGCGCCTTGCTTCCCACTATCGGCCGTCCCTTCTCATCCACCTCCGCCAGGCGTGGCCCCGAGATGGGCATCGGCGCCAGCCGCGCCTCCTTCCCATGCCCATGCCCACGCGGAAAGGAAGCGGCGGCGCTGCGAAGAAGGACCACCTCGTCCCAGTCCACTCCGAACGCGGGGCACAGCGCCCGCTCGAACACGTCGAATGCGGCGTCGAGGGAGAGGGACAGCACGGCAGAGAAGTCGGGCGACTCGGCGATGTCACACGTCTCCTCGAGCAGCGACCGCAGCTCCGGCTCTGGTGCCTCGAGAGGGGCGAAGGATGCGGATGCGGACGAGCCGCTGGCTTCGGCGAGCACGACGTTCTCGTCGGCAGGCGTGAGAGGGAGAAGGAACGGAAGGAAGCTAGGCAAGCGAAGGGCGGAAAGGCGAACACGGAGAATGAGTGAATGAAGGGACGTCATGGCAAACCCGTTGGACAAACGCTCTCCGGCATGCATATCACATTCGCAGAAAGCGACTCACTTAAATGGAACGGGTCGGCCCTGGGCGTCTCTGTCCCACTCGATTTTGTTCCTTACTTGACCGATCAGCTCTTCCATCTCGACGAACGATAGCTCTCGTTTGAGTGAGAGACTGCGCAGACGGAGCCAGGAAGTCGAGGAGGGAAGGGAGATGTTGTCGTCAACGTGCCAAGGCAACAACAAGCGCGGCGCGCACCCGTCACTCACCCTCCGAAAACATCCTCGACCGCGCTCCTGACTCTCTCGGCCACCTTTTTCCATCCCACGTGCAGCACCCACCAAGCGAAGGTGAGGTACCTCTGCTCTGTCTCCTTGGCCAACCTCTTCCGCCTTTGCGCACCACCGCCGGACGAAGCTCCCACGTCGGCGCTTCCCTCCTCCTCCTCCTCCTCTTCATCGTCCTCCTCACCGTCGTCGAACAATGCCTCCGCACGTGCTCCCGTGAGCAGATCGCCGGGGAACTCGCCTTCCCCACTCGGCGAAAGTGGGTCCCGGTTCTGCAGGCGTATCCGCGCCGCCCCTGAGGAAGACGAGGAGGACGTGGCGGAAGCGAGGGAGAAGACCGAGGAAACGTAGTTGAATCGCCCTAGCAGGTTTACTTGGACGTGCGTCAGGAGGGTGAGGAGGACGAGCGTGTAGAGCGCCGTCAAGGACCGGGAGAAGGCTGATGGTGCGCGGATCCGTCGGTCATGAGCGACATAGGATCGGTCATCATTAGCTCCTTCCTTTTTTCACACGGATAAAGTTCGAGATCAACTCACAAAGGACTTTGATCTCGTTCCAAATCTCTGCCTTCGTCCGTCGGTCGGCATCCTTTTCTCGCTCGTCAACGACACCGACGACCTTCTCCGCCGCCACAAACCCATCGGCGCTCGTCTCCTTCTGCTTCCCGAGCGCTACGACCCGTTTCGTTTCCTCGTCGCCGGACGTTTCGAACGCTTGAGCGACGTCCGCCACGGCTGCCGCCGCCGGTGGTACAGATACCAGGGTGGAACGGGCCGGTTCCCCGCCCGCGCCTTTCTCCGCGCCATCCGTCCCCGTCGCTCCGTCCGCCCGTGCCACAAACTCTTTCGCCCATTCCGCACCCGTCTCACCTACGATCGCTTGCGTCGCGTGACCGTTGGGCTTGGCGTCAGACTGAGGCTCGCCAAAAGCGCTACCGGCGACCGGCACAGCAGCGTCTTCGGCGGCGTCGAAGACATGCTCGGGGGACACTCCGTTCTCCTGAGCTCCCGCGACGCCGTCGGGAACGTTGACAGAATCCGCGGACACCTCCTCTTCCGGGTTTTCTGACGGCGCGTCCGTCGTAGCTGGGGTCGTGTCACCTTCCTCGGCCAAGACATACGGCTGCACACCCTCCTTCTCTGCACTCCTTTCTCCCGCACCGCCCACCTCTTCCTTTGCCTCTGTCTTCTCCAAGCTAGATGGTCCGTTGTTCGTCGCCTCCGCTGCAGAAGTGGTCGGCTCGGCTGTTCGCTTTCCATCCTCAGTGAGAGCGTCGTCGGACGTTCCGTTCGGCCCCGGCTTGGCTTCTCCCAAATCGCCACTGGCTTGAACGCCACCTTGGCTTTCGCTTGTCGCCCTGGTCGCCGTCTCGGGCTCCGTCTGCGGCGTCTCGCTTCCCACCCGCCCTTCCTCCACCGTGGTCACCGTCGCGGCCACCTCGGCCAACTTGGCCCTCCTCGCCTTGGTCTGCAAGGCAGACGTGAGCGCCTCCACGTCCATGCTCTCGAACAGCTGGTCCCCAAAGGTGGGCAGGAGGGCAAGGACGGTGAACTGACAGTCGCTTTGGTTCTGACCAAAACGTCGTTGGAGACTGGGGGGTGCGTGTTTCCACGAAAAGAGATGAAATGGAATGGAATCGGAAGGTGAATGCGACGAATGCAGGGTACGCAATCTCGCTGTCTTTCTTCCCGCGCCTCCGATGGTTTCCCACTCCCTTCCCGGCCGCCACAAGGGACGTGGGGAGGGCGGGGCGGGGCGGGGGACGAATCAAGGACACAGTCACAAACAGGGAGAAAGGGAAGGAATGATAAAGACTCACTTCTCCCTCCCACTCTTGTCCTCGGTCAACCTCCTCTGCACATCCCTGAGCTTCTCCGCGGCGTACTGGCCCAGGAGGTAGGCGCCTCCCACGAAGCCGCCAGCGAGGGCGAAGCCTCTCCGACGGTCGTAGAAGTAGTTGTAGATGGAGGAGAGCATGGATAAGGAAGAAGCGAGGTGGAGAGAAGCGGTTACGGACCGTGCACTCGCACGACACGAGGTCCAGGAAAGCGAACCGGCCGTGCGTCGTTCTCGTTCTCAAACCTGCGGATGGTCCTGCTCGGGATTGCGCGTGACTGCTGCGGTAACTCGGAGATCGGCCTCGGCTGTCCGGCCTGTGCGACAGCGGCGGGCAGAGGGATGTATGTGACTACCAAGGACGGGGACGAAGGGATATAGATAGATGGACGAGGGCGAGCAATGCAAGGAAGCTGAAGGATCGATGGACATGAGATGCTTGAGTCGAGGACGCGGCCCCAGTGCCAGCGTCTTCACCAACACGACTCTCGCCTCGCCCACTTCACGGCGTCCTCCGCCCTCATCTCGTCTCTCAGTACGTCCTCCAGCCGCTCTGTTGCCACGACTCATACTCCTTCTACATCCTCTGCTCAACACCGGACACCTGCTTTAGCTCACTTAACCGCGAATGTCGCGCCGTCGCCTCCTCCTGGGCCGTGCTCCTTCCTCGTGTGTGCTACTGGGAATCGTATCGTATCGATGTGGAATCCCTACCCCTCACACCGCTTATCTCCGTCCCTTCCGCTCTCGTCCCCACTCGACACAAAACGCAGCCCACCCGTGGAGAAATGGTTCGGGGTACGTCACGTGATGTCTGCATACGTCCCTTTTTTTTTGTCCGTCGTCGTCGTCGCTTGCCCGAGCGGCACCCTCTATTCCTCCGACCACTCTCCTTTCCCTTCTGCACTACTTCAATACCTACACATCCTTCGTGTTTGAGACCATGGAAGGCAACAGGTTCTGCCCAAGATGTGGGAAAGTGGTCCCTTTATCCCAGTGGTCTCAAAAAAAACCTTCGAAGTGACTACTTCGGAATGCAACAACCATGGGCGAAAACGCATTTTTGCCGAAAGGCCTGTTTTCATGCTCCATGGCTTCCTGGTCCTCGTACGCAAGGCTCGACACTTCAAAAATGGCCAATTCGGATCACATGTCAAGATTCAGTAGTGAGCTATCCCTTGCTGCCCATGTCCCGGCAAGGGAGAGGAATAAGGTTATTGCGGACCACATTGCATCGCGTCTACGGAAGGAGTCCGGCTTCAGGTGGATGTAAGTGTTTTCTGACTCGACCAATGCAGTTTTTAGAGATGTCTGGTGCTTGAAATCAGTCTTTTGAGATTATGTTTCCTTCATTTATATAAGCAATGATGGCCGAGATGCCACGTACGCCTCTCCAACCTGGAAGTACAGGATCAAAAGCGTAAGCGGCTTGTACCGGAAGATGAGCGCAAGCGCATGACGAACACACGACAAGTCTTTGTCCGCTGCCATGGCAAACTCAACATCAACATCAACGTTGAGAAGCGGCTTGCCATTCTGAAGATCCGACATCGCCACCATGAACATACCTATGACGAGAGGACCATCTCAACTTCCGAAAAGGAGTACATTCTCAGCAATGAAAAGGGTGACCCCATTCCATGTTAGACGAAGATTCCGCGCTCACTTTTCTCTTTCCAACTTCTGCAGTGCCGCTGACAGAGTTCGGAGTCCTTGCAAGCTCGCTTACCTTCGCCTGGTTGGGGAGCTTTGGAATAAAACAAGAACTCTGTCGGCGGCACTGCAGAAGTTGGAAAGAGAAAAGTCAGCACGGCATCTTCGTCCAACATGGAATGGTGCCACCCTTTTCTATGATCCCAATATTTCTTGACATGTACATATTCATTTCATGAACCGAATAGAATATGCGAAGAAGCAGGGAGATGTCGCGTTGAATCACGGACAGGCGAATTCCACGTGACGTCACGTGCTGTCACTTTTTCACGGGTGGGCCGCGACGCTTCTACTCGACCTCGATCTTCGTTCTTGTCATAGCCCGTTCCGTTCTATAGCTCTGTCAGCGTGCCGTTCTGTGACTGGAGCTGTTAGTAGGGTCTTCGAAGTTCTCCTCGAAGCTGACATCTCTTCAAGAGACAATTGCTCCGCTGTTGAGTTCCAGGAGCACGTACTTCCTCGCTTCGGCTTCGTATCCGACCGTGGCAACGGCGCTTAGGTTGCGGGAAGAACAGTGATAGACGCCGTCATCCAAGAGGAAACGCTTGAGGAAGCAGCGGGCAACAGACATCGCCATGATTCATGGCGAGTTGTGGATCCCAGCAATGCCGACGAGCTGGGATGGGTTGACGACGGAGTTTTGGCTTCGCTGGATGGCTGAGCTAGGTCCACTTTGGCTTCGCTGGATGGTTGAGCTAGCTTTCTCCACGGGAGCTTTCTCCACGGGTGGAGAAAGCTAGCTCAACCATCCAGCGAAGCCAAAACCCCGTCGTCAACCCATCCCAGCTCGCCGGCATTGCTGGGATCCACAACTCACCATGAATCATGGCGATGTCTGTTGCCGGCTGCTTCCTCAAGCGTTTCCTCTTGGACGACGGCGTCTATCACTGTTGACGATTTCGGTGGCAGATCCGTGCCTTCCCGCAGCCTAAGCGCCGTTGCCACGGTCGGATACACGCTCCGTACCTTGCTAAGCAGGAAGTATGCGAAATCTTAATCCGACTGTCCTCCTCCGAGCTCATAGAGTTGCTCGTGTAAGTGCTTAGCTCGATCGAAGAATCTCCGCATTGACTCGTTGTCTCTGATCTCGAGGTTCTGAAATTCACTTTGCACCCGGAGTCGGTGGGTGTGAGACGTTGCTACATTGACCTCCATGAGCTTGTTCCATAGTGCTCGAGGGTTGTCCACTCCAGCCGGTAAGGATACTGGCGAGGGTGCATCATCAGCCTGATTGCTGACATCGCCACCTCGCGCTTCTTTACTTGCCACCAGGCTTCTTGGCATCGTCCGTGGATTTCTATCAACAACATCCCAGAGGTCCGCGACCTGGAGTGCCGACCGTGCCCCGACATGCCATGAGCAGCAGTTGCCCTCGGTGAGCTTGGGGATACTTAGCACCATGGATGTGTTCTACGTCTGCACAGACGTGAGGGGTTGCTGGGTGTCGGACATGGTGATGTTGATATGTTCTGGTGCGAAAAGATTCAAGGGGCTGGGCTCATAACTGTTAGCAGGGTCGTAGGGACTATGTTAACAGGAGCGAAGATCGAGGTCGAGGAGAAAAGCTGTGTGAGGGGTAGGGATTCCACAGGGATGAGTGCTCACGTACTTGTCCCAGACACTTACGTAAGGAAGATCTTCTAACCCTCATACCCTACTCCCTCGGACCATTGCGCCCTCTCTGTGTCTCCCACATTCGAGGGCTGGGTCTCTCACGAGTATATAAGTAGCGGTCTGGGCTTGCAGAGGTCCGAGAACTAGCAGAGTAGGGTATGAGACGTGGCTAAGACGGGCGTCTCTAGCAGGGAGGACGGACAAAAGCGGAGATAGCCGGACCAGTAGACTAGAATCCCACATCCCCTGTAACATGGACGGGACGACTGCGGTAGAGCATTACGTAACTCGAGCTCGAAGAGCGCCCGCGGCGGTCCAAGGGGAGAAGAGACGGGGTGACGACCACGACCACCACGACCACGACGGCGTGTTCGCGGCGTCGACGGGCTCTTACACGTCTCCTCTATGGGCATTAGGTTGGAGCAACGGCGCAGCACCGGTGCCGGCACGTCTGCATTTGACATCTCGACAAGCTAGTCCCGTAGGTTGGCAGCTCGACGCGGCGGTGGTGGAAATGGCGTGGGGAGTGGCGCACAAGCAGGACGGCATCCGCGAAGGACCATCGGCGGCCGGACCATGGACTTTCACTCACACTCTAACCGTCGAGCAGAGACGGGCGATAACGTACGCCTAGGGACCTTGCCATCCCCCGGTCGCAGGACTCACTTCGGCCGCCTGGTAGACATCGTTCAACATCTCCTGCGACAAACGAGGAATCGCCTGCCGGCCTTGACGTATTCTCGTCCTCTCCCCTTCTTTCTTGTCCGTCCTTGCAGCTCCTCCTTTGCCTCTTTCTCGAAGCGTAGATTTGTCTCCGCGCCGTGCTATAGGAAGATGGATCGAACTGTGGCGTCTGACAATATGCTAGACGAGGAGGAGGGCGGCGAGAGCGACGGCTTGCCTCCCTCCATCTGTCTCTTCCTGGAAGCAGCGTTCAACACTACACTCTACATGATTCTTAGGCATTCCTCCAGTGCCGCCAGCGACCGGAGTGTCTGACCGGGTTGTTGACCGCCACGCCTGTGTCTCCCCATGCCTGCCTATATACGAAGCCACAGGGGGGCCCTAACCAAGACCTTCAGCGAGGCTCGGCCCCTTCAGCTCGCAGTCGTGTTTTCTTCTCTTCCAACTACCCCTGCTGTGTATATCTCCTCTGTCGGAGACGAATCAGACCGAGTCAGCCAGGTAGCGCTCGCGTCCTCACACCAGGGTCCCTTCTCCCCACCGCCTCGTTCGAGACCACTCGCCCTTCAGATCGGCCCACTATGCGAATCACCGTCCCCACGTCGTTGACCCTAGCGCCTCTCCTGCTCTTGAGCAGCCATTCATCCCGTGCCTCCGCCTTCTCCTTCTCCTACTCGCACTCTGCGCACAACCCGGCTCATCGCGACCTCCCACGAGCTATTTTGGACGCTCCCCTCATCGACCGGCGAGGGAGGGCCGTCGAACTCGCAGTTCTTGCAGCCCAGGGTGCCAACGTGAACTCATCCGGCGTTGGAATGGATGACTGGTATGCTATGGAGGAGCGGGCTTTGTGCGAGGCGGCAGAGGAGCCAGTTTTCGCTGTGTAGTGAGTTTCCCTTGTTCTCGTGACATCATTTTGCAAACGGCTGGATGTGCGGACGCTGACGGTTGGACCTGTATGCGGTGCTTTGTGGGCATGATGGATGGCTTCCACGCAGCTGGGACCGGTGGATCGCGGGCCAGACTGGTCTACCGGACACGACAGCGTTGGGTGAGCTCCCCGATAGCCTGCTGCTCTTTGCGTGAATTGGGTCTCCAGGTCTGGCGTGCCCGCTCATCCATGCCGGCTTCCTTTACCCCTTTCTCTGCCCGTCCGACCGGATCTCGAAATACCCAGGCGGCTTCAACCACGTCCTCCTTTCCTTTTGGCTTCGAACCGGTCCGGCGGACCAGGCGGCCATGTGGACGCAGCTCACGGCGGAGCAGCGACAGAGTTTTAAGCAGCAGTACCTTAAGAATGGCGTAAAGGTGTGTCTCGAGAGTCGCATGTCTTCGTACCCTTTGGTGGTTGCCTGTGTCAATAAACCTAGGCCCATTTCGCCCCCGTCTCTTTTCGGTAATGGCTCATCCACTCGTCCTTTCTCACCGATTCGTATCTCCTCGCTCGACCCCGAACCTCACCCAGCTCATGGTGTCCGCTTTCGGCTCCACTGACACTCCGACCTCCTCCGGTGCGAATGCGACGGCCGTGGCCGGTCAGCTCGCCCAGTTCGTCAAGGAATACGGCTTTGACGGAGCGGACGTGGACTACGAAGACTTTGCTGCTATCGGTAAGGCTGATGGGTCCGCGGAGAACTGGGTAAGTGTGACTGCTTTGGGAGACGTCGGAGAGGCTGGAAGGTAATGTAGCTGAATGTCCCCTCATGCGTTCTTCTTTCTCGTCGTCGCATGAATAGGTCGTCGAGTTCACCACGGAGCTTCGAGCGCAACTGCCGAAGGGACAGTACACCATCACCCACGCGCGTGAGTACCTTCAGCCCTATCGTCAAGCCAGCAGCTTATTGGTTACTCATCTCATCCGCTCTTTTCTCCTCCACGGCTGACATCCCTTCTCGCCTCCGTATCGTATCGATCGAACGCCTTCTCCACAGCCGTCGCGCCATGGTTCTCACCGATCTACAAAGCGGGAGCCTACACCAAAATCTTCCAAAAGGCTGGCGACCTGATCGACTACTTCCTCGTTCAGTTTTATAATCAGTGCGTCCTTTGATCCCTCTTTTCCATTCTGGCATTGTTTCGACAGCATGCCCTCATTTCTAGTCCCCTCTGACCTCTCTCATCTCCTTCTCCCGCTCTTGCCAGGGGTGCGACTGAATACACAACGTGTGAGGGTCTCCTCGATAAAAGCTCCGCCACCTTCCCCAGCACTTCCCTTTTCGAGATCCATACCGTCGCAGGAGTTCCTCTTGTGAGTGCTCCCTTGCCGTCTATCCGTACCTGCCCGTCCACATCGCTCGACGACGGCTTCGCTGACGTCGCATCTGCTCGTCCCCACCCGCCAACAGGAAAAGCTAGTCATCGGCAAGCCGGCGACAACAGCGGATGCGGTGAGTGGACCGAGCATGAACATGGATGCGGCAGAGCTGATGCTCTTCTCTTCTCACAAACTCGCCCGCTGACGATATCGCTCTTTTTGTCATCTCTATCATTATTTTCTTCGCCCTTCTCGTCTCTTCGTCCTTTCGATGCCGGTACCCCCGTGCGATCGTCCTCCAAAGTCGACTGGCTATATGTCCGCCGATCAGATTGGCCAGTGCGTCGCGCAAGCGGTTCAAAAGGGATGGAAAGCTGGCGTGAGCACCTGGCAATGGGACCCCCCGTCAGGCTGGCTCTCCAGTGCGCGCGGCGGAGCCCTATGAACGCTCTTCCGTCCTCGTGCGATAGGTCTTTCCCCTCGCCGCCCAGTTTTTTCATAATCCTGCTCGCTAGTTCTGGCCAGTCTTGCGTTTTCCGCTCGTTCGACGGGCTGCCTTGCGGCGACTGCCCCCCTTTTTTGTTTGCTTGCTCCGTATCTGTACGATACTAATCGTGTAATATATACTTATTCTCGTGGCGAGGACATCCGCTAGTATTCCTCTCGGCGAACGGGCCGCCTTTCCACGTGATGCAGCCTCAACATGGAGATCGCTCTCTGCCTTTCTTCTCGATCATCCTTTTCTCTCACGCTGATTCTTCTCCCTCAGCGAAGGTCTCCTCAAGGAATGCGATGTCTGACGAAGGAGATGAACGATCTGCAACACCTAACCCCCCGTCATCATTGATTGACTTGCACTCCTCGTCTACCAGGGTAGACGACGTCGACGAGGAGGTGAGCGAGTCAGTCCCAAGTCCTCCTCCACCTCCCCGCCTGCGTGTCCCCATGTCGGCCTTAGCATTATTTACTGAACTGGTCGCTTCTCTCATCCGCTGGACCAGGTCTTCCTTCTCTACACCCTCCACCGTCCCCGACCAGGCACGACCGGTCTAGGTTACCTAGACAACCGACATGACCACCTCTCCATCCGAATCTCTCTCCAAGGAAGGGGCACCGGTGCCCCCGCTGACATCGAAGTCAGTCCATGCAGCCCGGAACGGGCCGCCTTACTCAATTTAGAACCAAGATCAAGGCGAGGTGGACATGTTACCGCGTTTGGTCGGAAGAGGAGCACACAGAAGCGCCCAGACGTTCATCAAGGCTCGAAGGGTGGTTCGGCGGGGGGCAAAACCAAGGTGGACCTAGATGCAGTCGAGGTCGTGCTCTCACAGGATGTGAGTAAACACTCTCATCCACCGCTTGGCCGTCCGTCTCCCCCACAGTCATCATTGGATAGGGAGATCTGAACCACCTAAACTGTCAAGGTCACATCTCTGCGCACTCAAAACGGTAACACCGGAGCGGTCGCTTGGCGAGCGAAGTGAGCTCAGCTCGGCTTCCGGACCCACAGCGTCGGTGAGGCGTTCACTTCATGTTCGACTCACGTCCACTCTCCTTGTTTCCACTTCAGTCTTCACCTTGCCTCGCTCATCTTCTCACAGCTTTCCAGCTCCAAAGTGGATGAGCTCACCGGCGCCGCTCATCATCAGCAACTGTTCTCACCAGAGGGCCTATGTGCTGCCTCGGTACTCGAGCTCGGAGCGGGAACAGGTCTGCTCCCCCTGTTGCTCCTCTCACACCCACACATGCAAGCGTCCTCAACCTCTTGGCACTGGACGGCCACCGACTTGGCAGATATGCTGCCCTTGCTCGAGAAAAACCTTGGCTTGTCCGGACGCCCATCGCATAGGGATGGTCCGCGACCGGTGAGCGTAGTAGAGGTGGATTGGGTCGAAGTGGAGCGCATGGTCGACAGGAAGGATAAGAGGGGTCTCGCTCGCCTCCACGAGAACCTGTGCTACGTCTCCAAACTCGGACCCGAACCCGAACCTTCTTGTTGGCCGCTCCAAGGCTCGGCCGCGCCTCCCAAGCCGCCTCCCCGTTATGACCTCGTGACGGCCATCGACTGTTGCTACAACCCGTCGCTCTTCGCTCCGCTCATCAAGACGCTCACTCATTTCTGCACGCCGAACTTCACCCTAGCTCTCGTCCTTCTCGAGCTTAGGGCAGAGGAGAGCACGAGGCAGCTTTTGCGGACATGGTTAGAAACCGGAAAGGAAGAGTACAGATGGGAAGTCTGGAGGCTCGGCGAGGAAGTTCTGGGCGAGGAGCTGGCAAAAGGGTATGCGTTATGGATAGGGTGGTTACGAAACCCTAACGAATGGAAGATGCATGTGATACCGATTTGAATTCTAGGCGCTCTAGAAGCGCGACAGGTGCACGAGTGCCCCACGTCCTAGGGCTCGATTGGTAAAAAAAAAATGTTGGATCCTAATCACAACTCCGCCGCCTTCGTCCCCGTCCCCGTCGCCTTCGCCTCGTCCATCGCTTCACCCTGCTTCAGCTCCGTTCCCTCAGCCGGGCTCGCCGTCGGACTGGGGGTGAGCCAGCCCTGTCTGCCGTTCGCGCCGAGGTCTTGGCCGTAGTCCCATCCGCGCTCTGTCCACAAGGCTTCTCTCTCCGCAAGAATGGCGGTAGTCCAGTTGCGAATGCGCGGATGGCGGACGTAAGGGGAAGAGCCGCGAAAGAAGGGCTGGAACGAGTGACGGAGAGAGAATGATACGTTTAGCCGAGCTCGGCGACGACAGAGGATGACTGTATGCGTAAGGACGCTCACCTGCAAGTCATCAATGCCGTGTCCTAAAAAGACGGACGGGGTCAAGTTGGAGACGCTCTCAAGTCAGTGGAGATCGGGATGGAGTAGCCGTACGTCGTAGAAGCTCACTCCTCTCGTATTCGACAGCTTGCAAGCATAGTTCAAAGCGGTCGAGGTCCTTAACGACCTTCGCTTCTTTTGTCTTGCCCTCTTCGTATTCGTTCCACAACCTCTCTATACGGAGCGCCGCCGGCGACCTCCTCAACAGATCATTGACGTAGTGCTGGATAGCAGCCTGGTGCAGGCTCGAACGAAAGCGAAGGAGCAAGACGAAGAGGTCAGCTGAAAACGCACACGCACAAGGCAGACATCCTCAGCACATTCTTACGCACTTCTTCCCTCCTCTGCTTCTCTTCTCGGGTCACACCATCTTCGGGGGTGATATCTCCGACGCTAGCCTCCGCCAGATCGTGGACCAGGGCCAGCTGGACGCATCTTTCAAGGTGGGCGAGTGCGTTTACATCAGCTTCTCTTACGCCAAGTGAGTTTCGGTGTGAGACCGAGACCCACTTTGCAATGTCCATGTCCTTTTCGGGTAGCAACATGGACAGCATGGCCATGCGGTACATGTGGTCGGATATACTGATGGGCCCAGGACAGACCGCCGGCAAAGGATGGTCAGAACAAGCAAAGCGGCCATCACAAAGCAGAACTTCCGCGTCTCCATAAGGGGGCAGAAAGGTCTATCATTGTCCCCCCGATATCTTCCTAGAGGGTGTCCTCTCGAGGAAGAGAGTGCGTCGTCGGTGTACTCACGATTCGGCCTTGCCCTTCTCTACTCCCTGTCGCACCCATCCGGCGCGCTTCTGAGTCTGAGCAGCGAAAAGTGCCCACATTGTTCAGTATGGTGTACAGATGCAGAAATTCGGCGACCGGCACCTTCCCGGATCCAACAGAAGGAGAGCCTCAGTGCTCAGCCGAGCTCAGCAAGCTGGAGGCATGGGCCGAAGCACAGCAACGAAAGAAACGGACAAAGGAAACGCACTTTGAGGCCTTCCAGGACGTGCATAAACTCGAGAACGCCTTGCCTCGTCTCCTCCTCCTCCTTCTCCGTCTCGCCATCGTCGCAGAGCGCCAAATCGGCCGCGGGGACCTTGAAGTCCGGCAGGCGGGCGGGCACGTCGAGGCTGAGCTTGGAAGAGGATGCGGAGGCGGAGGGGGGGGCGGAGGCCATGTCGGAGGAGGTTGCGGAGGGGAGAGGCGAGATGGACGTGGTCATGTTGGAGGGGACAGAGAAGGGAGAGGAGGAGCTGTGCTGAAGATGGTGGACCGTCTAGATAGATAGCCTGCCGTGTTTCGCGCTACCACGTCGGCGACTTCTATCTCCTATTCAACCCACTCCGTGCCGATGCCGCCCGTAGACACGAATGTCGTAGACAAAGCAAGGCGAGCAATACAAAGGAAGATGAACTAGACTTAACATTTGCGCTGCGGTAAACGTCGGTGTGGGCCCGATCGGGTAGGATCTTCAACACAGCAGCAGGTAGATAGATAGATAGATGACACCGCCGGCTCGGCACTCACTACGACGGCAATACCCCTGGTTGATAAGAGCGCCGCCATGTCATGCGTCCGTCCCCGGCCAACATGCTTGCCCCCAGGGCGGCACTCGCAGACCGGACCGACTGAAAGAGATGGAGATGGAGATGGATGCACAGAACCGTTCTGACCTGACGTCGGTCTCGCTATAATGTACAGTCTGGAAAAGTCGGTAGCTACAAGTCCGAGTGGCATGCACGACGCTCGACGGGAAACGCCGGGAGATGGACGCGGGTCCACATGAGAACGTTCACACGGTGACCCCGCCATTCATCTCCCGCCTTGCCGCTCCTGGTTCGGCTGGGCGCTCAACAAGCTCGTCGTCTCATCACTCTCCGCTCTGCTCACACCGCCGCTGACGACCTCGTGCTCCTCCTCTCCCGCATCCCTCCACCCACACCACCATGGCGGCCTGACGACGCCGTTGAAGGCGAACGTGCCGTAGACGACCATGGCGAAGCCCATGATCTGTAGAGTACCAGAGCTGAGACGGAGGATCTCCCAGCCAAGGAGTAGGCTCACGAGCCAGACGCCCAGGGTACGACAGGTGTCGATCGTAGAGCGAGCCGTGGCGGAGACGGAGCGAGTGACGGACAAACCGAAGAAGTTGAATAGGGCAATGGAAGTGGCTGGAGACAACAATGGCGGCAAGTTCGAATTGAAAGTGGTAGATGATTTGGTGAGTGCTTCAGCTAGATCCTCGAGACGCCCAAATTTTCACCAAGAAAGCATTCCTCACCGACGGCAACAGACGAGTACAGAATCGGTTTGCTGCCAGTAATCTGACGCCAGCCGGCAGGAACATCGAAGCTGGAGGCGCAGAGCCAGGCGATCATCAGCTTTCAACTTTCTCGTTCTGGCATCAGCACGGCAAAGACAGACCGAGACCGGCCGTAATTGAGAGCTGCAACACTCACTACCCTCCCTTTCCTTTCTCAGTCGTGCCGATAGCATAGTGAAGGAACGGCATCGCAGCCAGCGTGGTGAGAAGACCGAAGACGCCTTCGTAACCGACGGCAAGAAGCGGCTCCACGCTGTAGCGCGACATGATCTTCTCCTCTAAAACAAACTGAGACGCGGTGAAGATCTGAGCGAAGAGGATGAGAAGAACGCCTAGGGGTGGACAGCGTACAAGTAGGTAAGCGAATGGCGCGAGGTCAGCGGCACACGTATGAGGATACAAGCGAATAAAGGCGGCTGCATGCACACACGCACCAATGAGAACACGAATTGCTTCGGGCAAGTCCTCTCCGATCTCCACCTCGGCTTCTCCATGCACCCCATCTCCGTCAACGAGTGGAACGTCTTGCGAAGCTGACGCCTCCTTCGCGAACAGAACTCCGCTGAGACCGACGACGGCGACACCGGACATGACGGTCACGAGGGCAACCCATTGATGAAGCTTGAGATGCCTGCGCAAGAAAAGCACTGAGAACAGCCCTACCCAGAGAACCTAGAATAAGGCAGCGGAAGACGAGAGACGTCTTGATGAGTATCTGTATGCAGTCGCGGGTCAGAGAGCGATAAACGGTGACAGCTCACGAGTGCGCCGCGGGTCATTTGGTAGATGGAGACGGGAGTGAGGATGAGGCCAACGTTCATAAGCTGTAAAGACGTAACCGAGTAGGAGTGATGAGTGAGCAGGACACAGTAAAGGCGGCGCCTCGAGATGCGCTTTCTTCCCCACTGCTGTCTGAAAACCTGATCGCATCAACTCACCGTCGTGCCGCAAATATCACAAACGGCAGGCAACCAGAACAAGCCCACCTCCCAGCCATGCATATGCTCTCCCTTCTCCTCATCATCTTCGAGGACCGTGCCCACGCCATCAGAGCGAGAGTAACTCGCAGGCGACGGATCGGTGTATGCGTTACCGGGGCGCCTATGACCCTGTCGACCATTAAAAACGCCCACCACGCTTGCGTTGTCAAGAGAGCCGCGACCGGAGTCTGCCCCCGAGGCATCGTACACGTCGTACAGCGTTCCCTCTGGCGAGATCTCTCCCGGCCGAGTAGCGCGGCCAGCAATCTCCGGAGGGGGAGCGACGACGGCGTCTGCGTGGCCGTGAGCGCCATGAACGTGGACGCGGTGGTGACTTCCGTGGTCATCTGCCCAGGGGTTGTGCGAGAGTTCACTCCCATTACCGTGTTGAGAAGAGGCGAGGGAGGAAAGAGCTCGGCTTCCAGACCGGACGGAGGCGTGCTCCTCCTCTTCCCCGAGAGCGACGCCCGAATCGTGGGCCGGAGCCGCGGGGATGGGTAGATATGGCCCTTTAGCAGGGCGTTGATGAGAGGGGGAGCGCTCGCGGAGGCGGATGAGGAACTTGTGGAGGAGGATGACGAGGAGGCATAAGCATTCTCCTACGAACATGTTGACGCTGCCAGCCAACAGGACCGGGAGAAGCATTGAGTTAGAAATTACTCGAATAAATGAATGAAACGGTTACTCACGTTTGCCACACCGGCTGTTCGTAGTCCTTCCTGTGTCTCGGGTCGGGATCGTCCTGGCAGCAGTGGGATCGATATAGATAACCACGAACATCAGTGTCCGGGAGGGCGGTGACGAGGGGACACAGGATCGCTAGTAGCAAAAAGAGCTACTCACACAGTTCTCCACGCATTGGAGATCCTGATACTTGGACAAGAGAGAATTGCAGACGCCGGAGATGAGCATGCCGCCCACGAGGACCGGCACGAGGGGGCGAGCGGTTCGCGCCATGACGTAGGATGCAGCGGCGAGGTTGTCCTAAGGAGCTGTGAACCGAGATTGGAAATAAAGACAGCGAGGGAGACGAAATGGGAGAGAGACAAGGAGAAAAGGAAAGTAGAACAGAGAGAGACAAAGAAAGAGAGACGAGCAGGCAGAGAGACGCGGTCGATGTCGATGGTTGTGGTGGTAGTAGTCGGCAGGGTCCGCGGCGAGCTGGGTCGGCTGATACGCCCTGGCCAAAGGGGCACGCCCGTTGATAGATACGCCAGTATACGATACACGAGTACAGATTGTAATGTACTCGAGCACATATTTTACTTACGCCGCCCCGCAGTGATCGGGCATTGAATACAATACATCTTGTGAGCACTGCGGCCGATTGATGGCATGCAGCGCCCCTGATGCCTTCGGCCAGCTCCTTTCCGTCCAACGACGACCGCCTCTAGCTCCCTACATATTCCCAGCCTCCCGCCCCGGTCGCCGCTAGACTCTTCCAGCCCTCCTCCACTCCCACCTTTTCAGGCCCGACGCAATCCCCCTGGACAGCAGCTTGGACGCGAGGGAGAGGTACCAACCAGCGTTTGCAGGGAGCGGGCCGAGGCTATGAAGAAAACCATTGATGCGATTGATTGATTGATTGATTGATTATTCTGTATAAAGTCTGTGATTACAGGCCGATATCGACCCGCCAGCAAGAGGCTAGGCAACAACTGTCAATGAATGCATTGCGAGCGCGTCGCTCTTCTTTTCCCTTTTCTTTTTGATGTTTCCGAAACTTGTGGCTTCGGTTTCAATTGTAATTCGGCCCTTTCAAGTCGGCCGTCTGCGAAGCGAAATAAGAAGCGCTTTGCAAACGTCGAGATCGAATCGCCGTTTTGCTGAAGATACCCGGGCCTCACACTAGGTATAGATTGGAGATGCCTGGGGACTGCAGGGAAACGTCCTGCGAGCAGGACGCGGGAGGTCATCGGGGGCTGCCTGTCCGAGTCAGGCCTCCACTGCTCGTCTCGTTCGAGGTTAAACGCACAATACATACGAGAATGAAGGAGGACGTGAGAAACCGCGTCTGCGCAATCGTCGTCTCGCATCTCTTTCATCGCGGAAGGTGAAGCTCATTGGGCGACGGAGGTGCTCACCAGAGATGGTCCGCGCCGTGAACTGAACCAATCGGGGCTTTATAGGCGATGCGATTGAAGGACACAGCCGAGCCGCAGCCGATCGACTTTAAACCGTCCATCGTCGACCTGTGCTCGTTCTTGCACTCCCCGTCGCTCGCCATGTCGGTAGATATCGAAGGGCTACCATTGGAGACGCTCGTCGAAATCGTCACCTACCTCAGCGACCCTACGAGCTTCGCCTTGACCTGCCGGCGCTTTTACGAGCTGACAAAGGACCCGTACGTGCGAGCCAAGTACTTCTTGGCCCATCATGGGCGCATCGAGGCGTTCTTCATGGCTCTCAATCGACCCAAGTTGCTCAGCAAAAAGGTGATCGAAGTGAGTATAGGAAGCGGAGGGCAAAATGTCGGTGTTGGAGCTGAACTAATGTCTTCCTCGGCACATTTTACAGCTCCTGCTCAGCGGAGGGGCGATTCTCTCCCGCTATCTCCTACAAACCCTTATCAGCGTGAGGACTGCCCACTGAATTGTGTCCTTTCAGACCAGTCCTGATCGCCTCCGTATCTACCAGACCTACACTCGCCAATGCGTCCACTGGCTCCACAAAGGCGAGAACCTAGCGAGATATCCCAGAACATACCGATGCTCACCCTTCATTTTGCTGCCTCCCATCAGGGAAGTACGTGAACTGGGGCAAGCCGGCGGCTCTTCCATTTCCCATTTTTTCGGCCGTTATCGCAATCGGAGGGGAGCTGGTGAGTTTTCAGAAAGCGTTGACGGTGTACCAAGGCACCTGGCTTAGACCCACTTCTCCCTTGGTCCCCCTCAAGTTTGGGAACTTGGATCCCGGCTGGCGCCGAGACGATGGCACTATCTTCCTCGATTGGTTTTACGAAGGCACGGGGGTTTACCCACATAGGCAGCAGCGGGTTTGGGCGGACGTTGAGGATATCATGGTCAACGGAAAGGTGAGTGTGAATTTCATGGCGTATAAATGGTAAGCAGGTCTCTGTGAGTGAATACTCCTCGCTTATCTTCCTTTTCCGCTCACAGTTCATTCCATTCACGCAGAGAGACCCACTTTACGACAAATACCCGCGCGCCTGTGCTCGCGAGCCACGGTTTCTCCCGTTGGCAAAGGCGAACGGATTCACCATCGATGACGAGTATCGTGACTACTTAATGGCTCGCTTGTTCAGGTGCGCACGTGAATGCCAGCCGGCGTCCGCATGTCAGAGCGTTGGCGCTGATCCTCGGCTCTCGCGCCATAGCAGTGGGGTGGACATCTCACCGGTTCCGTCTGCCGAAAGGATTGCCGCGGCCGTGAAGGAGTATCTCGACCTCCGAATGGAAGGGTGAGAGCGCATACGGGGTTCATTATTTTTCCGGGAATTCACCCACCTTCCTCCCTGCTGTATACGCAGCATATACGTCACGGAAAAGGTTGCTTCCAGTATTATCATCATGGAGGCGGACAATCAAATTGGGTACGAGGCACTCAAGATCCTCGCCGCCGGTGACCATCTGTCGTTCGACCTACGGTGTGTCCTTTCGGCTTACCCCCAATTCCCAGACGGATTCGTCCGTTTTACTGATTGCGAACCGTCTTGGCTCCGATTCAGCGACGTCGTCTGGCGCCTGTTAAAGGGATCAAAAACGAGCTTTCTACGCCGTAACGGATACCAGGTTTTTCGGTTATTCCGCGATTTCCCGGGCCTGGATGATTCCCGGGTTGTCGAGGGCGTGTTGGTGAACGTCTTTACGAGGTTCGAAAAGTTCAAGGACGATTGGTCGCTAGAGGACTTGCACAATCATCTCCTCTACGAACTGCGTATTGAAATGACGCCAGAGAAGGTGTTTAGGGTGCTCTCCCATCCGCTGGTGCAGAATCCAGGAGAGTGCATCGCTTATGCGACGAGATACCTCGGCATGAAGGCGGAAGACATCGCTCGAGAGGTCGTAGCTCAAAGTGTCATCAGGCCGTTCCAGGTGAGCGCGCAAAGACGATCGGATCCTGCAGTCTTCGCTGACTCCTTTGCGGTGTTGTCGTCCTTAGGGCCAAATGATCAAGGCGAGCTGCGGGCGACGAAAGTGCATCTAAGGGGCCAGCGTTGACGACACCAGTTTTACTTGACTTCATCAGTGGTTCGCAAATAGACATGATTTTATAAAAGACGTGGTGGTCAAGGCCATTCTCCCGTACAAGCTCAGCTCGTCTATGCATTGTCTCCACGAAGGAGATATGGGCCTGATCGAGCCGGGATGCGCTAGGCCTTTGGTCAGCGCCATCTGTTGGCCGAATCGCATTGGTGCGCCGTTGTAGCCTTGCTCGTAGCAGTTGCTCCGTATTCACTTACACCATGTTCGCATGATTGTACAGGATATCACCAATATTACCGTTGTATTGACTTCTGCGCCCTCACAACCGCAAAGATCAATAACGTAGAAGAGGAGGAACATCGTGGCGACGGCAACGGTGGTGATGACTTTGACAAGGCGAAGAATTCTCAGTCGACATCTTTGGCGATCGAGTCCCAAAAACTTGCTTCGGCCAGGGACGGCGAGGAGACCGGCACCGACCGCCTACCCGCCACTGTGCTAATGATGCAGACCGTGAGCCGGGCTACGTGGGATGATGTGACATTCAAAGAATCTGGTGAGGGCTGCACCCGACGTGCCCGCGTGCTTCGTCGGAATGTGCTGAAATGGGCCTCCCGCTAGGAACCGTGCCCAGTGGCATAGCCGCGCTCGACGTGCTCGGCCCCAAACATCCGGCTATGCAGATATTCTTCTCCCATGCTATGCTGAACAATAACGAGAACGTGGTAGTGAGTATCCAGCGCAGCCACTTTTCCATCGCCTCTTCCTTGATTGACTTGAACCATCTCAATTCTGCAGGTTTTTTTCTGCATGGAGGGTGTTCCGGTCACGTTGGCCCAATTCCGTCTACTCGCCAAGCTGGGCATGCAGCCATTTGAGGCTCAGTGGGACCTCATCGAGCGTGGGACTCCTTTCTTCGTCGACGAGAGGGCCTGGGCGGAAACGAGCCCAGTCAACGACTCCGAGGAAGAAGGGAGCGAAGGAGATATCCTCACTGACGACAGCATTGGTGGTGGCTGGGATGGGACCCGCGAGCTCAAGGGCAGAGGCACACGTGCGGAAAGCGTTGAAGGCAGCGAAGCAGGAACTTTCTCCTCACGCTCCGTTGCACCTCGTGTGTCGAAGCGGGTCGGCGTGGTCTCGTCGTCCAGTGATGCAGGCCGTAGACAACAACCACGTCGCAGTACGGGAAGGGTTTCGTACGTCGAAGTGGACTCGGACGACGAAGCCATCCGAGAGGACGACGGGATCGGGTGCTCCAGACCCAGGAGGAAGCGACCGTCCGTTTCCGTCTCCAGCGGTTCCTCGGCGAAACGAGCTCGGAAATCAACTGTCAAGGGCAAGGGTAAGGGCAAAGCTGCTGCCTGGGATGAAGATTCGTCTGGTGATGAGGACGAGCATGTCCTTTGGCCCGTCTCTCTGGAGATGAGGCAAGCTCATCGGGAGCAGGTCCAACATCTGGCCCGTTGGATCAAGAACATCACCAAGATGGTTAAGGACGAGGAGAGAGCGTACAAGAATCGCAAGACTGCTGTCCATCGTGACGAATATGGCCGACCTGAGCGTCGCGGCTATCGAACTTCATTCCACAGGAGGTAAGTGACATCTAGAAAAAATGACGAGAGCTATTTGAGCTGACCGGACGATCTTCCGAATGAACAGCTGTCTCGCCCATCTCCCGGCTCTCAAGAACGCGCTCACAAACTTCCAAGCGACCATCGCTCGCGATGAACGAGCTCCACTTCCTGAAGCGTCAACGGTGGAGCAGAAGACATCAGCCCTCGCCTCGATGCCGATCTACCAGAGCGCTGATAGTAAAGATGTGCCTTCACGTGTGGCTAAGATTGCCAAAACTAGAAGCAAGCTCGTGGCGGGAGCGGACAGTCCTGCAACCACCAAGCCTCCTTCAACATGTCCCGCCGTGCAAGGCGTCGCTGGGTTCGTCAATTCTCGGCAACAGCTACAGCTACCGCCGGACAGCAGCAGCGATCTCTCCGACATCGAAGTCGATGCCGCATCGTCTGCGGACGACTTCGATACCGGAATGGCAAGAGCCATCATGGACGCTTTTCACGAAGACTGGTCCAGGGCTTTGTACGATTGGTCTCCGCGCATTTGACGCTGGACAACCGCTAGACGGCAGCGTTGGCGCAAAGGATCAGGTGGAGGATGCGACGTCAGGCCGTGTTAAGGTGAGACTTGGAGATCATTGGTCTGTACGGCCTGCGGTCCCCCTTTCGGAGCGAGCCTAGTCGCATTAAGAGTGAATGTCTTCGTCGCTTGCCAAGGTCAACATGTATTTACTCACTTGTCCGCATAACATCAGCGTTGTCTGTCGTTGTATCCTATGCGACCCTTCATTGCAATCGTCTTTAGTCGACACCGTCCTTCTTCTGTCGCCCTTATCCTGTCCCTTGGTCGCCCTCGCTGTCCTTTGCCGCATACGCCGCGCCACCCGTTCCGCCTCCCCCGGCCAATCGCGCTGCGGTCGCCAGCGCGACTTGGCGAGGATGCCGTTGGCGTGCGACCTTGACGCTGATCCTTCTTACCATCTTCCCACACACCTTGTCTTTGCCCTTGTCTTTCGTTTCAATCTAGTCTCGTCTTCGTCTGTCACTCCTTCTCGTTGTCTTTTCCTTTCCATCCCTTTCTAGACGGCGCTCTCGCGGTCGCCTCTCTACGCTTCTTGTCTTCTCTATGCCTCGACGCTCCGCTTCGCCCCCAAAGCACGCTTCTCGCAGAAGCACTCGGCTAGCCGGCGGACCGTCCACTTCCTCGGCCAGCGCATCGGATCGCGAAGACATAGGTACGGGTGCAGTTGCCACGGCTGTCGCCACCGACGTTCGCACCAACGGCTCCGCCCACATGTTGAATCGTCGAGACGTGGGCGCCGCGGGTAACGGCGTCCGAGGCAAGATGATGGAGGACCAGCACGAGCTGGAGGAGATGGGCTATGGTCGCCCCGGAGAGGAACGAGAAGCGTTCCTCGGAAAAGGAGGCGACCTTAAGCGGGATGGCAAAGACGAAGCAAAGGCCGGCCCTCTCAGCGCCCGCGATCGAAACGCGATCGCTTTGCTCGTCGTTCTTTGTGAGTGCACGGATCTCTTTGTAAAGAGTCGGGCTTGACCTTTATGGCTCACTTCGTCTCTTATTTTCCGCTCACTGCAGATCTCCTCCAAGGCATTCCTGTTGGCCTTGCCTTCGGCTCTGTACCCTTCCTCCTCAAGTCGCAACTGTCATACTCGGAGATCGGCGTTTTCACCTTGTGCACGTACCCCTACTCTCTCAAGCTCCTCTGGTCTCCCATCGTGGACTCGTGCTTCGTCAATAGCGTTCGCGTTCCCGGAACGGGCGGTCGAAGGCTGAGCTTGGGCAGGCGCAAGAGCTGGATCGTTCCCATTCAATTCTGCGTCGGGTGCATGATGTGGTGGCTCGGAAGGAATATCGAGAACCTCATGTTCACGGTGAGCTGCGCTCGGCTTTGGTCTCATCGCCTTTCCCCAGGCCCGCTGACGAAATCCGTCCTAATGTCTGGCATTTTTTCCCTTTCTGATACAGAATCAGCCTCCCGTCCGTTTGCTCACCGCCATCTTCTTCATCCTCGTCTTCCTTGCCGCCACGCAAGACATAGCCGTAGACGGCTGGGCCCTGACCTTGCTCTCACAAGATAATCTGTCATACGCGAGCACGGCTCAGACCATCGGCCTGAATACCGGCTACTTCCTTAGTTTCACCGTTTTCCTCGCGTTTAACAGCGTGGAATTCAGGTGAGGGTCGTTCACCTTGCTCGCATCCCGGTCTAGATTTCGTTCTCCCTTCTGAATATCACGTCATTCTTATTCGCCTTTTCCTTCAGCAACTCCTACTTCCGCTCAACTCCTCTGGAGTACCCTTTACTTTCACTGGGCGGGTACCTCCGATTCTGGGCGCTTGCATATTTTGCCGTAACGGCTTGGCTAGTATTCGGCAAAAAGGAGGTGAGACTAGTTCTTCTTCGCAAACTCGAGCCATTGGTTGACATTCTGCTATCTCGCTCTCGACCTCAGGATCCGACCTCGTCGGACGATCCGGACATGGACATCAAAGGCGTCTACTCGATCATGTACAGCATCTGCAAGCTCAAGCGTGAGTGGGCTTGGACCCGAGTGCCAAGGCCTACGCTGCATTTGACCTCACTTTCTGCTCTTTATCTCGATAGATGTTCAATCCTTCATCGCTGTTCATCTTGTCTCCAAAATCGGCTTCCAGGCTAATGATGCCGTGACGGGACTGAAACTTCTGGAGAAAGGCTTCAGCAAGGAGGATTTGGCCTTGGCTGTCCTGATTGACTTTCCCTTCCAGCTTGTCTTTGGCTACCTCGCCGCCAAATGGAGCAAAGGCGAGCGTCCACTCCGTCCATGGATCGCTGCTTTTGCAGCGAGGCTTGGCTTCGCGGTTGTCGCTATGGGTATCGTGAAGGGTGTGCCAGAGGGAGGGCAAATCGGCAAGGGGTTCTTCATGGCCGTCATCGCTAGCATGGTGCTTGCAAGTTTCACCAGGTGAGTGGCCGCAGGATCATGAAATGCGAGGTTTCCAAACCCGTCCTGCCAGGCTTCTTACGTGGACGTTCCTTGTCTCCTTTGTAGCACGGTCCAGTTCGTGGGCATCTCGGCATTCCACACACAGATCGCGGATCCCTTGATCGGTGGGACGTACATGACTGTGAGGAAAGCTTGCGCCGTTACCTGCGTCCTACCCGTCACCGGGTCTTTCACTGACAGTTTTGTGCGTCTGGACTCGCACAGCTGCTCAACACCGTTTCCAACCTCGGCGGTACTTGGCCGCGATATTTCGTCCTCAAGGCTGTTGACTACTTCACCAAGAGCCAGTGCCGCTTGGAGAATGGCACCGAGCCGATGTTGATCCAAGGTGAGACTGCCAGCGTTCATCCACTTGTCTCTCGCCACCGTGCTCAATCGTCTCCTTTCACATAGACACCTCCGGGTGCATATCAGAGCACGGCAAGCAACTCTGCACCGCTGCGGGCGGAACGTGCGTTGTGGAGCGTGACGGATACTACATCACATCTACGATTTGCGTCGTGATGGGGGCCGCGATTCTCGCGCTGTTCATCATCCCTACGGCGCGCAAGCTAGAGCTTCTCCCGAGCGCGGCTTGGAGGGTCAAAATTTCCTCGTCATAGTCTTTCATTTGGAGATTCTGTCGGGTCGTTCTATGTCGAACGAAATTCCTGCTTGGAAGGGATCTGGTCCGCCGTCACCCGTTTTCAGTCAAATTTGCCCGCGTAGTCTGAACAGAGTCGTCCGGTGGGAGGATTGAGGATGCCCATATTAGTGTTCCACAACTTCATTCCAGCGTCGCTTCCGGGGCCGGGGGAATGGTGGCTATGCGTCTCTCCTTACTATGACGACCAAGGCGCCAGGGGACGAGCATACACATCCTACGATGCCCTCAACGTAGGGGGCCTGCCATGGGAACACGATCGAGATGGAACGACGCCCTATGGTGACCGAGCATTCTCCCACATGAAATTGAAAGGAACATAAGGCCATATATCGAACGAGGGAAGCTCCCATACCAAAAGGGAAGCACTCCAGTCACCGCCACAGGAAACGTTCGCCCCCTTTTCCGGAATATTTTGATAGAGAGTTCCGCAGGCAGTGGACATCGTGGATAAGGAACTCCTCTGGACGGCTCATCCATCCCATTGCCGCAGTCGGCGGTGGCTGCGATAACGCGGCGATCTTCTCGGCTGTTGACGCTCGCGCTGTTGCTTTGTCGACGCGAACGGCACCACACGACCATCCGCACAAGATGAGCAAGCGGTCGGAGCTACATTCCAACGGGGACGAGGAGCCGAGGTCCCAGGACTCCATGAGCGACAAGGACGAGGATGACGTCGGTCCTATGCCCGTCGCAGCTGGCGACGGGAATGGACCAGCGAAGAAGCGGAGAAAAGGTGAGAGAGAGAGGCGATAGTCTGCAAAGGAATAAACACCTTTCAGGGTACGACTAAACGTGTCTATCTCCATGTACCCATTGTCGCTATCCTTGCAGTCTTGCAGTACGAGAAGCTTTACCTCGATTATCTGCCATCAGGGGAGCGCTACTACAAGTCACTCATGCATCGCGACGTGATCAACCACGTCGTCGTAACTCGGTGAGCGGTAGCGTCTAATCCAGTTCCACCCGTTCACCTACCTTTGCTCCATGAAAGTCTTCCCGGCTCTCACCGCCATCCTTTCCTCACCACGATGTGTGCAGAACCGATTTTGTCCTCACGACCTCTGCCGACGGCCACCTAAAGTTCTGGAAGAAGCAAGAGTCCGGCATTGAGTTTGTCAAACACTTCCGCGCTCATCTCTCCCCCATCGTCAGTGTCAGTGCAAGCGCAGATGGAGCCATGTTTGCCACCATCTCCAGCGATGGGACAGCAAAGGTGTTCGACGTGGAGAATTTTGGTGAGCGTGGCACCCATCGTTGGGCGAAAACGGCCAGAATCACTAACCCCGGATACCTACTTTGATCCTTACTCCTCTTCGGTTTTGGCTAGACATGATCAACATATTAAATCTCGGATACACGCCGCGAGCCTGTTGTTGGATCCACCGCCGCGGAGAAGCGCAAACGTTGCTCGCAATGTGCGTCCCCTGCTCTGCCATTTGCCGCTTTTTTCTTCTTCCTCCGTTGAGCTGACTGATGTATACTATACTGTGCATCTTTTCAGTTCTGACGCTGATTCGTCCAAGATCCGTTTGTACGACGGTCGAGGTGAACCGACGCCCATGAATGTTCTTGAAGACATACACAAGAAGCCGGTCCATCTGATGGCGGTGGGTGCCTCTTCTTTTTCCATAAATTTCTTTCCGTTTTTTCTTTTCCCTCTCATTTCAACTTGCTTCCATCTGTGGGCTATAGTACAATGATGCGTACGACACGGTCATCTCGGCGGACGAATCTGGCATGATCGAGTATTGGCAGCCGCACGAACCGTGGACTCTGCCAAAGGCGAAAGGGATTTGGGAGTACAAGAGCTCCACGGACTTGTATGACTTCAAAAAGGTGAGCACGCCAGATCAAGGAACTGGACGACGACTCCATTGCCTTCCGACTGAGCATCTTCCACACCCTGTCTTCAGTCCAAATCCGTCCCCTCCTCTCTCTGTCTTTCCCCTTCCTCCGATCTCTTCATGACGACTTCTTTTCCCGACCGCCAAGTCCGAATATTCAACTTCCTCTCCGGAAAGCTCTACCGCAAGTACGATGAAAGCCTGACGGCGATCCAAGAGATGCAACAGGCCGGCACGGCGGTGTACAAGCTGGATGACATGGAATTCGGACGGCGGCTCGCGCTGGAGAGGGACCTGGAGAAGAACGAGAGAGCGAGGGAGATGGCAAATGCGGTGTTTGATGAGAGCGGGAGGTTCGTCATTTATGCGACCATGCTCGGTATCAAAGGTAAGTCTTGTCGACGCCTCTCGATCCTGCGGCCACATGGCCGTCTTTGCTCCCCGCACCTGTCGTAGCTCAAAATGCACACTCTCGGCCTTCTGTCCAGTCGTAAATACGTACACAAACAAAGTCGTAAGACTACTTGGAAAAGATGAGACGAGTCGGTTCCTCAACATGAGTTTGTTCCAGGGAGCTTCGGTCAAGAAAGGCCTGACGACGGTGGTGAGTGGTACGGTGGCCTGATTTTTTCCTCGTGTAAACCGTCTCATGCTCATCCTCCCTCGTGCTCGACTGTTTTCAAGGCTATGGCGGCGTCGGAGAACCCGCTGTTGCAGAATAAGGATGTCCGCGATCCGACGCTGTTTTGTACGGCCTACAAACGGCCCCGCTTCTACCTTTTCACGCGACTAGAGCCGACGTGAGTGTCTGGGCTGAACTTTCCGGAACAACTGACCGTTTTAACGCTCACTTGGCTGAACGCTCGTACTCTTTCGGCCTTTCGTGTCGACGCTCCCTCTTTTCAGCGACTCCAAGGGCGAGCGAGACGTGTTCAACGAAAAGCCCACGCGCGAGGAACAGACGATCGCAGCAGCCAACCCTGGCTCCCGCCGAGCAGCTACGGCCACGGCTGCCATCTTACACACGACGAAAGGTGACATTCACCTCAAACTCTTTCCAGAGCACGCTCCAAAGGCGGTGGAGAACTTTGTGGGTTTGTCCAGGAAGGGCTACTATGATAAGGTCATCTTCCATCGTGTTATCAAGAAGTTTGTGAGTCCCTGCAATCTCTCCAGATTGAAGCCGCTGTATGATGCGTTGGGTACGATCGACTGTTGGCTCACATGTTCTTGTCGCTGCCGTTCTGCGAAGATGCTTCAAACGGGCGATCCTCTCGGTGACGGCACGGGCGGTACCTCCGTCTGGGGCACCGAGTTCGAGGACGAGTTCACTCCCGCGCTAAGGCACGATCGCCCCTACACCGTGAGCTACCACTTACCAATCGGACGACCATCCGCTCGGCTCCTGCTCGGCTCCTCACCGCCCATTACTCCTGTGCCTGTTTCTTGCAGTTGTCGATGGCGAACGCGGGGCCGAACACGAACGGTTCACAGTTCTTCATCACCACCGTTCCTACGCCTTGGCTGGACAACAAGCACACTATCTTTGGAAGGGCCGTGTCGGGCCTCGACGTGATCCATGAGATCGAGAATATGCGGACTGACAGCAAGGTAGGATGCGACATGGAGGATAACTTTGCTCTTCCTCTTTGATTCCTGGCCTCTGTTCCTTGCTCGCTCACCTTGCTCTTTCTTCCTTCTTTGTACCCTGTCACAGACGGACAAGGCAAGTCGAACTTGTTGAATTTCTACGTTGCGCTACCCGAAGCCTTCCTTCGCCCCGCTCATACTCATCCTGGTCACCCTTTCCTCTTCTGTCTTTCCTAGCCTCGAGATCCGCCTTCGATCATCAATGTCACGATCGGTTGATGTAGCGTCCTTGTGCTGTAGAAATGTTGGCTCGTTGGAATGCATTGGCGGTATCGTGATAGGACGTACTCGATGAGAGAGATGCTTGATAACGCTGTAAAGGATTCCCGTTTGTGCAGAGCGCTCGCGGGTTTAAAAGATTCCGACGATGTCGATCACGCCTCTGTTGTATTCTTAAAGTACCACCACGATCAAAGAAGGAAGGACATCTCAACCTCTCCTCTTCCGAGAAGATGGAGAAATTCTCCCAATTCCGTGACCCGGGAACGGGAATCCAGCCTTTCCTTAAGCCTGTCGTACGTTACACTTCCCTCTGTCGTAGCGAGCACCAGCAACTGTCAGCGACTCTAGCGGAGACGGCCAGGTGTTCCTTGCTGACAATGATCATGTTGACATGCAATCGTTTTCTTCCTACCCTTCCCAACACAGGCATCTCACTCATCCATCTCCTCACTGTCGATTCTTCTTTTGCCTCTGGCATACGTGCTGGCATCAGCGAGGATCGTCCTTCTGTTCGCCTTAACCCTTCTCCACCTGCTCTTGGCAGACACCGTCTTGCTTCTGGTAGTGAGTGGCTACTGGATGTGGGCGTCCGCATAGGAAAGCACACCACGTTTCCACGAGCTTCTTGATGGATGAAGCACTGGTAACTGACCTCGCATTCGTCCTCTTCATCCACTCTTCCGCTTGTTTGCCTCGCTCTTTTGGTTGGACTCATTCGCCAACACAGCCGCCGGTCCGAGACGTTTTTAGTGCTTTTCTGATCCGAATAGCGCTTGTCTTCCTGGGGTTTGCATGGATAGAGGCGGAGACGGTGTCTTTAAAGAGAAGGTGGGTGGTTTTCATTGCCTTGGATTTTCTCACTGGCCTGCTGGGCGTGTCTTCTTAGTGAAGTCTCCCGCTTCGCCTATTCCACCCACACTTCTATACTCCTCTCATCGCCTTTCCTTTCGTATCGTCGCCTCATCCACTGAAAACCCATGTCCGCCCTTTCGTCCGCCAGCCGAGGCCCAAGAAATCCTTGGACACCTAAGTCCGGCGACCTCATCGTCTCTAACCTCTCTTCGTGGATCGAAATTCTTTACCTCTCTTCCCGCTTCCACCCCATATTCGTCCTTCCCGTCGTTAAGCCTCCACTCGCATCCTCTTTGTCTCATTCTCCTTCCGAAAAAGCGCCCGCCTCGCCTTCGACGCCTCGGACTCGACGCTTCGCAGGACAGGTTTCCCCCACGCCATCATCTCCCAGCCCTTCTTCGCCCATCCCCACGCAAAGGAGGGACGTGCTCGGCTTCAAAGCGGTGGGCATGTGGAGGATGCTGGCCAGTATCGGCAAGCTACCCATTGAAGCCGATGTCACACAATCGTCACAGACGAGTGTGAAATTCGAGTCTCTAGATGAAATCGTCAAGAAGGCTTCGAGACCCGTCGTCGTGTTTCCTGAGGTGACCACCGATGCCTCTTTTCCCTCGCTCACCGGATATGCATTTGGCGACCTTTAATGTGTAATGCTCACCTCTCTTCGCATTTCCCCTCTGCCAAATTCCTTGTTATCTATCCTGTGTTACATGTGCCAGCTCACGACGTCGAACAACCGTGCGCTCCTTCGCTTCGCGCGCGTCTTTCCCATGGCGTGGAGGACGCTGCCTGTACCGCAAGGTGGCCCACGTGTTTTCCTAATGAGCGTCAAGTGAGTACGGCTTGCTCCTTCTTTCATCTACACCCGCTGTAGTCTCGTTCTCTGGCTAGTTTGCCGGGGCAACCTGTTCATGCTCGTACTTAGCGGCTGTCGCGCCCTGCCTCCCACCGAATGTCAACGGCCAGGCACGAACCCCCAACAGTGACCCCCGTTTCCGCGACGCTCTCCATTCCCTCTCGCATATTCTCCCCCCTCCCACACGTCATCCATACATGTACCTCTCTCTCCTTCCTCCGCTCTGTCCAAATTCGCGTTCTCGATCCAAGCGAGTCTCCCAGCTCGGGCTCCTACCTCCCCGGGGACGCTTCCGTTACCGCAAGACGGGGAGGGGAGGAGGACGCTCTGTCGGAGGCTTGCGCCCAATTGGTTGCTGCGCTGGGGAGGTGGAAGAGGACGAGCATGGGCTGGGAAGATAAGAAGAGGTTCATCGAGTTGTACTATGCGAAGATGCGCTAGCCTAGTCGCCTTTGCACTCTCGCTTGACCTGACTTTTCACGGATGTTCAATTATATGTTCTCCTTTCGAGAAAAACCGTAACGATACAAGGACGTCTTCTGTCTACCTCCTGGCCTCCTAGCACAATTTCCGTCATCCTTTCCTGCATCTATTGCTGAGCCTCTCGCCTCGCGCGCTTGGCCTGTTCAGCGCGCTTAGCGAACATTCTGTTCCGAGGCTGGTCCCCCTCCCTGGCGAGCCTCTTGTTCTCCGACCGGTTGCGTTCCTTTTCACGTTTGCGGAAGCATACAGAAAGGTGGACCATGTGTCAGCAGGCTGTACGGTTAGCATCGCCAGGCAGGCGGGTAGGCAGTGTCCATACTCAGGCTGGCGACGAAAGAAGCTGTGTGCGAAGAGGAAGCCGACGCTCACGATGTACGACATGGCCTGACCGCCACTAAGTGCAGTGAGGCTGCCTGTGGTCCTCTTCGCTCTGGCGGCCGCACTCCCGGGACCACCAAAGCTCTTGGAAGTGATCGTGCCATCGAGGTCGTCGAAGCCTCTGGTGACGTCGCGAGCGATGTCGGCCTCTGACTCGTTGGCGACAAGGACGGTCTGGAGGAGTTCGATCTGCTCGCTCTCCGTCTTGTACACCAGGTCGGCCATTTGGTCCATGCCGTCCAAGTTGACGACCACACGGAAGGCATAGCCCTATGTACCGACGGCGAAACATTCATGTGGCGAGGACAGAAAAGGGAATCAATAAACAGACGACGGACAGGAGGCTCGAACTATTGTAGACAGGCTTACCTGATCGATCAAGAACTTCTGACGCTTGGTGCTGTAATACATCTCCTGCGTGTCTTTGGATACGAGCGAGTAAAAGAAAGCGTTAAAGCCCTCGTCGTTCCTGCGCTTGGCCCGCAGGATGCGACCTGGAGGGTATCCAACACAAAGTCAGAAAGTCAGAACGACCAGTGCATTTGTCTTAGGAAACCGCGACAGGTTCCTTTTCTCACCGAGCCGCTGTGCCTCCTGTCGTCGACTACCAAAATGGGAACTGATCTGGATCAAGCACGTCGCCTCAGGCAGATCAATGGACGTGTCACCGACTTTGGACAAAAAGATTGTGTTGACTTGAGGGTCATGTTGGAAGTACTGCAGGATGCGCATGCGCTCCACTTGGGCCGTGCCACCGTGAATGTACGGCTTCTTGAGCCTTTTCGCGTATGCCTAGAAGATGGTATGGACGCAGATTGAAGGAAGTCAGAAGGCTAGGCAGATGGAACACAAGCACCTATTAAGTACTCACCTCGAGGGCGTACACGTTGTCCGAAAAGACGATGATCTTGTCACCCCGCTTCTCATGGTAATCGATCAGGAACTGACAAGCTTGGAACTTCCTCGGGTTCATGCACCACAAAAGCATCTTCTTCCGTGGGCTCTGGCGTAGATATTCGGCATAGAAGGTAGGCGTCATGGGGCACCATACTTCAGCACACTGATAGGTGTTAGTAGGACCAAATGATTAGCATCCATGGACATGAAGTGTCCAAACCAGTTATATATAGATGCCTGAAACACACCTGGACGTTGGCGATGTGCCCATTTTGAGCGAGGTCCATCCAATTGGCTTCGTAAAGCTTCGGACCGATAAGGTAGTTCAAGTCCTCGATCTTCTCGTCCTCTCGCACCAACGTGGCTGTGAGGCCGAGTTTAGCGTGGGCTTTGATAGAGGTCATGACGCGACGGAACATTGCGGCCGGGACGACGTGCACCTCGTCAAGGAGGATGAATCCCCACTCGCGCGATGTGAGGAAGTTCATCATCTTCTGCGAGTCGTGAGAGCGTTTGCCCGTGTTGGCTACCATCGAGTAGGTCGAGACGACGATGCCGGCCGCTCCCGTGAATTTCTCCTTTTGGTCGGCGGTGAAGACCGAGATTTGGTTGTCTTGGATGTTTGACCATTTCATGAACTCTTTCTTCCACTGCATCACCGAAACGCTGAATAGAAAGAGAATAGTGACAGCAAGGTCATTTTAAGGTCGACCCCAAACGCAGCTCCGACGTTAACCCTCACCACTCACGACGAGGTACAAAGCACGAGGCAGCTCTTCTTGATCGTGCAAGCAGCAACGATGCCCACGAGAGTCTTTCCAGCTCCACACGGCAGGACGATAATCCCGCTCCGAGCACGTCCGTTGCTGAACATCTTGCTCAGGCTCTTCTCCTGATACGGCCGAATGACGGTGATCGGCTTGAGCTCAATGTCCAAGTCCGGGTTGACCTTGTCGTTGCGACAGTCGTATTCTTCCTGAAGCGGGTATTCGAGTTCCGAGCAACGTCGTTTGACGGCCTGAAAGGATACGATCCATATTAGAATAAGTTGACAATGCGGCTAGATCACATGCGACGGACTCACCTCGACAGAACCCTCGGCGATTTCAAATGAATGAACCGCATCATCTTCATCGAACTCGTCATCTGACCACCAAACGACAAGTGTTAGCCTCTTGAAACCGTGATGTCCTTAAGTAAAGAACCAAAGGAGCTCACTGTTCCCGACGCCGATGACGGCCGTGAAGAGGTCCTGGTCGGCTTGCCTCTGCCTCTCCGCTCTAGCTTCCTCGGCGCTAAGCACTCTACCGCCACCGTTCGTATTCTCCCCGGTCAAAGGCGGCTGCGACGTGTCGCCATTCGGCCGATTCAAAACCTGATCTTGACCCGCAGGTCTCGTCCCCGCAATGACCAAATCTTGCTTCCTTGGCGCTGTCTCCTTGTTGAGACTCATCTGATCGTCCGCCTCCGTTCTGACTTTCGCCGCACGGATGGTATCGTCCTTAAGCAGAATTTGAAGAACCTCTGCATGGCTCGACTCCACGAAATAGCGGTTTTGCTTGAGGACGAGCTTGACCTTGCCGTAGGAGGACGTAACCTTTCGAATCCAGTTGGCAAGGGATGTCGAGACAGGGACCTTGGACATGCGGTTTAGAACGTCGATGATGTCCTCCGGTTCGAGCCCGACAGATACGGCCGCATTGAGAGAGTGCTTCGTGAGCTCGTACTCGTGGATGAACGCTGGCCTGTCATGGCAAAGAGTGAGAGACGCACGCACGGACAGGTTAGTCAAACTTAAAGCAGGGAGGTATAGAGCCTGCAAATCCAGACGCACCTGCTCTTTGGCTCGCTAACCGCTGTCAAGAAGTCCTGAGCCTTCTCTGCGATTGGGCTAAAGGCTTCAAGGATAATCCTGGCGCCTTCTTCGCCAGGGGTGATCCAGATCGGCCGCGAAGGATGGTCAGGCTTAAGATTGAGCCAAGTATAGTCAAAACTGACAGGATTGGGTATGCCATCTGGTCCTTCAACGGTGGCATTGTTGGAGTCGTACAAGTTGCCCTCTGCGGACGTATCCGAGTCGGACTCCTCAGAGAGCATCACGGCATCGTCCGCCATCTCCGCGGTGGAGCGAGAAGCTTTGGACGACGCGGCTCGACGAGCGAGGGCAGAAAGATTGATGGTCGTCCCTGAGCCGCTGGGAGTGCCTGCTCCGGTCGCAGGCGTCGAGGCCCCACTATTGTCCGCGTCGGACATGCCATTATCCTTAGTGAACCGGGCACGCTTACGCCCTGTCGAAGTAGATCCTTGCATATTCACACAGCAATACACACGATACAGAACAAGTTAGTCAGTTGCTCGGCATTGGTTCGACCCTACTAAGCAGAACAGGCGCGGATGTGGTAGACGGGGTGGTGGTCACAACGAAGAATCTGTATCATCTCACCCTCGGCCAGCCTGTTGTGCTCTGCCATGGCGGAAGACCACGAATCTGGCGGCGAGGGATACCTCTGTGCTCTCTGCACGTCGTAACGCAGATGACCGAGGGTTATGCAGATGAGTGCCTCCGACGCTTGGACGAGGGTGGCGAGGTGGGAAGTGCTGAGTGGCAATGAACGACGAACGGCGGCTAGCCATGAGCGATCGCAAGCCGCAGCATCCGAGCAAGCACGTGACTGGCAATCGACATCGGGCGCCCTTGTAGACTGGCTGGGCTGGACGCCGCCTTACCTCGTCCGCCGTTGAATGTCTCGGGCGCTCTCCTTTGCGTCGCCCAACCAGCCATGTCCGCTATCGCGAGCAGCTTGCGCGAGTACAAGGAACCCACGCGCACCCAAGTCTTTGCCGAGAGCTTCTCCATTCCGGACGATGAAGCAATCAACAGCGAGATCAACGCGGTGCTCAGCTTGACCGAGAAAGAGGAGGTCTATGTGAGTCTCTTCTCTTCGCCATGTGCCAGCCTGCGGCGCCTTTCTAGTCTTGTTTTGGGAAGAGGTGTTGTTATATTGCTCACAAGCCTTGGCTTGCTCGTCCCTCAGTCGGGCAAGCTCTACCTCACCCGGACGTTTCTCTGCTTCACCTCCATCGACAAGCGAACATGTCGCATGTCGCTACCCCTTTACGTAGTCCGTCGAGTGGAACGTTTGAACACCAGGAGCACGGTATACGCCTTGAGTATTGTTGTCTGGCACGGCATGAAGATTGTGAGCATGCAGAGTGACGCAAGAGCGCTCATGAGCTCGTGTAGCGCAATTTGATCTCACATTCCTCTCTATGTGCGCTCCAGATCATACAGCTGAACGGCCTGCGCCCTCAGTGCGAGGCTTTCTGCTCCGCCTTACGAGACTCGCTCCGAGCCCAACTCCCTCAGATGAAAAAGCTCAAGCCCTTCCTTGCGACTCTGTTCTCCGAGTACACTCTTTCTGAAGACGCAAAGGCCGCGGCTCCTGGGAAGGATGGAGAGAAGAGGGAGGCTGAGAAAGGGGATGAAGAGGCTGTAGAAGGAGGGGAGGGAGGAGAAAAGAAGTATCAATGTGGTCTCGGCGTCATTTTCAAGTTCCCCGGTGACCCTCGCAAGTGAGTATGCTCATATTTCATGGCTGAGCTGACCGTCGACCATTGCAGCCGAATGGTTCCTCATGCGCACCTTTGTTATGAAAAACAGGCTTCGAGAAAAGAGCAAGATGAAGCTCTGGAAGGACTATTTCCGAGGTGAGAAGTCCTTCCAAACCTCCATGAAGGCGAGAGTGGGACGCTCACGACTGCTCTGTTCTTCACGTCGTTCAAAGTGCACGGCCGTAACCTCACGGCAATCCGCTACCCGCAATTCTTGCGCCTAGTTCAAGTCGGTCTTCCGAACCGGCTCCGGGGCGAAGTTTGGGAGCTCACCGCGGGTAGCATTTACGCTCGTTTCTCCCACCCGGGCGAGTATGAGAACATCCTCAAAAAGTACGCTGGCAGGACGAGCACCAGCACGGAGGAGATCGAGAAGGACCTCAATCGAAGCTTGCCCGAATATCCGGCTTATCAAGATCAACGGGGTTTGGACGCGCTTCGGAGAGTGTTGACTGCGTATAGCTGGAAGAACCCGGAGTTGGGTGAGTCTTATGGATACCCTGGCGTGCATTTCACTGGCAAAAATTGTTGAAGGCAGTCTGCACATGTGTGTCTGGTGTCATGAACAGGCTACTGCCAGGCTATGAACATCGTTGTAGCGGCCATTCTCATGTGAGTCGCTTGAACATCCGTTTCTTAGCTTCCCAACGTTTCTGAACCGGTTTCCATACTCCTCGGCAGCTACATGTCGGAGGAACAGACGTTCTGGCTCCTGAACACGCTCTGCGACCGGCTTCTTCCGGGTTACTATACGTGGGTTCTACCTCGCCCAACTTCGTATCTAGTGCATCTGTGTATCGAACGGCTGAAGAACTGACATGCATTCGCTTGTTTCCTTTCCCTGTTGGCTCCCCGCAGTCAATCTATGTCCGGCACGCTTCTCGACCAAAAGGTATTCGAGCACCTCGTCCAGCGCGCCTTGCCAATGATCCACGACCATTTCGTCAACGCGGACGTGCAACTCAGCGTCGCTAGCTTGCCCTGGTTTTTGAGCCTTTATATCAACTCGATGCCGTGAGGAACAGCTCCTTCTCTCACGAATGCCTTCACGGAGTAGTCAAAGTTCTTAAATGTGGTTTTGGGCTTACCCGCAACCGTGACCCTTCACATTTTGTGCAGTATGATCTTTGCCTTCCGCATCGTAGATTGCTTTTTCGCCATGGGTCCGAAGGTTTTGTTTCAAGTTGGGTGAGCTTACGTGTGGCATCATGTCTAAGCGCTTCCTGTTGGATGTCAGCTTATAATTTCTTGTCTACCCTTGCCGGTTCCTGCTGTAGCTTGGCTATCCTGAAGATCAACGGTGAAGAGCTGCTGAAGTGCACTGACGATGGCATGTTCATCAGGTAGGTCATGTTCAAATAGCCGATCCCGCTCCGCCTGGGAAGTACTTTCTCTGACAAGCGGAGGTATTCCAACCGCACAGCCAAATGCGGAAGTACTTTGCGTCGCTGGGCGACTCAGCTTATCCAAATTCGGAGAATCCACGGCAGCGGCAGATCACTAACTTCCAAGAAGTAAGCTGATTCTAGCGATAGGCGTGGGAGAAGTGAAGCTAGGGCTCGGGAGATAGGAACTGGCAAAGAGTGACTCTTGTCTTTTTCACGTTTCTTGTCTCCTGAACGCCTCGCCAGCTTCTGGTCGTCGCCTTCCGGGAATTCTCCATCATCACAGATGAAACGATCGCTTCGGAGCGGAAACGGTTCCGCATGGAGATCGTGCGCGAGATCGAGTCGTTCGCTCGGCGGTCCGCTATCCGCAACCTTCGCTCCACGGGGCGATTCAACAAGGAGCAGGCGGGATTGATCTATGACAACGTAGGAGAAGCCATCTACCGTTCCCGGCACATGCCTAGCGAGCACAACCTCATTACCAATGACGCCGCCGGGGTGCTGGAGAAGGGAGTATCGCTTAGCCAGGAAGTAGGAGGCAAGGAGGTGCGCATCGATCTCAAGACATTCAGGATCTTCTTGAGCGAGATTGCCACGTGGGCTAGGGATGAGGTCGTGGTCAGCAACGGATTTCAGGAGAGGGTGGAGCGGAGAATTCCGGAGCACGAATTCGTCGCTCGCCTCTTCTTCGCGTGGGACAAGGACGGCAAGGGATCTCTTTCGTTGCAAGTGAGTTTGCCTTGTCCCACAAGAAAGTACAAAAAGCCAAGCCAAGCCCGCTATATTGGATGGATGGACGTTTACTGACGCGTCCTTGTCTCATCGCCCGGTGTCCTTCTCTTTCGAAGGACATCGTCACGGGTCTGGACGACGTGATGTTCAACGACATGATGCAGAACATCGAGTGGTTCTTCTCGCTGCACAGCAAGCAAGGCAACGGGTTCCTGACCAAGGACGAAGTGCTACGACTGAGCGAATCGCTCCTGGTGAGCTTTTTTTTCCTTCGTTTCGAACGCCTCGCTCAGCCTTCGATTTCGGGGCTGTTATTTCTTCTGATGTACGTCTCACGCGTTGGACACCTTCTTCTCCAGTTTCTCTTCCGCAACGAGACTGGCGACGGCTGGCTAGGCGCCGTATCGAGTTTGATCACAGAAAGCTTTAAAGAGGGAGGACAACGGCCCTGATGCCGCACGTCAAAGAAAAAAATGATAAAAAGATTTTTCTCTACCGGACCCATATGCCATGCCAGCTCTTATTCTTTCTTTCAATTTTTTGTCGCGGTCGGATTTTTTTGACTCCTCGGCTCCTTATTTGACCACCATTTCGTGTGTGTGTGTCCTGTAGAGTACTTTTTGTGTGTCGCGCGGACAACCCCCCGCCGAGGGGACAGGGAATTATATCATAAAGAGGATAAGGATAAGCTTTAAGAGGGAAAGATAATGGGCGATCGATGATGATAGCGCTCGGCAGTAACTAGTGGACGGTGGGCGGGATGCCTTTGACGCTCGAAGGGGGCACCCACGGCACGGCTCGAAGAAGACGAAGAAGAAGGCGGCTTCGGGTCAAAAGAGGTTGGCCGGACACGAGGGGAGGGTGGTAGACACGAATCTGGCCGCGGGAAACGTGGAAGGAGCGTCCTATGTTTCCGAGATGGCGACGGACGACGCACGTCACGCATCTCAAGCGCTTACGGTGGCGTTCGTCGATCGGGCCTTGTAGAGCGTGGCCGAGTCGACGACGGAGCCGTTCCTCGAGGCGATAAAGTCAGCAGTGAGGTGGGTGCTGTTGTGGAAGTGGAGGAGAGTCCAGCCGTAGGTGTTATCGGAGGCCTTGGCGGAGTAGTTCTGGAGTGGGTAGACGAGGGGGTCGAGGCCTGTTGAAGAGAGTTGGAACGGATGTGTTAGGAAGAAAGAATTCAAAATCGCGTAATGGATGAAAGGAAGAGAGATGACGGAGGAAGAAGGATAGCTCACCATCGTAGTGACCTAGGATCATAGTGCCGAGCCAAGTTCAAACGGACAAAAAAAATAAAAAATCTCAGATACCACACCACTTGACCATGTCCGCTATCCGACGGACAAGACACAAGTCCTGACTCACCAGCAGCGCCGTTGAGGATGTACCAGGGCATGGTGGGGTTGTCGAGCGTCTGGAGAAGGGTGCCGTTCTTGCCGACGGGGACCATGCGTTCGTAGAGGTGCGCGTGGCCCGTCATCACGAGGTCAACGCCGTACTGCTCGAAGATGGGAGCGAAGGCGTCGCGGCACTCGAAGCAGGTCGAGTCGCTAGAGCTGTAGACTAAGGAGAGTTTGGAGAGGAAGGATGAGGAAAACATCGCTTATCAATCAACGAGCGCAGACAGGGAGAAAGAAGAGGATCGTGGGGGAGACGGACTGAGACTCACGGGGCCTGTGAGCGCCAACGACAATCCAAGGCGTCTTAGACCTGTCGACGGCCGCAAGGTCCTTGACGAGCCAGTCGTGCTGCTGGTTCTTGTACGTGCCGAACGGGTGTCCGTCCATGCCCTCCTCGCCACCGGTCTCATCGGGACCGACGTAGCCCACGCCGAGGTCGGTCTGATTTGGGTAGATGAAGCCAACGGAGTTAGTACACAAAAGAGCGCGGCGCGTTCAGCATCGGCTTATCAGGAAACTCACCTCAGTGTCGACCATCACAAAGTGGACCATACCATAGTCCATGCTGCGCAAAGACGGAGAGATGAAACAAGATTCTCAGGCGTCGGGCCTCGACGAAATAGACGAAAGAGCACAAATAGAAGGCAAAATCAGGCCACGTTGAGCTCACCTCCACCAGAAGTTGCCAAGGCCGCCAGACTCAGCAGACGGCATTCGGAAGCGGTTGATGAAACCGGTGAAGTTGGCCCTGGACAGCGTCGAACATGAAGAGAAGGAGTTGGGTGAGGTTCAATGTCAGCGTCTCCATCCGTTGACCCTGACTTGGAACGGTCTCGTGGCAGATGGGATCGAAGATTATTTGGATGCCGGAAGACAAATGAATGACTCACTGGCCGGGAGGGCAGATCTTATCGGTGTAAGTGATGTTGTTGGTTTTGTCCGTCGTGCCGCCATTGTCGCAGTTCGACTCGTGGTTGCCCGGTCCGACCATGTAAGGTTTGACGGCGGTGAGCGGCTGGAGCTCGTTGAAGTACTCTTCCTCGAGCATCTCGTAGAGGGCGACGCCATCGGAGATGTTCTTGGGGTTGTAGCCAGGGAGGTAGCCTTGGATCTGCTCCTTGAGCCAGTAGTCCGCATAGGCGATGTCGCCAGCTATATTGAAGGAGAGAATGCTCAGGGGGATGAATAAAAAGATGAAAAATCACTGGGTAGGGGTAGGACGGTACGCACGGTGGAGAAGGAAGTCGAATTGGTCCTTGTGGCCAACGAGGGACTGCATCGAGTTCAGGTCGCCAGGCTGGAGAGGGTTAGCGGCGCCCTTACCAACTTTTTTTTTCACGTCGAGTGGGTTAGGGGGCGAAGGATGGAGAGCGATAGAAGGTGAGCGATGCGCCGGAAAACGTAGTAGACGGTAGAGGCGTGCAACGAGAGAGGAGGAAGACAGGAAGACACATACCGCTGGTCGAGAGGCCATCCTTGCCCATGACGCCCATATCCACAGCGACGGCCACTGGTTCGCACGGCGCACGAATATGCTCGTGACATGTCAGCGCTACTCATCATGACTGGAGCGATGGGCAGAGCAGATGAGGGCGCTAGCTCACCATTGAAAGGCGTAGAGTCGCCAGCGGGACGCGAGGTGGTGAAGGAGTAGGTCTCGTTGGCGGGGCTTCCGACGACGCGGTAGTAGTATTTGGTGTTAGGCTTGAGAGCCTCGATGGTGACAAAGTTGTTGTAAGTGGTGGAGGTGGGGTACGTGTTGCTCGTTCCAGGGGTGCTGTGGCTGTTCAGCTTGGACGGGTCGGTGCCGTAGAGGACGAGGGGATGGGCCACCTTCGAACGAGTGTTCCAGCCGATACGCTGTGGAGGGGAAGGCGAAGATATGAGCAAGGAGAGTGTCGGGCCTAGCATGACTTGGGCCGTGGACGACGAAGAATCACCATTCCAGTAGGGCCGGCGTCTGCGAATCGAATCGACAAGACGATCACGATACGAGGGGAAGAGAAGCGGGACAAAAGCAGAACGAGCAGTGAGCAAACCACAGGCGCCCTCCGGCCACGCTTCCTTTTCCGACGGCGGCAGGACTCGCATCTCGCATGGCATCTCGAGCTCACAAGCGAGTCTGTGCTGCATGATCTCCTTTCCGTTGGAGGACGAGTTGGAGGTGGGGGCGGCAAGAGCCGAAGCGATGCCAGCGGCTGCGAGCAAGGCACGAGAGGCGCGCATGTTGGTTGCCTCGGTGTGGGTGAAGAGAGGGAGGAGAGAAGGGAGGGTGTAGGAAAGGGTAAGAAAGAAAAGGTGAGGAAAGGGGCGGAAGGGAGGGGGGATGAGTGGGCCTCCTGGTGAGCTCTTCTTATTATACCAACGCCTCCGACGGGCTCAGGTCCGACATCCTCAAGGAACCGGGTTCATTCGCATCACCTTGCTCGCTTGCTCCCTGCCTGCCTGCCGTCCGACAACTCGGGCCGGACGACGAACGACCGACGAGGACGACCACTAAGAGCCGCCCCGTCCCCCGTCGTCCTCGTCCTCGTTCTCGTTCAAATGGGACTGACTTGAATGGCCAGTGAGAAAAGGTGCCGGCAAGGAACGTGCGTGCGCTACGCACGTGCATGGCCAAAATCCGGTCGCCGGCCGATCGAAAGCGAGAGACCGGATCTGCAGCTCGCTTACGGACATCTGTCTGTCTTGTCGAAGAGAGCCCGAGACGGCGCAGCACAGCAAAGGCCCTCGACACTTCACTAGTCATCGTGGGCCGTGCGCCGTGCGCTGGGCACCCGATCTCATTTGTTTCACAACCGTTCAGGGCAACAGAAGCTCACGGTCGGAACAAACACAGTCGAAGCGAGCGAGCGATTCGTCAGGGAACGGCTGTCACCGAGCACAGGAGCACGGCTCGTCGCATAAATTTTGGAAATGATACCGGTGACGGTGCGGTGCGTAGATGTACGGACATGGGGGTGCGTGCAGCATAGGACGATCGCGCGACGAGCTCGGCCAGAGGGCAAAAAGAGATGGCCCGGCAGAGCTCGCGCAAGAGGAGAGGAAAATACAACGGCCGACCCGGGCCCGCCCCACCAGCCCGGACGACCCACAGGAGAAAGGGAAAGCGAGGCGACACCGACACCGACACCATACCGACACCTGGACCACCACCACGGCGCCGCCGTCGGACCGACGGACGGGGCTTAACGGTAGCGGCGGAGGGAGAGGGTGTCCCGACGGCGAATAGCCGCGTTCTTGGGCGCCTTCTTGTAACGGTGACCCTTGCCGAGACCGCGGTTCTGCTTGCCTTCGGCGGTGAGACCGCGCGACTCGCGGCGCTTGTGGACCGGGTTGACGATCCAGTTGATCCGCGGGTCGCGGCGGATGGCCTTGTGGTAGGGGTCGACAAGGATCACCTCGTAGTACTTGTACACACCGTCGCTGTTGATCCAGTACGAGTTGAGCACGCGCAAGTTGCCGCACTTGCGGCCCACGCGCTCCTCAGCAACGGAACGGAGAGAACGCTGGGGCTTGAGGTGGTTAATACTGAACGCAAGTGCAGAGGGGGATGTCGAAGTGCGGATGAGATCCCCGTCCGAGCGAAAACAAAAATCTCGCCTCTGGATCGGTCCCGCGATATGGCGTTCCGTGTACTTCCTGCTGGAAGACGTACTCACCCCTGGTGAACGGGCTTGCCGAACATGGCGCCCTTGGGCTGATGGCGCTTGCGGTTACCGCGGCGCACGCGCACACGGTAGACAACGTAACCCTGCTTGGCCTTGTAGCCGAGGCGGCGGGCCTTGTCGGGGCGGGAGGGCCGGGACGCACGCTGGATTGATTAACCAGTGCCGGAACGCGGACGAAGGTGTCAGTATCGTTGAGCTGGACGAGTGCGTGCTTGCACCTTCCAAGTCACTCATTCGCTCCCCTCTAGGCGGCCGTCCGCACGGCATCTCCTACCCAAATCTCATCCAACCAGGAGGCGCCGGTCCCGTTCCCGTACCCTTCCACCGACGTCTACCGCTCTCACCGCTCCGAGGACCACACCCACACCACACCAATCGACCGGCCCTTGTGGTCAGACACTCACGTGGATGACGTTGAGCTGACGGAACTCCCAGCACCTCACACGGAGGAGGAAGCGGAGCACGTCGCTGTTCTTCTTCTTCCAAAGCTCCTCGACGTACTTGTAGGCACCCATGTTGTCGGCGAGTCGGCGGGCGGGGAAAGACTTGAGGCGAGGACTACGAGACGGGGACCGGGTTGAGTTGGCGACGAGCGAGGCTCACCTTCGCATCATGCTTCGAGTGCCGCAGTACAACCCGCCGTAGCATTGTAACCCTAACCAGATCACCTCCGATGATAACTATACAGTACGCGTATGCTTAGTCATCGTTACTGTCACGATCGTGGTCCGTGCGCCACTCGCACACAATGGACAAGCTCGGGAGGTTGGCGGGCCGCGTTTTCGACTCAAGCGAGCACTCTCTGTGCAAGAACAGGGTCGCATGCGGCTTCTCTTGGCCAAGGAAATCCACATGATATGTCATCTCAGTTTGCGGCGCACACTCCGGCCCGACCCGACGGCTTGTTTCTAGCCGAGGTCGATTCGGGGGGGGGGGGGCGAACACACACGTCAACGTTAACCTCGTGCTGATAATAGCACGCGAACATGTATTGGTCATCAAAATGGAATTTACGCAGAGAACAAGAAGAAATGGTACGATTGGTATTTACGCGGAAAACAAGAAGAAATGATACACCAGTCCTGAGAGTACAGGTAGGGCTATGTATGAGAGGTGGGCAGAAGGAGGGGAAGAGGCGGGAAAGGCGCCGCCGTTGGACATGCCGGAGAGCGCCTCTGACGCGTCGCCCTCGTGATCCTTGACTGAGGAAAGAGGGACGGAAGGGAACGTAAGAAGGCGAGCGCGGGCGACGGTCGTGGTATGAAGGTCCGAAACGGCGCTTCGACTCACCCGACCATTGGTTCCCGCGAACGGTGGTCACCTCGGCGGTCCCGTTCATGGACGCGTATTGCCAGAAACCCGCGCCGGCAGCCTTCAAGGAGCGAAGTCGGCAAGACCAAGTCAGTATCTGCCCGTCTGGACCGGACAACTCTTCTCCGCAACCCACGACTCACCCATCCGAGGCTCGAATGCGCTTGCTGGAGACAGCTCGACAAGGTTTGCGGGTCCTGTTCGGCGCGCATGAACCGAAGCGTCCCGCTCAGTAACGAACCTGACGGAACCGTCGTCGCGCGGAGGAGATAAAAAAAATAGTTAAAGACAGCAAGCCAGGCTCACTGTGTATCCGCCACCGGAGCCCGGCGCTGGCGGGTTGAGGTCGCTTTGAGTGGCCGGCTTGCCGATGACGATCTTGTTCTACGGGGTCACATAAGGGCGATACAGGAAAAAACGTGCAAGGAGGGGAGGAGCGACAGCAAGGTGAGCGAATTGTACACTTGCCTGTACGAGTTCTCACAGCAGAAAAAAATAATTGCTCACTACGTCCACGCCGGCTTGCGCAAGTTCCGCAAGCGCCGTCCCAGGGAGATCAGGGTTGCTGTACGAAGAATGAAGGAGAGAGGCCATGTAGGTCAGAGAGCCCGTTGATGCCGATAAATTCGACGTTAGGAATGTTAATCTTCACCTCTTGATGAGCTGGTCGCAAGTCTCCCTAGAATGAGATTGGCGAGGCAAAGAGGCCAAGACAAGACAGTCAGCGGTGTCGGTAAACCGAGGACCAAAATTCGTCCACCAGAAGTCGACTCACCATTCACCCACTCCTCCATTGTAGTATTGAGTAAAGTCTGAAACGGAATATCACAAGTGACCATGGCACGGCAGAGATGAGGTCAAGCTCGGCCTGACTGGTCGACAGAGGCGACACGACACGACGGCGACGACGAGCAAAGGGACAACGAAAATAGGAAACTCACAATAGTCGATAGAACTGCCCACTTGCTTGTCTACGGCAAGGTAGCCGCCGCCGGGGTACTTTGCCGGGTCGTTTTGGAACCAAGATGCGATTGCTTTTTTTTTGGCCGCGAATCAGCCATCTCGTCGATCGTCTCTTTACAGACGAGAAGAGCAAGGAGAAGGAAACTAATCGACTCACGAGCATGGGAGAGGATGTACTGTCCCTGAGGCAGTGATTTTCGCAGGCTGGTGGTGAACTCTGCCAGCCACGCCTCGGCCGTTCCTGCCGTGAAGGCTTGGAAGTCTGTTGAATGGATGTCATCGGAGGGGAGCGAGAAAAAGGACGATCAGATAAGAAGTGTAGAGAGGCGTTGATGGAGGTTAGACTCATCCTTCTGCTCACGAAAAGCTCAGATTGGCTAGGCGAGGCTCACCTTCATAATCACAATCGACGCCATCGAGCTGTCGACAGCGGCGGACATACATGGTGGCATTTTTCAGTCACTTCCGAAAGCCGACCGCGCTTGTCCGCTCCGCTCCTTGCGACGAGTTCATATGGATAAACACGCGGCCGGAACCCACCTGGTACTGCTGCACAAACTTGGCCAGCTCATCGGCGGTAGCGGTGGCGCCCCACCCGCTGGTGGTGGGCGTGTTAGCGGCGCCAAAGGCGGAGACGACGAGCTTGACGCCCTTTTGGGAGTAGGCGGTCTTTATGGCCGTGCGCTCAGAATCAGTAAGCGAGGTCCATTGAGCGACTGGGTTCGTGTGGAGGGAGAAGCATACAGGTCAGCTCGTTGTTCCCATTAGCCCACTACGCTCAAGAATGGAGGAAGAGAGCTCACCCCATCCGTCGCCACCCGAAGGCGACCAGAACGCCTGGAGGAAAAAGGGGGGGAGAAAAGACAAGTTCATTGGCGGCGTTTCTAGGCAGTCGTGCCGACGTAGGCCGGAAAAAGGGAGGACAGAGAGACTCACGAGCGCGACGACGTTGAAGCCGCTCAGCTCGTCCGGGAAAGGAATCGTACCGGAGCGACCCTTTAATCGGTCGGGAAGAGAGAGGCGAAACGTCATCCGTCGATATTCCCAGTCGTAAACGCCGTCCGTCAACGAGTACAGAACGGAAGGCTCGCTCACATAAACTTGCCAAATGGGGCCGATGCCGCTCCCGGAGTGACCTCGGCGGGTGGGAACGTGAACGTTCTGTCGATCCTTCGCACTGCTCGCGTCGGTCCATCTAGTCGAAGACGAGGGTTCGCTGTGGACGAAGCCGTTGCCGGTGGACGTGTTCCGTGTGTGACCCGGGGCGGGGACGATCAACTCGTGACGCAGCGCCGTCGTCGACGAAGCAAACGGCTCGACGGGGACGGCGATGACAGGAGGGAGGGAATGGTGTATGGAGAAGAGGGGAAGAAGGAAGAGAGAAAGGCCGGCCTTCATATCGTTCGTTGGCTGCTGGACTGCCTGCTTTCCGCTTGTGACTGGGTTACGAAGTCAGAGACCCTGCTCTGAGTGAGAAGAAAGATGAGGCGCGCTACAATGGGATGGAACAGCGAAGACCTGCTTTCGGGAGATGCGTGAACGGAGCGGACAGGGCCTGCCTGAATGTGAAAAGAAGCGGAAGGGAAGCGGGATGACGGGGAAGCGATATGAGCGGCGGCGGCACCGACGACTTCTTAAGTTTGAAGCGGGCACTGCACCCATTACGAACAAGCAGTCCGGCTCGCCCCGGTGCTGGCCCTTCTGAGGGCGAGCCGAGAGGCGAGCGAACGACGTACGCGCTGCATGCCTGCCGGCGTCGTAGACGGCCGTCAAACAAGGGTCAGTCGCGCGGCGCCGTGTGCGACGGAAGCGCAGTGACGGGTAAGAATGCTTGGGGGGAAGTGTTGTGTTGCTGTCAAATAGAGAGGTAGAGGGAGCATGAATGAACTGGTTGGCGTCGTCTGGAGACGGTTTGGCGACATTCTACACCTGAGCCTGAGCGAGCCCCTCGGCGGAGGAGGGGTGGCGGGAACGCCAGTCATTAGTTAGCCAGCAGTGGGTGGTGTGAGATGAACGTAACGTCGGATACGTGAGCGGGCCACTCGGATTGTGAGCAAGAGGAGGCGCCAGGGAAGCGGGACGAGATGATGGAGTGCGATGCTGACGACGACAGTGGAGGCCAAGACGACGTCGCATGCCGGTCACTGTCCGTCGTCCTTCCACACACACCGACCCGTCGACTGGCCTATCCTTTCATTCTTCCCTTGCCGTAATGTATCCAGTCTGGCGTTGGAAGCGGGAATTAAAACTGCCATCGCTCTGTCTGACACGACGACGAGGAGGATCGCCGCCGCCAGGCATCGGTGCCGCCCAGATCGGCGGGGTGTGATCGGCGCTGATCGCTTACATCAGGTGTGCGACCAGCCGAATTGCGCCGGGAGCGGGGAAAGAAGACTTGAACACCACCAAGGAGCGTTGCGAGGGACATATAGGCGAGGACGAGGACGAGGACGGAGGGAGGACGGGGAGCAAGTAGAACGATGGGGAGCCTGCCGAAGCCGAAGCTGAGGGGTACGCACGTTGGCTCGCTTCATCACCTCATCACCTCGATCTCGCGTGGGCTAATAATAATAAGTGTCGTCGATGACGGGACGTAAGAAAAGAATGATAATATCAGGTGGAGGTGGAGGTGCCCAACTTCGTTCTTATACGACCCAGCCAGCACTTGATGACGAGCTTGATCTCGTCTCCCTCACCACGTCTCTTTCCCTCTTCCACGTCAATCAGCCAGCCAGCAAGTTAGCAAACCACCAAGCAAGAGTCAGTCATGTCCGCCGCCAACGACAAGCCCGCGCTCTTCATCGTTGGCTTCGGCCCCGGCATCGCACGGAGCGGTAAGCGCCCCAGTCCGGCCCCAAAAGCTATTCATCTATCTATCTATCTATCTGCACAGATCAAGGACGAACAGACGTGCTCATTCCATCTCCTTCCCCCGCAGTCGCCGAGCGCTTCCTCTCCGCAGGCTTCTCTCTCGGCCTCATCTCCCGCTCCACCGCCTCGCACGAACAGCTGGTCGCCTCGCGCCACCGACCGTCCAAGGACACCATCCAGTCCGCCACCGCCGACGTGAGCAACTATGCCGAGCTCAAGCAGGCGCTCGAGCGCTTGAAGGAGCGACTGGGCAGCCCTTCGGTCGTGCTGTACAACGCCGGCAGCTTTGTCTTGGGAGCCAAGAAGATCGAGGAGAGCACGCCCGAGGTGCGTTGCTCGCACCTGCAACGCGGTCGAATTTGTCTCTCTGCTCCACGACGAACGAGGCGTCTCCTCTCACTTCGCCCTCCACGCTCCCTTTCCCTCCGTTCACCAGGACATCGAGAAACACCTCTCCATCTCCACCGTAGCAGGCTTCGTCACCGCCCAGTGGGCCGCCCAGAACCTCCAGCCAAGGGGCTCGGCCAAGAAGCCCGCGGTGAGCTGGCGGCGATATCGATATGATTTCGCTGGGCTCGCCGTCTATCTATTCCATCTTACACAACCTCATCTCTTTTTTTGTTTTGTTTTGTTTCCCTTCTATTACATACGTCGACCCGAAAGCTCTTCTTCACCGGCGGCGGCCTGGCACGCAACCCCTGGGCAGATCACGCCGGCTTGGCGATGGGCAAAGCGGCATTGCTCAACTTGGCCAGGAACTACAAGAATAACATCCTCGGCCCTAAGGGTGAGTCGTTACAGCGCTCCTCCCGTCCTCCTGTCCAGGTCAAGCACTCCGGCCTTCCTTCTCACGCGCCCATCTCTCCCACACGATCATCTCCTCCTCCCTCTCAAAAAGGTATCCACGTAGCCACCGTGACCGTCTGCGGCTTGGTAAAGCCCGAGGACCCCAAATACAGCCCCGCCCTCATCGCCGACGAGTTCTGGAAGCTTTACACCGAGCAAGGTCCCGACCCTAGCAAGTGGACCGAGGAGGTCGTCTACTGATTCTCTCCAATCGATCCGCACGTTCTCCTCTTAGCCACGAGCGATCCGCCGGTCCGACCCCTTTTCGAGCGTCCCATCGGTCACAGAATGTTGTGTACTCTTTTCCAAACAGAAAAAAAAAGAAAGGGCAGCCTTCGCCCGACTTCGAGGACAGCCCACCAGACGCGCGTGAGAAAGGTGAACGCTGAAGCTTACGACGTCTAACAAGGCGAAAACGTCTCGGTTCCATTAACGTAAAGCGCTCCCACAAACAAACAAACAAACTAGGGGTGGCAGTTCTAGTAAGAAACCTCGTTCTTTTCCGGCGGCGTGTAAACGAAACGCCGCGTTCGTCCCGCAAACCGGTCTCAAGGGAACGCCTCCAGCTCGCCTTTCTCCCATCGGCGCGATCAAACGTTGTACCACGCAAACCCGGGGTTCCCAGGCTCAGCGGTTTCGATCATCTTCGGCTCGTAGCCAGCCTTAGCAGCGTCGGGCTCGCCAGCCTTCTTCTCCGCCTCCTCTTTCGACTCGACGTTCACCTTGGAGAACTTGAGCGTGCGCGCGAGGTACGGCAGGATCTGGTCCAGGACTTCGGCCTCCTTGAAGGGCAGGGCGCGGTTGAGCGTCGCCTCAATACCAAAGGTGCTCATACGTCTCTGCAGGACGAGTCACGAGGAAATGCGTCAGCAATAGGAACGAACGCTGACTGCTTTGGTGCGAAAAAAGTCAAGTCCCTGCCCCGATGGTTCATAACCGTTCACTTACCTGAAGCTGCTTGATGAACGGCATCGCCTTCTTGTCCTTGAAGAGCCCCTTCTTGTCCAACGACTGCCTCAGGCCAGCCTCGTCGACCTGGCCGGTCGCCATGTTAATGTTCTCGCGCAGGGCCTGAACATGCCACCGAAACGAAAAAATCGCGATGGATCAGACAACCTTCTCATCGAGCTTTACATTCATGTTCAAAGCATTTACTCACCACGATGCAACGCTCCTGCCATTCGGGGAACGAGGTGGCGATGAAAATACGCAGCTCCTTGGGCTTGGATGGGTCGTAAGTCACCACCGGTCCCTTGCCCTTCGCCTTCTTCTTGCTCACCGCCAGCTCGGCATCGCGGATCGTCTTGATCAGAGTGCGCACGTACGTCGCCGCGTCCGAGAGCTCCTTGCTGACGGGTGCGCTAAGCTCCGGGAACCGAGCCAGCTGCACCGATTCCTTCTCACCGAGCACCGCTGTCCAGATGTGCTCGGCGTAGTGAGGCGCAAGAGGAAGGACGAGGAGCGCTTGCACCCGGATCCATCGGAAGACGAGGTCGACGTGCATGCCGATGTCTGCCGTCGCCTCGCGGTAAAGGTCGCGCGCCATCTGGAGCTCGTAGAAACCGGACTTCAGAGCGTCTTTATAGAGTGTCCTACAAACAAAAAACCCCGGGGGAACATCAGTGACCATCCAAAAGGCCCGTATCCCACCCGTTCTCTTCCGCGTATACTCACTTGGAATAGTACTCATCGGTGTGCGCGATGAGCTCGTTCATCTCGTTCTCGAACACCTTGTCCCAGAACGTGTATTCGCTCTTCGGACCAGTGCGGAGCTTGTCCTTGTTCGAGACTTGCTCCTGTATTTAGGATAACAACCCATTCGTCAGCATTGGTGGTGCGCGATTCCTAAGCTATGTGTTGCCTTCAAGCCGCGACCACTCACCAGGGTCCACTCGATGAGCGTGTGAAGACGGAGAATGTTGGCATTGGCCGTCTTCTCCTCAAAGTTCGCGTCCTCAATACCGTCACCAGCGTCAGCGAGAGAGAGGCGGGTGGCGTCAGCGCCAAACTTCTCGACCGCCTCACGCAGAGTAAGGCTGTTGCCCGTGCTCTTAGACATTTTTGCGCCGTTGAGCATCAGATGGCCGTTTGCGCGCATCGATTGCGGCCAGAGCTTCTCTGGGAAAATGGCAGCATGGATGTAGATGCAGAAGGTGAGGTGGTTGGGGATGAGGTCCTTTCCGGAAGTCCGGATGTCTATCGGATAGAAGTAGTTGAACTCGGCCTTGAGGATATCAGCCTTCTCGCGAGGGATCGTCGAGTTGGTGGGGAAAGCGCCGCTCCCCAAGATGTACTCCCACATTTCATCAGTCAGCTGGTCAGGTGTGATGCCGAGAGGGCCCGGCTTACTACCGTCTTCGACTCCGCCTGGAAAGAGGCGAGCGAAAAGTTTCAGCAAGATGGCAGAGCGCGAAGGCCGCAAACGGGAAACTCACCCTGAAGAAGATAAGCGACGGTGTAGTAGCTCATGTAAATGGTCGAGTCGCTGAGAGATTCCACGAGGAATTGCGGGTCCCAAGGCAATCGGGAACCGAGACCGAAACTCCTTGCGCACGCCCACTGTCGCAGCCAGTTGATCACCTGCTCGAAGCCGTTGCGCGTTTCTTGGTTGTACGTGTTCATCTGAGCCAGGAGCCTAAATTGTAAAAAATGCGAGGTGACTGAACGTCAGCGGGAGTAATATGACCTCCACGTCGACAGCTGGAAGGTCGACGCACTTCTCGGCCTGAGCCTTCCACTCGTCCTCGCCGTAGTCGAGGTACCACTGGTCCTGCAGAGCAACGACACATTCGTCGCCGCTGCGAGAAATGATGAGACCTTCCGGCTCGGCGTAAGGGAACGCGAGGCCGGCTTTGATCATCTCTTCTCGGACCTTGGGTTTGGCGTCCTGAACGCTCTCGCCCTTGTAGGTACCAACGAGCATGGTGCCCGAGTAGAAGCCCTCCTTGTACGCCAGGTCCTTGGCCTCAGCCAGAGCCACCTTGTCTTTCTGTGACTGGATCTTGAGCTTCTTGACCAGCGTCTCGGCGGTCAGGTTGCCGTACATGGGAGTAGAGATGACGGGAGTGGGGTCAAGGGCGGCCCAGGAAGGGTCAATCTTATAGTACTCCGCCTTCTTGCGCAGGTCCATCAAGGTGGCATAGTCGTCAGGAGAGTCAGACGGCACGGACGTGACGACACCGGTACCCTGACGGAAGTAGAATCGGGACGAAATCGAGCTGGTCAATCGGATTCTCAAGGTCACCAATGCGTCGTCCGATGGATCTTACCTTCGTCGCCAGGACGCCCTCCATAGGCAGCATGTAGACCTCATTATACACGCTGAAGGGCGCCTTGATCTTCGTCCCTACGAGATCGGATCCTTTGATAGACGCAATCTTGTCTACCTTACCGCGCTCCTTGAAAGTGCCCTGGAAGGTCATGTTGCGAGCGGCGCGGTCAGTGCACACGATGACCGAGTCGTCGTCAAGGGTGAAGACGCCGTAGTCAATGGTGGGTCCGACGAAGCAGTTGGTTTGGCCGTACCTGCGAATTGACCGGGGTGGAAAGATGGTTCAATAAAACTGGACGAAAGCTCAAACTGCAAGGCCAAGCGAAACGATGTCGACTCACATCGTCTCAGGCCTCAGAGTGGCCGCGACGAAAAACACCTTTTTGCCCTGCGTCGACTTGTCAAGTATGGGGGCAGCTGCAGCGCTCCACTGGACGAGCTCCATCTTAACGCCAGTGTACTCCTGTGGACCAAGAGCCTCTCCGCTTTGCCTGTCGTGGTCCATGCAGGGCTGGCCGTCCTTAGGCGAGTAGATAGTGTAGCGCTCGCCGAACTTGATCTTGTCGACGGCGTGCAGCTTGTTGACCTGCCAGCGAACAAATGTGTCGTAGTAGGGGTTCACGTCGGTGGTGATGAAAGCTCTTCGCCAGTCGATACGAGCACCGAAAGCATCACAATCGGCCTGAAAACCGAGAAGAACGAGGTTGTCAATGAGCAATCGGGATGCGACGGATTCATTGCTGTGCAACGAGCACTGACCTTCGCGATCGGAGGGAAGTACTTCAACCAGTAGTGAGGATCAGCAAACTTCTTGATTTCCTCGTTCGGAACCTAGAAACAAAGGGAAGACCATATGAGCATCAGTACATATGCCCTGTTTCCATCCTTAGCGACTTCGTACAGGCACAGGCACGCACGGCAATGCTCCTCATGATCTGGAACTGATACTTGAGTCCGGTAGCCTTCGCGGCCACCTTGCCCTTCTTGGCTTTGTCAACGTTAGAGTGAGTCGTAGAGGTGGTCGATGTGGCGGTGTCGGGGGCGAGCTTCTCTTCGGCAACCTCGTCAACGTAATTCTCAAAGTCGGGACCGAACATCTCGATCTCCCGCACGAGCTTGTCGGCCGCGGCCTGTGCGTCGGGCCAGGGGAAAGGGTCAGAAGGTTACACCGAAAACACAGGCAAACAAAAAACACAGCCGCCTCCATAAGAACAAAAAGGCACTGCCCATAGCCATCAAGCGAAAGCATTCCCACGTCCCCTTCCACAGGGAACTCGCCGGCCACATCTTCCTGGGCAACCACGCCGCGCGACACCACCAACCTCGTCATCAGAGACCCACCTTGATGGGCATACCGGTGCAGTGGAAAGCCCACGGAAAGAGAGCCCTCCGCCCCTTCATCCTCTCGTACCCGGTCGCAAACTCGAGCTTGGACATGGTGAAAGCGTGACCGAGGTGGAGCGATCCGTTCATGTAAGCAAACGGCACCGTCCCGAAGAACTTCGGGTACTTTTTGCGCAGCTCGTCCAGATCCATGTCGCGCAGCGAGGCGTCCGAGGTGGTGGGGGCGTCGACTTCGAAGAGGTGCTCCTCCTTCCATCGCGCCTGATATTTGTGCTCCAGCGACTTGAGGTAGTCCCTTTTGGCGGTCTGAAGAAGCGATCAGGTCCAAGCTGCGTCAGTCCCCTGTGCTGCGCGCATGTGCCCAGTCCGACGCCAGGCACTGGCAGCTACGTCATTCGTACGCACGTTCTCGAGCTGGATGGGGCCGTTGGCCTCCGGAGCAGTGGTGGTGCTCGTCATCCTGACGATGCCCGCGAAGAGAAAGCTGGCCGCGCGAGGGGGCGAGGGTCGGCGAAGCGGAGACGACAAAGAGATTGCGAGCAGTATGACTGCTGTAAACTGCGCGCTCCGGCGGCGTTCCTACGTGATCGGGGGCAAAGGGGATGGTTGTCGAAAGCAAAGGCGACGACGTCCTGGAGGCGGACCTTGGCCACGCCAGAGCCGGACCGGGGAGTACGACTCGACTCGAAGAATTCTTGCTGCGGCAACCCGTTTGCCGCTCAAATCAGGGTCGACTCAAATAGAATTCAATTCTATTCGGCTCAATTCAACCGTCACCGTCTCCCTCCTGACCATGGCTGACGGCCGACGCTCCTCGCTCTCGGCTCGGGTAATGTACAACGCCCGCGCGCGTACAACAAGGGCACGCAATTCGACGAGCAGCTTTTCCCCCTCCGTCACGCTTGGGTCGAGCTGGGCAGAGAGCAAAGGAATCGACGGACGACGGAGCGCCCCTTATGCAAGTTCTCGACGCGAATGCGCTCGTTCGGCAGGTGACCTTGGTCCGAGCTCTGGCCGAACGGAAGAGCAAGCACGGGTGCCCCCAGCGCTTTCTCGAGAATGGCGAGGGCGGGGATGGACTATGGGAGAGGAGCGGAGGCGCGCAGGGCGAGTTGGCAGAGAGTAAAGAGAGTGAGCTGATCTGAGCTCGTCACAGTCCGCCTGTCCGAGAGAGCGAGAGAGGGAAAGAGACACTTGGAGCTTGCCCAGACCCCACTTACCCCGCCTTCGCGAATGTACCACGGCTTGGCTCCCCACTCGTTCGCAACGGCCTCAGCCAGTGCTTTCCAATACTGATGCTCGGTAGATCCGAGCCACCAACCTGCCATGTGATCGATGGAGACCTGAGAGCGCAACACAGTCTCGCGTCAGTGTCACGAGGTGCGAGCATGATGACGGATAGTCCAGCAGCCTCTCCACACACATGAATGGTGTTTCTCGAATGGAGTGAAGTGAAACTCTTTTGAAGGTGGTCCACGAGCATCCGAGCGATGTCATCCAAGTCTTGGTCCGGCACGATCCGCACCGACACAGTCGCGGAGACCTTGCGCGGAATGACCGTCGAGTTGCCAGGTCCTGACACGTTGACGGTGTGGATGCTGAGCGCGGGGTACCGCCATCGGGCCATCAACGATTCTGCGGAGCCAACGCGGCCTGCGTGCCCTTCGACGATAGTTTGGTAGTAGTCCGTCTCCTCTTTCGTCACCTGATTTGCAGCATCAAACGGAGCACGGTCCACGATGAGCGAATTAAGCTTTGGTGCCTCTGCCGGATTTCGAAAAAAAAGGAGCTCACCCGTCGAACGGCATTGTAGAACCCTTGCACCTTGACCCGATTCCCATCGCAGAGCGAGCCAAGCACGCGCACCATGTCGACCATCGGCTCGTCAACGGCTCCGCCTTCAACGCCTGAATGGACATCCGGATGATCGCTGGAAATCTGTTCTGAACAACAATCAGATGGTGTCTATGTAGCTTTGCCCTGCGCGCGCATGAACTACTCACCTCCACCGTAGCCCGAACGACGCCTCTCAATCCAATCGTCAAGCAAGGCTCCGTCTCTCCAAGCCAGTAGGAGTTGCTGTCCGTGACAAGACAAACAGCGTCAGTCACGGTTCTTCATTTTGGAAGCATGCATGGCCAAGGTCGGAGCTCACCAAACTAGCACAGCATCAATATGCCCAATCTGCTCCTTGTACTTGTGCAAAGCGTCGCGGAAGCCACTGCTTCCCGACTCTTCCTCCCCTTCGATGATCATCACGACGTCGACGTCGAGAGCCCGCTCGCTCAGCAAAGATGAGGCGGCGTGGGCGACGGCGAGTATAGGTCCTGCACAAGGGGTACTCGTCAGTCAGACGACTGACCTAAAAAAACTCGAGCGTGAACTCACCTTTATTGTCTGACACTCCTCGGCTGAGCCAGTGAATGTAGAGAGATAAAATTACGTTCAGTTGGACTGCGGTGATGGTATATTTAACGACATCACATCAAGCTGCACCATCCCGACCACTCACCCAAACAAATACCCATTACGTCCAAACAGTTCCCAGGGGTCACTATCCCAATACCCCTCCCCAGCACTGATCACGTCGTAATGACCGTACACGGCGATCCGAGGTTTATTCTCACCGTCGGGGCGATCTTTCCCACGAAACGTTGCAAGAACGAGCGGGTTCTCGCCTTCGCGAGCGCTCACCTGGAGGAAGATACAACCGTCGGTTCTTCAACACACACAGCCCGGATCACAATAAGGCTAGGCCTTCTCACCAAGGAGGCCTCGGCGCCGAGCTGCGAGAAGGTCCTTTTGAGGAAGAGCGCGCATTGTCGACAGTCTTCACGGTGCGAGTCGTCACTGATAGTCTGGAACGTTATAAACTTGCGGAGGCTACGCATGAGGGAGTCTGATCGATGCGAAAAGCGAAAGCTCAAATGAATGAGAGATCGGAACAAGTGGGAGGAGAGCTTCCATCGCCCTCTCACCCTGCCAAGGATGCAGCAAACCATTACTACTATCCGACTGGCGTCGTGACCGCACATCCAATTCCCAAAACTGAAAAGGCAACAAATGAGCCGCTTGCAAGCGCTGTTACGGCCATAATATAGGAGATTTTACCTGAATTTTGTTGTCTGATGCACCCGTGATGAGAAGAGGGTGGTTCGGCACGTTCTCATGGACGATGGTGGAGAGAATGATGCCGTCATGGGCACACCAAGTAGCGGTGCATTGAAATGATTTGTTCCATCTCTGATCGCGGAAAGAGAAGGCATGAATTTGCGGATACGAGAAAATGGTTGACGAACGAAGCGCGAAGGAGCTCACCTTCATCTCTCCGTTGGCGGAAGCGGTAAAGAGTTCTTCACCGACTGATACAAGGGAAAGGACGTCGTCCTGGAACCCAGCCAAGAAAGCTGTTAGCACCTGACGTACGCCCTACGGACTGACCCGAGCAAGCTCTCACTTCATGGGCAGTCAAGGTCCGAATTAAGGTAAAAGTCTCCAAATCCCAGATCTGAAGGCAAGGACAGGGATGACGAGTGATGTCAGCCCTGCTCATGCTCGAGACCTCGACTGATCTCGACGAGCTCACTTTGACATGTCCGTCTTGGACTCCAGCAAAGAGGGTGCTTTGCCTCGTCGCGAGGGCTAAGACACCACCTAGACAGCCATGCAATGTGGTGATCAGGGTGAGGCCTGTCGGTCTGCATTCCCATAGCTGCAGAAGGTCAGACCAGTCGGTGAGTCGATGGGTTCACCCTTTCGGTCCAGCAGATATCGTCACAAAGTTCACCTTCACGTCCTCGTCTCCCGAGCCGCTAACAAGAACCTCCGGGTATCTTTCGCTAAGATACGTCAAGTTCAACGAATAGACGTATCCGAAATGAGCCGAGGGCATGACGTCTTCCACCGCAATCTGAAGCCGCGGTGTCGTCTCATCCTCGTCAAGATGAACGCTGTCTGTGTGCAGCTCGGCATGTCCGGACTCTGTTCCGGGCGCGATGTGGCCGGTTGTGAACAGGTGGGCTGAGCCGGATGCAGGGGTCGATGTTCCAGAGCCAGAAGGCGATTGGCCATGTATAGGTGAGGGGCGATATGAGTCAAAGAAACGATGAGGCTTGTGAACGGGAATCGGGAAGGGTGATGAGAGGGAAGTCGACGCGGCTGAGCTGACGTCGTCTGCGAAGATGATCCACTGCAGTACCATTAACAAAGACGATGTCAGGGCGATCTAGCCGGCCAATAGCATATCATCCTGTACGTCAAAATATGTATGACTCAACCTGAATAGACGTATTTTGGCATCCAATATACAGCGTACGTCGCTTGGCGCTCCAGGCGAGACAGAAGATATCGCCAACATTGTCGTCCGCTGGGTAGATGATGTAGACTGGCCGAAGAGTGCGCACATCCCAGACCTGTGAATAGGAACTGTGCTCAATTGTTCGTTCGTATGAAGACAGTAAAGATGAAGAAGGGCGCCGACACTCACTCTGACCGTGTTGTCACCAGATGAAGAGAACAACCAACCCTTCTCAGGGGCAATTTCCATTGCCAACACGCTGCCGGTGTGGCCCTTCATTCGCGCCTTTTCCTGCAGGGTATCAAGATCCCACACCTGTGTGTAAAAAAAAAACATGCCAGGTCAGCAAGACATTTTTGAGGGAAACACGTGTCGGTACCTCATCGCAGCTTACGTAGATGTCCTCTCCCTGACTGCCGCTGAACAACTGCCTACCCTTCGCGTCGACGGCGAGAGATAGAACGGAGGTGCCATGATGCGTAATGGTATGAACTAGAGACGGAATGCTCTGCTCTATTCCTTGTGTTGCACTCCGGGCTGCATAGTACGAGCAAAGGACAGTTAGGAAGAGTGAAATGCAACACCTTCGAGGCAAAGCATGATCTGACCACGGCGCCTCAGCCCTGAAACTCACTCTGCGGCACTGACCCAATCGGCTCCTTGTGCGTCGGCGCCTCTCCTTTAACATCTGGCCCGACTGAGCCGGCCTGTCCCGACATGAGTCGTCTGTCTGTCTGCGTTCGCGAGAGGAGACGGACGACATCGAGCTTCGAAGGTTATGTATGTGATTAGATAACGGTCCGTGCTCAGAGCACGTGATGCGGTCAGAAATCGCGTGACGTGCCGCAGTAAGTGCTTGAACGAAATGTCGAAATGTGCGCAGCTTGACTTTTCGCTTCGGTACGTCCCCAAGACGAGAGAAGATGGGCCATCTCCGACCGCGCTTCAACGCCAAAGCGAGACAGTCCTCCGCAGGTGGGGCCGCTCACAAGAAGGGTAAAAGGAAACGCGATGACCCCAGCGACGGCGGGGCAGGGGCAGAGTCTAATGCGGAATTGATCGTGCCACATAAAGAGAGGGAGAAGAAGTTAGAGAAGGAACGGACGAGGAAGGAGGTGCATAGTTGTTTTCGATGGAGTCCTATAGATGGGCCCAAATTAGATAGAATGCTCTGACGATCAATATTTTTTTTTTCTTTTTTCCAACGCTGTAGTTGGTCGGCGCTCAGGAGCAGGAGATGTCGAGCAAGAAGCGAAAGCGGCTCGACAAGTTCATCGTGCGTATCGAAGAGACGGAGTGAGCTGAGATGTGCAGCTGTTCTCTTATGTCTATCTTTTTTTTCATTTGAACTATGCCTTGTGCTATCACAGGATGCAAAACTAAAGAAAGAAGAACGAGTGCGCTTGCTGTCCAAGCTCGCCGAGTCATCGAACAGTCTCGCCGATCACACCGCCCTCGCTTCTTCCTCTACTCTCGGCTCGGGGCACGCTCTCACTGGGGCTCAGCGCTTGGAGCAAATGGAGAGGATGGAGAAAAAGGATGCAAGATCGGCGGTCAACCGCGCGACGGTGATGAACAAGGTTGCGAAAGGAGGAAGGAAGGGCGCGAGGATGACATCGTCTAGATTGGGTGATGGCGGCGGCGGCGGCAGTGGCGGAGATGAAGAGGAGGACGAAGAGGAAGAGGAGGACAGCAGCGAGAGCAGTGAAAGCGAGGACAGCGGTGAGGAAAAGGACGTGGATGATGAGGCGGGGAAGGTGAAGGGGAAGGAGGTAGAAGAGGCAGAGGAGGCGGAGGAAGCAGAGGCGGCGGAGGAGGCGGAGGAGGCGGAGGAGGCGGAGGAGGCGGAGGAAGCAGAGGAGGTGGAGGAGGTGGAGGAGGATGAGGAGGATGAAGACGAAGAGGAGGAGGAGAATGAAGACGAAGAGGAGGAGGGGGATGAAGACGAAGAGGAGGAGGAGGATGTCCCACAGAAGAGAAGAGCTTTCCCTCCTTCCTCTTCAACTTCTCGACGAGCCGGTGGTTTCAAGGAGTGGGCGCTCGCTCAAATGCAACAAACCGCTCAGCAGGGAAAGGGAGCAACCTCAGAGGGCGCCACACAGGGCGACAAGGCAAGCGCCGGAGACGCCACGAACGCCCTCATTCATCCTCTTTTCCCTCCAGTCAAACCTGCTGCACGAACAGACCCGTCGCAACCCGTTATGGGCCCTCTCGGTTCGCTCCCGTCCGCACCGCAAACGCCGTTCGCCCAGCATCTCCACTCCATTGCCAAGGCTGACGCACAGGCCGCAAAAGCGGACAAGCCTCGCACCGTCATCCGAAACGTCCCCGTGACAAGACCCACCGACGTTGAAGACACGCGTATGAACTTGCCGATCGTGGGAGAGGAGGAGAGGGTCATGCGTACCATCATGGAAAACCCTGTCACCGTGATCTGCGGTGAGACGGGCTCGGGAAAGACGACGCAAGTGCCCCAGTTTCTATTTGAGGCGGGCTTCGGTACCAAGGGGACCGGTGAGCGCGGAGACAAGTTTGGAGTCTTTCTCTCCTTTTGCGGGGGATGTTTAGGGACTAAATGTTGTACCGTCCTGCTGTTCTGCCGTGACAGATAACCCAGGCATGATCGGCATCACGCAACCCCGTCGAGTAGCGGCCATGTCCATGGCATCTCGCGTCGCGCACGAACTCTCTCTTCCTCCTACGCGCGTCTCCTACCAGATTCGTTACGATACCACGGTTAGCCCTACCACGTCGATCAAATTTATGACCGACGGTGTACTCCTTCGCGAGCTAGCGCAGGATTTTCTCCTGTCGAGGTATAGTGTCGTGATCGTTGATGAGGCCCACGAGCGGAGCGTGAACACGGACATTTTGGTCGGCGTGCTGAGCAGGGTGGTCAAGCTGAGGGAGACGTCCTGGAGGGAGGGTAAGGACGGAGCTTTCGTGAGTGACGCAGTCGTGATATTTAGCTGGACAACGCAAAGCGAAGGTGGAGCAAGGAGAAGGTGGTAATCTTATCTCCCATCTCATCTGTTGCGTTATGCTACTCTTGGACCGTACAGCCTCTCCGTCTCATCATCATGTCCGCCACTCTCCGCGTGTCGGACTTCACTAACAATACCACTCTTTTCAGTCAACCTCCGCCCGTCCTTGACATTTCCGGTCGTTCGCACCCCGTCACAATGCATTTTAACCGACGAACTACACACGATTACCTTGGAGAGGCCGAGAAGAAGGTGGCAAAAATCCATGCGCGTCTGCCACCGGGCGGCATTCTGGTCTTTTTGACGGGCCAGCAGGAGATCACGAGCATGTGCAGAAAGTTGGAGAAGAGGTTTGGGAAGAGGGCCTTGGAAGAGAAGCGGAGGGCTTCCAAACGGAGAGTGACGGAAGCGAAACGCAGACGAGAAGAAAGGGATTCCGAGGACGAGCAAGATGAGTTACGGATTCATCTTGGCGCCAGAGAAGGTGAGACTCTGCTTGTCACCATATCGGCCTATGACGCTCATTTGAGAGACTGACCCATCGGGAACATTTTCAGGGGTCGTGGAGAATGAGGAAATGGATCTGGGAGTAGGACGGGATGAGAATCTCGCGCTTGACGTCGATGACGGAGACGTAGACGAAAGTGCAGACGCAGACGCCTTGGACACCGACACTGATGAGGAAGATGAGCAGATTGGGGGGCTCAACGAGGAGACTGATGGTGAGCACGTCTTGCCATTTCCTCTTGAGTCTCGTGGCATGTCTGACACGCTCTCATTGCTCGTCCAGTTCCGATGCACATCCTCCCGCTCTACTCCCTTTTGCCGTCGGACAAGCAAATGCGGGTCTTCGCACCTCCTCCGCCTGACGCTCGACTCGTAGTGGTGGCTACGAATGTGGCCGAGACTTCCATCACCATCCCAGGCATTAAATACGTCGTCGACGCGGGTAGGTCAAAGGAGCGCACGTACGACGTGGCCTCCGGCGTGCAGTCCTTCGAGATTTCGTGGATCAGCAAAGCCTCGGCCGCGCAGCGGGCGGGGCGTGCAGGTCGTACGGGCCCGGGTCACTGTTACCGCCTCTACTCTAGCGCGGTTTTCGAAGACCATTTTAAGGCCTTTGCCGAGCCGGAGATCATGCGCATGCCCATTGACGGCATCGTTCTTCAGCTGAAGTCGATGAATATCGACGCCGTCGTCAACTTTCCCTTTCCAACGCCGCCGGATCGGACCAGCCTTCGCAAAGCCGAACAGGTCCTTACGCACCTGGGCGCACTCGAGGGCAGTCCGGGTCGCAACGGGAAGAAAGAGGTAGTCGCACGAATCACCGAACTCGGAAGGGCGATGAGCATGTTCCCCGTGGCGCCCAGGTTTGCGAAGATGCTCGTCGCGGGGCAGCAAGGCGGTTGCTTGCCCTACGTCGTGGCTGTCGTCGCGGCGCTCAGCGTGGGTGATCCCTTCTTGAGAGAGATGGGATTGGAGGAGGAGGACGAGAATGAAGGAGATGACGAGGACTTGCCGGACGAGGCTGCGCATGTGACCTCAGTAGAGCAGAAGGAGAAGGAGAGAAGGAAACAGAGGAAGAGGGCGTACTTTGGCGCTCAACAGGTGGGCATATATTTTGCAAAGGAGAGTCGGGGGGAAAATCTGTTTTGCGAAGCGCTGCTCATCGAACTGCTAAACTACTTAATGACGCTCCCGGTCAGAAATTCTCCAAACTCGGTCATGGCGTGAGCGATGTCTTCAAATTGCTGAGCGTCGTTCTCGCTTATGAGACGGCCGGTGGAAGCGACGAGTTTTGCGAGAAGAACTTCCTCAGATTGAAGGTGAGTGTGACGGTCGTTGCGAGTTCCTTCGCTGTTATGAGGCTGAAGAGCCTGTTTATCTATCACCCTCATAGGCCATGCAAGAGATCCGAAAACTTCGCGCACAGATTTCCAACATCGTCTCCTCCCTCCTTCCGGGAGTTGATACCGGCTTCGTACCCAAGCTCCCCTCTCCCTCGCCCATGCAGCTCAAGATGCTCAGACAGCTGCTCACTTCGGCCTTCATCGATCAGGTCGCTGTGCGCGCCGACCTCGTCGGCGGACCGACCAGTGCTGGCGGCGGTGGCCTCAGGCATTCTAGACGATACGGGTTCGCATATCGCGCGCTGGGCATTCAGGAAGGCGCGTTTGTACACCCCAGGTCCGTCACATTCCCCGATAGGTTGCCGGAGTGGCTTATCTTCGGGGAGGTGGAGAGGACAGACCCCGAGAGAGTCGTTCTGAAGAGTAAGTCTACCTTCTCATTGGCTTGTCGCTTCCTAGCTCAGCCGAGGAGCTAATGGATTGTCTGTCCCATTCTCGTCCCTGGTGCTAGCTATTACGACCATTAACCCGGCCTGGCTCTCCACCCTCGGTCGCACCATGTGCACGTACTCCGAAAAGCCGCTCAGTCTCCCTACCTCGCATCTGGCCAAGAAAGGCGGATCGACGACGAGCGGCCAGATTGGCGGGAGGAAGGGCGAGACGAGGGAGGTGTTCGTCGTTCCCAAGTTTGGACCCGGGGTCGGGTGGGAGTTGCCGCCGGAGAAAAAGACGCAAAGGTTGGTGAATGGACGATGGGTTCTCGCATAAGTCAGGCCTCCATATTTTCCATTTCTCATGCGACGCGGCCGCCGGAATTATACGACGCCCTGTATACTAGGTAGCTATGCCCTTCCTCGCTCGTGTGGTGGTCACCATCGGACTGGGTAGTGTATAGAGCACATCGAACGCTGCGAAGGCGGGCTTACAACAAGTTGAAACTTTCCTTGGAAGCCGTGACCGGCACTCCACCGCAAGTACAGGCAATGCGTGAGCTGGGATGCGGTGATTGGACGATCAGCGTGCAATGTACATTTTCGACGAGCGGGGGACGAGTCCTACTCGCAAGTACAGACAAAGAAGGGGAAGGGGCGAGTTTGCGAGAGGGGTATCTATCAAAGCGCCACATGAGCCCGCGGGAAGGATGCAGGGGTGGAAAATCGAGAAAATAGGACGGATAGGGATAAAGAGCATGTGTGCGTTGCCGTTGCCCGTGGCGAAGGGCGCGGGGAGGTGTGGAAGGAGTACAGAGGTGTGGATGGGGCAAGATGTAGTGATCGGGACGGGAGGGGAATGGAAGAAAAAACACAAAGCGTGGACTAGGATGCGCAAATAGGGATCTAGGAAGAGCGAATGAAGAAAATTCATCGACTCTCCTCCGATGGTCCTCGCGGTGAAGCCTGTCCAGCTGCCGGCGCCGGTGCCGGCGCCATCGTGGGGGCGGCAGAAGAGGCGTTCTGTAGATGAAGGAGTTCTCTCAAGACGCGGTTCTCCTCCTCGAGCTTCTCCATCTCGATCATCCACTCCAACGCCTTGTCGCCTCCCCCAGTCGGTCCGATGTCTCCAGCGCCTAAGCCGCCGACTGAAGAGCCTGTCCGCCTGCCAATATAGCCGCCCTGTCCTTCCCTCCGCCACTCCTCGTCCCCAGACTCCGCTTCAGGGTCCTCGCCCTCGAGTGTTCGAAGAGCGTTTCGGACGAGATGAGAGAGGTGGGAAAGAGCGAGAGAGTTGGATGTCGTTTCGGAAAGCGATTGGGCAGCGAGATTGTGCGCTGACGAAGCGAGGAGGGACTCATAGTGCCGGGTGAGGTTAAGTGCATGTTGCTGGGAGGAGTGCTGAGAACGCGAAAATAGAGGGAATACGTCGTCTGAGCCAGAATCGCCTTAGCATCGGCCTCGGGCGACAAATTCGGCCTCACCGACTGCGCTCGGAACTTGTCCATTACAGTCTCGAGTGTATTCTCGTATTCTTTCAAGAGCTGACTCAGTTGCTTGTTCTCATGTTGCAGCGCCTGGTTCTCGAGCACCAGATTTGCGTTCAGTTGTTCGAGCTCTGACTCGAACTCCTCTGCGTTATGGAAGGAAGCGGAGCACACCATAGGTGAAGTTTGTTAAAGAAAAGGAGGAAGGAAAACGAATGTGGGTGACCATGTCAGCCCCAGTCCCATTATTTGGACTGATCAAATAGGGACCGCCGTGCGGAGGGCGCCAGCATGGCAAGGGCATAACGCGAGCGACTGACCCTTGGAGACATCCGTGTTGAACCTCCGCAATGCGTAGCCCGTAGTATTGTGAAAAGCCTGGCCCTGAGCGATACGAGACAAACGGGGGGAGTAAAGAGCGGCGTCAGACTGGAGCACATATCCTCGCCGCAAAGGACACGTCCACCGACGACCGACCTTGAGGTCGTCAGCTTGGGCCTGCAGCCTGGCGGCCAGCTCGCGATTCTCAGACAGTTGGGAGGAGAGCTCGACAACGAGCGTCCAGAGACGCTGGATATCGTCGTCGACCACCGTCATGTTGGCCGCCTGTTTGAGTGCTTGTGCGCCGAGGACAAAGTCGAAACAGGGACGTGGTAGTGGCGGTGATGGAACAACGACGCGGGGTGCCTGCCGCAGCAGTGGACTAGGGTTATCGACGGGCCCTTGGAGTCGTTGCGGGTCGGTCAGACATTTAAGAGACGACGACGATGACGACGATAACGATGACTTCGACAATGATGACGGCGACGTGGACGACAAGTTGCTCGTGACGAAGAACGGCATGGTCGAGATGGGAGTACGTTGATGCTGAACCAGGGCGCTAGGCGATCGGCAGACCTCGACCTCGTTCTCCGTTTCAGCCCTGTCCCATCGGCTCCCTGTCCGCACCGCCCGTCATAGCATACACTTCTTGTCTCGGCTCCCTCGTCAGAGCTGTTTCAATGCAGCCCTTCCTACAATGATGATGCTTTTACTTTTTTTATTGCGCATTGCGCATCGTGGGCGAGGCCGGTCTTCTGAAGGAAAGGGCACCAGGTTGGGTCTGAGCCAGGCGCATGTACGCGATTCATCAGAGTCTTGTTTTACACTGACAGCGCCTTCAGGATGCATGCACCATCATGGCTATATAGTCGGCGTCGTCTCTGGCCTCTGATCCCTTCTTCTCATCCTGCGGCCTTTAGCTATCTCTCTCGAACTCCCCACGTTCGCTTGCTAGCTGCGCTCTCGCACGTTTCCGTTCGTACAAATCCCTGCACCTCATTTTATCCAACCCTACGGCCATGAAGCTCAGCACGACCCTCGTCACCATCGCCCTTGTTGGGCTCTCCTCCACGATCTTCGCGTCTCCCACCCCGGCTTCTGACGACGCCGCAGCTCTCGAGGTCCGCTGGAAGCATCCCCATAGTATTATCAAGGTAAGTCGCTTACGGGCTAACCATCCATATCAACATCGTTATTAATGGAATTCCTTCGACGATCTCTTCGGCGGCTCGCTCGCACACACACACACCAAGGTGATCAGGCCTAAGTCTTGCTTGGCGGGTTTCAAGCGCCTCAAGGCCCGCGGCGGAGAAGGCGGCTTCCCGCTCGGTTCGGGAAATCAGCAATCCAACCTTTCCGGCAACGAGAACGACAGCGGCAACGATTCCGGCAATGCTAAGCAATGTGCCGAGGCCTTCGGCGGCTTCGGCGGTAAGGGCGGCAGCGGCTGGAACGTGGCCAAGGGCGTCTCCGACACTCCTTTGCTCGGTCTCTCGTCCGGCTCTGGATCTGCAATCGGCGGTAATGGCGGCTGGGGAGGAGCTGGAGGTTTCGGCGGAATTAACCAGAACGAGGGCGGTCTCAACTCCTTTTTCGGTGTCAATAACAAGCGCGACGATCTCGACGAGCGCGGCGGCCTCGGTTTCCGCGGCGACATCTGGCGCCGTGGTGGCGGAGGCGACGGGTGGAAGGCTTGAGTTGACGCCTCTCGCTTCGGTCTCGGATCATCTGTCCCTTCCCATTTCGGCCGTCCTTCTCCGAGGAGATGGTCTCCACCTTCCCTACCCGGGGCACCTTTCATCTTCCCTTTTGTGGAAGCTTGACAGATCGCACGTGTAGTTACCGTCCGAGACCCGGTCCGCGTAGAGGGACAATGACTCGCTGGCAAAGGAAGGCTCCAGACATTGCCAGGCGAACTGGACGGCAACGCAAGCACGTCATGTGGACGCGTAGAGTTGGGCGTGAGGGTCGTTTATTAACGCGTGCGGTTGCTCGTTTACGCGCTAGACGCGCGTGGCAAGGCTCACCATCGCGCAAGGGTGTTGGTCGGGGCATGGTCGACGATGATGATCCAACCAATGTCGAACACCACCATCGCTTCGCTCCCGCCCGAGCTCGTTGTAGCCATCTTGAGTCACCTGACCACCGCCGAGCTCCTTTCCGTCCTCCTCGTCTCTCGCCAGCTCCATGAGCTCAGCCTGCACCTGCTCTGCCGCTTCATCAACCCTGACAAAGGCAGTGGCGGCGCTGTCCAAGGTTGGGCACAGGCCCGACAGCGTGAGAGAGATTGTGTCCTTCTTCGACGATCGGCCCGAGCCGGGAGACGTCCGGCGTGAGTGGCCGCTACTCTCGGATGCGTGAGTACGATCGGCGACACAGAGCGACTGATCCCAAGGTCGGCGACGAGGTCTACATCAATGCCATGAGACGCGTCGGAGCGGACGCCGCTGCGGCAAGCCACTATGCCCTTATCCTTCTTCCATGCTTTTTCACCATCTACGTAAACCTGACCATAAGGTCTGGGTCGTCTTTGTCCTTTTCTCGCTCCCTTCCCTGCCTTTCCGGCCACACACATGCCATTCAAGGCCGCCCCGACCCGCCGCCCGAGAGCTCCGCCGGTTGCATCGCACACCGGCCGAGTGGGAGCGGCTGGAAGAGGGCCGACCGGCGCAGAAGCCACCCCTACCGGGCGCCCCGCCCGTGTCTCGCAAGCCGTCCCCGACGCATCTACCAACCCTACACACGCAGTGACCCCTCCCCGCAGACTGACCCCCGGCGGCCCCGCCGACACCAGGACGCCAGAGGCTGGCTCAACTTGTGGAGACCCCTGACGACCCCAGGTCGGTGGCCACCGCCTTGAAAAACAAGATCTACGGCCCTGCGAAGAAGGCGTTAGACTCCGGGACGTGGGTCGGCCTTGACGCTGCTACTTGGAGCGACGTTCTGTTCCTGGCCACCCAGGTACTAACGGCGGTCTCGTCGCAGGTGGCGATCGCAGAGAAGGCTCTCGACGCAGTCGAGGACCCTCGCTAGCCTCGCTCGAGGCCGACGTCCAACAGGTGGAGGGCTCCATCCTGCCTGGGATCGCGCTGCCCGGCCGGCTCGACTTCCCCGGCGACAAGATCGTACCCGCCGTATGCTCCGCGATCCCGTCGCTCCCCCCTCACGAAGTCCATGGCCACCCCTTCCTCCACCAGCGGGTCGCCGGCCCACGCGGACCCCCCACGTGGGTCACGCTCACACAACGCCGGCCGGAGTCTCCGGTCTTGACGACCCTTCCTCCACCCACCGTCCGCAATAAGCTGCCATCCGTCAGGGACGGGGGAGTTGAGCCGGTCAGGTAGCGCGATCCGAGATCGAGGATGGAGCCCTGCACTTGTTGGACGTCGGCCTCAAGCTTCGCAAGGGTAGCGAGGGTCCTCGACTGTGTGTCAAGGGCCTTCTCCACTGTCGCGACTCGCGTCGAAACTGCCGTCAGCACCTGCGTGGGGACCCGCTTTCCGGAGTCCAACGCCTGCTTCGCAGGGCCGTAGAGCTTGTTCTTCAGGGCGGATGAGTAAGCCTCTGGCGCCCTGGTGTCGGCGGGATCGTCGGAATGTCAATCTGCGGGGGGGTGAGGGGTCGCTGCGCGAGCAGGATTGGTAGATGCGTTGGGGACGGTTGGCGGGACATGGGTGGGGCGCCTGGTAGGGGTGGCTTCTACGCCGGTCGGCCCTCTTCCAGCTGCCCCCGCCCGGAAGGGAGCGACAAAAAAGGCAAAGACGACCCCAGACCTTATGGTCAGAGTTGAGAAGATGGTGGTCGTCTCCCGTCCCCAACTCGTCTTTCCGACCTGCCCGAGCTACCGCAGTTCCTTCCTTTTCCCTCGGTGTCCGGCGTTATAGTCCTATTGGTCTGACTTAAGGACCCTAAACTGAATCAACCAAGCAATCAATCCACGCTCGCTACGCACGGGAACGACGCCCATGCTCTCTGTCAGTCCCCCGTACTCTTTCGATCCGTCTGCCTGTCTGTGCCTGTCTGCCTGCCTGCCTGTCTGTCTGTGCGCGCGTGCAATGATACCTTTCCATCTCATGCAAAGATGCCCGGAGCGACCCTCCTAAAGAGGTCGTTGTTACGCGTTTTGGTTGATATGGCATGAGGATGCGAAGACGCGGCGGAGTGGTTGGGGGCGGGGAGGGGGAATCGTCAAAGGGTAAGGATGCTAGTGTCACATGGATGAGGCGAAGAAGGGATGGGGATGGGAGAAGGAAGGAAGGAAAGGAAGGAAGGAAGGAGCCGAGGACCGCACTCCTCGACGCATATCTGAAACCAAACAAACACCCCAGAGAAAGGATGGTCGACGCCAACCGACCAGACCAAACCGAAGGGACCACCGTTCCGAATGGCAAAACCCAAATTCCGAAACCGAAACCGAAACCGAGAGAAACACGAGAGAGAGAGGGACGAATGACTTGCGCGCGACGATGTATCCAGATAAGCGAAACCCCGATTGTCCTTGATGAAGAGAAGAATGAGAATGACAAAAGAAAAAAAAAAAAAAAAAAAAAAAAAAAAAAAAAAAAAAAAAAAAAAAAGAGGCAGAGAGGGAGAGATGTCCGTCCGACATGCCCGCCGACCGATAGACTCGAGGGAAGACATAACGAGTCGAAAGGCAGCAAGCAAGCAGATCAGACGGCCGTCCTGCTCATGCTCCCTTCTATGGAAAAGATTGGCGCACACGGCAAGGCCCGAGAGAAAGCTAGATCATCTCAGCGCCTATACCCGCCCGCGCCGTACCCTCCACCGTACGCGCCCGCTCCGCCCGCTCCGTTATACGGTGGCTGACCGCCTTGACCGTAGGCGTAGCCAAACCCGCCTTGTTGACCAGGATACGCCTGCTGCTGCTGCTGCTGCTGCTGCTGTTGCTGCGGTGGTGGTGGTGGTGGTGGCTGCCGCGGCGGAAGGGCCCGGTTAGGCAGATAGCCGCCGAGCGCAACCTGGCTGTCTACGCTCCCGCCTCTCGAGCCATGGTACTCTCCGCCTCCCCCTTGCAGGGGTACGCTACCGCCGGTGCTCTGGCTCCCTGTCCGGACGCGATGGTAGCCGGAGTAAGACGACGGGGGCCCGTTCGAGTACTGCCTCCCCGGCAGTCCAGGCGGCGGCGGCGGAGGCTGCTGCATTGCAGATTGGAACGAGTGATCCGTTGAGACCGAGCCAGCGCGACTGTACGAGCCCACCGAGCCAGCGGAGGGCTGTCGAGCTCCCATTCCCGGCCGCTGAGGTGGGGTAGAGTAGCTGGGGGGCGGATACGCGTTCGGGGGGTAGGCGCCGCCGCCACCATGAGCCTGACTGAGCGTGGTGGTCGTGTCGGGTGTTGGGGTGCGAAGAGGCGTCTGCACGACGGGAGGAGAGGCGGTGTAAGGGGAGGAGTAGTTGGTCACGTACGAGTCCTGCCGCCTCGCCTGCGGTCGCTCGGCGGCGTACCCGCCGCCCACGCCGGTCATCTCGCCGGACGAGTTCCTCGCCGCCGCCGCGTACTGTTGCGCCGAGGTCTGATAATCGTCAACACTGCGAGGAACCGGATATGGCATGGGAGGGGTGACGCCGCCTGCCACGCCCACGGGCTGCGAGTTGTCGAGCAAGTTGACCGTGCTCAGCTGCCCGCCGTCGAAGCGACTCATCTCGAACTCCTCCTCTTTGCCTATCGGGACTGCGCCAGGCCCATTAGCAAGGTAGTGCTCGTAGGCGGTCTTGCTGAAGTATCCTCCGATGCTCGCGCTGCCGGGGAGGGGCGAGCGTCCGGCGAGGTCAAAGTCCGTGAAGGCGCTGGAAGCGAGCGAGCGCGCGTCCGAGTCGGTGCGAGGGTCGTACTCGAGGTCGCCTTCCTCGATGGCCGCGATCTTGAGGCCGCCCATGACCTGGTCGGTCGCCACCTTGCGTCCGTTGATGTCCTCGGAGCTCGCGTTCTCGAGACGACCGCGGTAGACGCGCGGGAGGAGGTGGCGCACCTTGGCGTGGACCATCGGCGTGAAGAGCGCCTGATGAAGGGCGGGGTGACCGAAGCGCTTCTGAAGGCGGTTATTCCTAGCGTCGTTGACGTGCACGTGGCTCTGCGCGATCTCCTGAGCGTCGGGGATGTACCAGAGGAAGCGATCGCTATACGTCTTGTGCAGGTAGATCTTGAATACGATCACGCCGAGCACGGGAGGGATGGCGACGAGAGCGTCGAACCAGGTCTGGTCGAGGCAGATGGCTACGAAAAAGGGAAGGGGGGCAAAAGTGGAAACGCGGGAAACGTATGGAGGACGGTCAGGAAAGGGACTCGTCTCGAGGAGGTAGAGTACGGGCGGGGGCGCTCTCACCGAGCACCAAGACGATCTGCATGAACACGATGCAAACGAGCAAGCGGTTCTAACGACGAAATGAAAACCGAGCCAAGACAAAAAAAAAAGAGTTCGTCAACATCGATCGGCTTAAGGCGCGCGCGGGGCACCAAAAAAGAGAAGACGAAAGAGAAAGAAACAGGCGGGGACACGTACTACGACCATCGGCCACAACCTGCCGCCGCTCTCCACCTTGGTCGTGAAAACAAACATGAGCTGATACTTGTAAACGATGGCCGACACGCAGAACGCGACGGCGGCGAAGGTGAGGATGAGGGGCGCGAGACAGGCGTAGATGAAGCCGACGGCGGCCATGAAGAGCAAGATGGAGTAGTACACAGCGTACTCAAAGTCCGGCGGCTTGGTGAACTCGCGGATGTCACGCGGCGTGCGGCCGAACATGATGGTGCGGAACCAGGTATAGAAGAGCTTGATTATTTGGGCCAGGTCGAAGACGGCAAGGTAGCCACGTAGAGCTAGGGGAGGCGAAGGGTCGTTACGACCGTACCGTCAACCGAAACCGAACGGTCCGAAAGGGCAGAAAGGCCCCAGGAGCGATGATCACTCACGATACCAAGTCAACCAATAGTTCGATTGTTGGACGTAAGCCGTCTTGATCTGCCCGGGCAGCCAGGAAGCGTAGGTGGAGAGGATGTCGATAGCAGAAGTGTTGCTGTCCACGAGCTTTTTGATGAACTGATAGCTGCTCAGTCCGACGCCGATGAAGGAAAAGATGAGGAATTGGGAGAAGACGAGAAAGAAGAAGTACTGTGCCACGACCTTGCGGTCCAGGCCGGTCCTCGTCAGCTCGCCCGAGAACTTGGCGATCCTTCGCATGATGACGGGCTAAGGGGTGCGAAGGCGGCGGCGAGGGAGGGAAGGGGGAAGGAAGCGAATTGAGCGAGTGATTGAGGGAGTGAAGGAAGGTGGGACGACAACGACGACGACGACGATCAGCTCACCAAGAAGTATCCGAACAGGGCAGACACGGTGGGAGGGAGGACACCGCTGGCGGCGGAGAAGCTCCACTGGCTGCTGTTGGACCATCCGTCAAGAAAAGGAACGAACTGGGACACGGCAGCCAGGTTGGAGAGGACGGAGATGATGAGGAGGGGGACAGTGTTGACGAAGCACACGGCGGCGAGGAGAAGGCCACCGATGATCTTGGAGCGCATCCTCTCGCCGTCGGACATGTTCAGGTTCTGCCAAATGATGCCCTTGGGCGGCGGCGCGAGCTCGATGCGCGTCCCTTTGGGGCGTTTGTGCACCAGTCGCTTGGCGACTTGGTGAGCGTAAGGGACGGCGGCGAAGGAGGCGAAGCCGTACGACTCTGGCTGCTTGTCGGCGATGCGCTCGCGCGCGCGCTCCACCTCGGCTTCCATGCGGTTGATCTGCGCGGTGTAGTAGTCGATTGCGTCGACCTTGTCGCCGCCGAAGCCGAATTTGGAGCCGAGGCTGATCATCGGTCGCTTGGACGGGATCTTGTTGGGATCCTTGAGGTATGTGGTGAGGACTTGCTCCAAATTGCGCACCAGATTCGAGTGTTTCTCGATGAGCTCGGGCAGGACACCGACCTTGCGGCCGATGTGCACCTCCGTTGTCGGGTACGGCACCTGCAGTTCGGAAAAGACGGTGCCGAGGCCGGAGTCGGACTGGAGCCGTCGGTCTACGTGGGTGATCATGAGCGTGCGCGAGTGGTGCGACTTTTGGTACTCCTCCGAACGGAACCAGTCCCAACGAAGGCGGACGACGGTGCGGTAGTTGAACAAGACTGTCGAGGAGGGAGAGACGAGGACGATAAAAGGTAGATCAACTCAGGCGTCGTTAGCGGTGCGGGCTCCCTTCCGAGCGGGATAGAGAGGAGCTTTGGCATCCGCACTCACTCAGCGCGAGGCTGACCGCAGTGCCAGCGTAGCTCATCACGACGTGGCCCCACAAGTAACTGCCTTTGACCTGGGAGATGGTGATCATGCTCAGCCACTGGCGACCGCTGTTGTTTTGGTTGTTGAGGTTGTAGGCGAGGTCGACGGGGATGAGGACGGCGCCCATCAGGATGGCGAGCAAAGTGAAAAGGTTGCGCATCATACGCGTGAAGCGGAGGAACACGACGGCGTCGAGGCCGACCATGGGGAGCAGCTGCGCCTCGCGCGTGTGCACGAGGGGGGGAATCCAGGAGAACAGGCTGTGGCCGATCCTTGGGGGCGCTTTGCCTACTTCTGCGTACTTGTATTTCGGGGCATAGACGACCTAAAGGAGCGGGAAGCGAAGGGACGATGGATGAGGACAAGGAGGCTGGCGAGCTCGGGAACAGGAATCGGACCGGCGACTCGCCTTGTTGTTCGGAAGAAGAAAGTTGAACCAGAGGACAGTGACGGCGCCGATGATTGACATGAGTGCCACCTGGATGCCGACAGCCTTGGCGGAGACCTGGGAGTACTTGGCCTAGGAGGCGTGGAGACGTGGTCGGGGAAGAGAAGCGGGCCGGGTCAGCGACTGGTACGGAAGGGGGCGGACGATCTTATCTGGTATGGGCGCCTATTGCCTTGCCTTGCCTCGCTTCAAAGACGAACGAACAAAGGGCTGGGAAGGAAAAAGAAGGCAGGGCTTACATTCGCATCTGTGGCCACTGTCTGAATCACCTCGCCGACACCCTGGCCATCACGACCGCTGAGCAACCGCACGGCGGCCGCTGAAAAGCGCTCCATAATGGGGTCGCTGCCGTGCTCGTCCAGCGAAGGCTTGGAAAAGAGGAGATGGAGTGGTCTATCTATGCAGGCTCACGTCCAGAGCGAGAGCAGAGCCACTCGACGGGTCCGGCCTGTCGAAGTACGCGTCGGGCGGGCGGCCAATGGTGCGCTCCAACTGCGCGTCGATGAGAGGAGGGACGAGGGTGAAGACGGAGAGGGAGAGGGGAAGGGCGGAAAAGACGAAAAGGGACTCGCTCGGGCGAATGGATTGGACCTGTCGTTTGTCCGACCGAGGCACAAGGATGAGAAGGGGTGGGAGAAGGATTGTGGAAGGCGTATGCGGGTCGCGACGAGGCTGTCGAAGCCTGTGCGAGAAAAGGGGGAGGCGGAGGGCGGGTGGAGCGGAAAGACGGATGTCGCGGCGTCGGTGGCGGTGCGGGTGGGTGTATTAGGACGGGGTGGAGGTGGTGGTGGTGGTGACAATGGCGCCGGTGGTGATGGCGATGGGGGATGAATGAATGCGGTCGGGATCGGTGACCGGCGCGGCGGAGAGAGAGGAGGAAAGAAATAAAGGAAAGCCGTGCGCTCATTTTCTTTCTTCCTTTGCCGTCCACCTCCATCGACGGCCGCGCCGTGATTTGATGACTTGGCACAGCCAGCCAGTCAAGTCCAGGTCGGCCCCCAATTCACGCCCGCCTTCGCCCTCGTCTGTCCATAGCAAATCTCGGATCCTCCTCGGATCGCACTCTCCGTTGCCCTCCTCGCCGTCGCCATCGTCCTTTTTTTTACGGGCCCGCAAGCGCTTGCCACATGCATCGTTATCCCGACCAACCCAACCTCGCTCGTCCAACGCCGATGGCGGCCGCCGCCGATCCCTTTAGCCGGAGGCGCCGCGAATTGCGCCGCTCCTTCACTTGCTTCCGGCTTGCCCTCAATGTCGTGTGACGACCGTCGAGTGGACAGACAAGACATCACGGACAGACAGACAAAGGACAGCCAAGACACAGATGACTGTCACCCTGGCAATGATTCCGCCGCGGACTGTTTCGCTACCACCATCCGCCGTCCTCTTCGAACCTCCTCAAACCCACTCTTTACACATCATCCCTTCTGCACGTGGACGTGGCGGCCCCGCCAAACATGGCGACCGGCGGCGACCGGCCGACAAGCTCATCTCGTTCCACATGTTTCGCGCTCTCATCGACGTCAGATTCCCGCCCACCCGCCGGCTCATTGAAACCCTCCAATCAGGGAAGGCAAGGCAGACACGCATCGCACCCGAGGACGACAATATGCGATCGAGCTAGCGAAGAAAGGATCCCTCCCCGTAATAACTGTACATACCGTACCCATCCGGCATGCGCAGAGTGCGTATGCCAGTTTGTCTTTTCAAACGCAACGCCTACATATATGAATTTGCATCGGTCGTAACCGCTCGACAGCACATGGTCGTCGTCGGCCGTGGGCGAATGGATAAATGGATGGAAGGGCAGGCGATCGTCGTGCGGACAATGTCGAGCTTGGTTCGCTTCGATGTGCCTATTTGAATTCGCCCCTTGCTTTGCTGGACGTGAACGCTGCGAGAACCAAAGGTGGTGGAGACATACGGGGCTCTATGACTTCATTCATTCCACGGCCTGGGACCGACGGTGCAAAGAGAACGCGAGCCGGCGGCGCACGGTGCTCGTTGCGGTGCTGCTTCCACTGGTGCTGCTGCTGCTCTCCGTGCTCGACGCCAGCTCGCTCTTCACAGCGTCGGTGCATCGATGGCCTTCGATGCGACTTCCTTCCGCCAACATCGCCTCTCTAGGCCGTATACAAAACGCCGGTGCCCCAAAAACGATATGAGCTCGATGCGCAGTCGCCGCAGTCGCCGCAGTCGCCGCAGCAGATTGGCCTCTGCTGCTGAGGCCGTGCATGTTCCATTTTGTCACGTGGCGATCACGTGGCGCGTTTCACGTGCAGGAGGTCGCAAGCGTCGCCCGATGATCGTGGCCGGCAAGGCGTAGAAACGAGACGAGACGACGATACGAGACGAGACGATACGATACGAGACTGGACGTCTCGCCGCCTTCTGCTATTCCTTGAACGACCCGCTCAAGGTGAACGGCGCTTCCGCCGCGCGATAGGCACCTTTTCGTTCCTACTCACCCGCACACCGACAGCCCGGCGCCAGCCACCATGGAGGACGACGCAGAAGCTTTCTCCTCAATCACCTGGGACGACCATACCAGCGGACCGGCCGGTCCCGCCGTTGTCGACGTCTCCTCCCTCTCCTCCTCCCCACCGTCTTTCGGAGGCGTATCCTCCAATATGCACCGCCGCTCCGAATCTTCCGCCTCGGCTGGAACCGCTACCGGCGCTGGTGCCGCTGTCCGACCGAGCTACGACAACGACGGTGCGCCTACCAACCCGCACGCGCCTAGGTGGGACGGCTTCTTGGTCTTCCAAGTCGGAGATCCGGTCAAAGAGCTCGAAGGGCAGAAGGAGGCCTTTATCAGTTATGGCATTCAGTCTAGGGTGCGTGTCGTCTGTCGCCCCCCGAGTCTTGCTGCCCTGCCCGCGCGAGCGGACGGTGGGGTGGGCTGCTTCCATGCGTCCCTTGTCTCGCCTGGTTTGCTTTCCTGAACCTCACCCTGACGCTAGAGTCTCTCCCTTCTCATCTTCTTTGTCGTTATCCCCCTTGTCACTCACACCCACGATCAGACAAACCTGCCCCACTTCCTAGCCGGCCAACCGCCGGGCACGGTGCGGACGGTGTCTGTGCGACGACGCTTCCAGGACTTTGTCTTCCTTCACGACACCCTCTCCAGGGATTTCCCAGCTTGCGTCGTACCACCTTTGCCTGGAAAGCATAGGATGGGTGAGTGGCCTTGATGGACGCGTCCTCACCGCACTACACCTCACCATCCGTCCTTCCATTGTTCTTCGTCTAAACCAGAGTACATCACCGGAGACCGCTTCAGTCCCGAATTCCTGGAGCGGCGAACAGCCGAGTGAGTCTGACCTGACTGACCGGCACTCGATAGAGCCCGCATCCCTGACATGCTCTTTGGCCAACCACATCCGAAACACAGCCTCCAACGCTTCCTCGACCGGCTCGCCCGACATCCGACCCTGCAGAGGACGCCGCTGCTTAGGGCGTTCCTCGAATCGTCAGAATGGGTAAGGCGCTTTCAGTCGCTCAGCTTGCCCTTTTTCGACTGATAGAATTGACGGGGTTGCGTGCCGTTCTTGCAGAACGTCGAAATGCACACGCACGCTTCGGCCGCCTCCTCAGCGGCGTCAGCAACCGACGGCGGAGCGGGCGTAAACGGCAGCGGTGGCGGTGGCGGTCTTCTGGACAACTTGTCGGACACTTTGCTCAACGCCTTTTCCAAACTTCGCAAGCCGGATGAACGCTTTATGGAGATGAGGGAGGGGTTGGACAAATTTGAGGACGCCCTTGGCGGGGTTGACAGAGTGGCTGCAAGGGCGAGGGCCAGACAGGCAGGTAAGTGGAGGATAGGACCTTCAGAGGACCAGGCGACTGATGGCTCTCTTGGTCCTTGGCCCCGTTGTTCGGTTGCTCAAACAGACCTTGCCCTCGATTACGAGGACCTGGGCACCGCTGTAGAAGGTCTCGCCTACCTCGAGAGCGGCATCACCGAACCGTTGAATCGCTTTGCTGCCACGCTGCTAGAGCAGTCTAGGTTGACGAGGCTCTCGGTGAGCATCCATCTGCACTGGAGGACGCGTCGACGCGGACGCGATTTTATCCTCCATCTCATTCCCTCCTTTTTCCGCCCCTCGACCGCCAGGCGTCCCACACCCACGACTCATTCGTCCAACACCTCCACTCCCTTCTCTCCTACGCCTCGGCCCACCGGACGACGATCAAGCTGCGCGACCAGAAGCAGCTCGACTTTGAAGAGCTCACCGACTATCTCTCCAACGTCGTCTCCGAGCGCGACCGGCTCGGATCGCTCGGCAGAGGTGGCGGTCATGGCGCCGTCAGTGGTGGCGGGCTCACGGGGTACTTGAAGGACCGGGTGGACGCTTTGAGGGGCGTGGACGAGGAAAGGGCGAGGGTGCAGAGGATGGGACGGTTGGATGGGAGGATCAAGGAGGTGAGCCGGCCAAGTCCACAGTTCGTCTTACCGCCCTCCTTCCTTCCATGTCCCTTCCCTTACCTCATCACACCCACGCATCGCATCGCATCACATCACAGCTCCAGGAAGCCGTGTCCTCCTCACACGACACTTCACTAGCCTTCTCCGACGAGGTGATGCGCGAACACGCCATTTTCGACGTTGCCAAACGCGCCGAGATGAAGGACATGCTGGCAAGATTTGCCGACGGGCATATCGAGATGTATCGCAGGGTGAGTTAACTCAGCCGCCGAGCCGAGTTGCCCAATCGATCATCGATCGGTGCAAGGCGACTCCGAGTGCCAATCGATCTTCGGTGCAAGGCGACTAGACTGACGGCCGCCGCCCGTCCTGGTTTGATGATTCTTCAGTCAATGGAGGCGTGGGAACGGCTCATCCCCCTGACCGAGCGCGGCATCTCCACCGACTGAACCTGAGGTCGCTTCCGTCTCCGTCCGGCCGGCCGGCGGCCGGCGGATCACAGCCCGCTTTCGTCCCTCCGCCTTCCCTCCCTCTGCGCACACTCTTGTCTCCCTCCCTCCCTTCTCAGACCAATACCCATCCATGCTCTCTCTCCGCCTTCCTTTCCATCGCCACCATCGTGTATAAAGGCCACTATCGACATCCTTGGCCCGACTGTGTAGGGTATACAGGCGCAGCGCATGCGCCACCTCTCCCATGTCTCATGCGGCAAAAATGTCACTTGCATTCAACTGCGTTCGTCTGCACCCCCTCCCCTGGTAAGGAGAGAGCACTTTTACACAAAAAAGAAAAGTTGGTCGTATCGATTGATGGCCGCTTCCCGGCCGTCTTACCTGCCGGCCGGCCGAGCCATAGATAGATAAACAGGTAGGTAGGTAGACAGCTGGGACGGAAAGATGAGGGAGGTAAGAGGATGGCCTGGCCAGCTCATGAACACAGCTTAAAAAAGGAGCATCCCCGTTCTCTCCATCGTGCGTCCTCCGGCCGCGTGATGTTGTATTCCAGCGTTGGACAGACGCCCTTACATATTACGTATGCGCACAAGTGCCCGTGTTGGATTCGTTCGATCACGGCTTGCGTGCCACGGTGCAGACGGACGGGTCCTACAGGGCAGAGGAGCGAGCAGAAGAGAGGGTCAAGAGGGCTTGACGACGAGGACGTCGTCTCCGGACTGCAGATCGTACCACCCCACTTCCCTCGATGGATCGTCCATCTCCAGCACGATCATTTCCGACCGTCGTCCCTCTTCCTCTTCCTCCTCCTCCTCCCCATCTGAACCTCTCTCATCGTCCTCCTGCCGGTCTCCTGCGCTCAGCACAGCCCAAACGGTACCCAACTCCTTCTGTGGTACTTTGAGCGCCTTGGACAGCTTGAGTCGCAAGAGGCGGACGGGCATGGTGGGCAGGACGCGCATTTGGACGCGGGGTGACGTAATGGCGGGTGGGATGTAGGGCGGACGCGGGAGAGGGGGGGAGCTTGTAAAGTGTATCGTAAGGTCTATGCGAGACAGTGTACGGAAGTGGACGAGCACGCGGGGGGAAGGGGGGAGGATGGTTAGACGAGACGAAACGGGCACCGTGGACGAACGCAGATGGTGTTCAGAAGAAGGCGACCCACCTATCAATCGATCTTTCAACACCGCCTTCCTCCCCGAGCCTCTGCCCTTCCCGCCCACCGACTGCACATCGGTCGAAACGCCGTAAAGTTCGCAAAGCTCCCTCCACCGCGGATGTCTTCTCCGCATCTCCGTTTCCGCCGCTTCACGGCTCATCGTTGCCGAGCCTTCCGAGGTGGAAGAAGAGAGGAAGGAAGACAACTCGGCGGCGATGCGCGAGAGGTAGAAGAGCTCGGCGTCTTTGCGCTCGTAAGGGTTGATCTGTCGATTTCAAAGCCGAAGCGTCCCACGCGAGAGACGTATAAGGGAGAACAAGGGCATGACCAAAAACGTTGCGTAAGAATGAGAGCGTCCCTGCATGAAACGGGACTGCTTCCACACACCTGGCTACCGTTCAGCGTCTTCAATGAGCCTGTGCGTGCGATGAGAAGCGGCTTGAGGTCCTTGTACGGCATCGCTGTGAGCGAGGGATTGAAGAAGGGGAGAGATGGTCAGTCAAAGGCCCAGGCGAGAAGTATTGGCAGATGAGAGGAATGGCCCCTAGAAGGTTGATGGGAATTGTATGCTCACCGTCCACGAGACATCTCTTCTCCTTCTGTGTCTTTTCTTCGACGCCACTCCCGTCCTCCTCCTCCGGTCGATTGGAAACGCTTTCGCCGAGAGAAAGAGACTCCAGTCCAGTGCCACTGCGCGTCCACAGCCTTAAATGGTCAATATCGCTCCATGAGGAAATGGGATTGCCCGTCAGGCCGAGATGCGTCAGGGCGGGAAATATTGACGAGGGTTGCGGAGGAGAAGGCGGGAGAGGATGGGAAGCGACGGCTGGGGAGGATGAAGAGGAGGGAGGAGCCGGGATGCGATTGATCTTGTTGGAGGTGAGGATGAGGCGTTCGAGGCTGGACGAGGCGGAAAGAATAGAATAAGTGGATAAATTAAACGGACGCAAGGCCATCGGTGCTCCCCACGAGGACACTCGTCGGACGACGAAAAAGGGAAAACGCACCTGGGCAAACCACCAAGACCATCTGCGACCTCCTGCCAATCCTCGATGTGGTTGCCCTCGAGATTCAGGACTCTCAACTTGGGGAAAAGTTCTACGTCCACGTCTCCATTGATCTGCCCTCCCTCGTCCTCGCCACCTCGGACTCGCGGCACTTTCTTTTCCGTCTCCTGGCGCAAGTCTTCCATTCGTCTCTGGTCCAGGGAAAGCGCCGGAAATCGACGTAGCACGCGAATCCCGTTACAACCGAGTTGAAGGACTTGGAGGCGGGGCATGAAAGGGGAGAGCCGACACACTTCATCCCAGGAGAGGAGGCAAGAGTCGAGTCGGACGTCGAGCAAGTTGAGGAAAGCGGTGTGAAGCGGGGAAGGAGACGTGAGCAACGTTTGTGTGGGTGCTTCTGACGGGAAAGATGGTGATGGAGGCAATGATAACGACGAGGATGACAAGGGACGAAAGCGATTGAAGCTGTACCAAGGAAGGGCGGGGAAGAATGAATTAGGAGGGAACCGTCGATGGTTCAAAGGGAGTGGCTCGAAGACTGTCTCCAGAGTCAAGTGCTAAAGAGCAGACAGCGACCAAAGGTAAAAAGTCGTCTCGCGACTCACTGCAAAACGAGCGTCTCTAGCCGCGGCAGTTCTCGAGCGATGAGAGCGACCTCGTCCCAGGACGGCAAAAGAGAGCGAGAGAGGTCCAAATACGTGACGTCTGAGCAAATAGAAGAAACGCAAGGAATGGCGAGGAGAAGCTTAGTTCGCCTCCAGAAGCGCCTCTACAAGCAGTAGACGGGCTGAAAAGAAGCCTCGGACGCGTCTGCCAACTCACTCGGACAGGTCGCCTTTATATCCCCCTTCTCCTGCCCTTCTGCAAACGCGGTAGCTACTTCGTTGCCTACGTCACCCGGAGCTTTCCACCCTCCCAAGCCCACCTCCCTTAGAAGCTCCAGCCTCTTCACCCTGCTCACCACGCCGTCCAGACGGGGCATTTCGATCTCGATGTCCGCGAGATTCGTCCGGCCGTACCCGCCTGGGGGAGGCGTGAGAAGCGAGTCCGGGCCGACTGCGGAAGAGGAAGAGGAAGGGGCGTACTTGGAGGTGAGTGCGGCAAGGAAGGAAGCGCCATAGGATATGTGCGAGGCCATGGGACGGATAAAGGAGCCCGAGTTGGGGAACCTGAGCGGGCGGCGAGCGTGAGTCAAGACCAAGCAGCACGTCAACGAAACATGCAAAACATGAACAGGGAAAAGTCGGGAGCAGAGATGAACCGGTTGCTCACCTGCACTCGAAATATCGCTTGCCATCATGTACGCCGTCGTGCTTGCCCCTCGCGGGATCGTCCCAATCGACACCGAGCCAGACGCCGCGGGTGGGCGGCACCTGCCCCACGTAGCGCACCGTGGCGCGGTGGGAGGAGAAGGAGAGCCGGTCTCCGACCCTGGGGAGGTGCGGCGAAGTGGTGGGGGCGGACATGTTCGAGGGTCCTTCTCCCACTCGCGCTCTATCTATTATCTGTCCATCTACTTATCCATCCATCCGTAGTACGACACACTGGCCTACGGCACGACCACGACCAACTGCTCATCACGTGATACTCTATCGCATAATCCCGTGTACCGGTCCTGATATCACATCACGTGACGCGACATCCCGTACGAACCTCCGTGCGTTGCTCTTCTCCTTGTCCGTTCCTCCCTTCGATCAGATCAGGTCGGCCGTCGGAGGCAAGACAGCAGATCCGGCGAGGGGCGGGAAGCAAAAAAGGAAACAGCAAGCATGTCACGTTCGCCGTCGGATAGAGAAGCAGAAGCAGAAGCAGAGGCAAAGGCCGGCGTCGATTACACCGACTCGTCTGCCTCCGCCTCTCCTCGCCCGTCATCGCCCTCGTCCTCGCGTTCGCCCTCACCTTCGCTGCGCCGCCTTCGACGCTCGCCCTCGTCACCGTCCGCGCCGATGACGACGCAATCGCACGCCCGTCCACCTCACCTCTCAGTCACCCATCCCTCCTCTTCCCACTTCACTCCCTCGACATCGTCCCCGCCTCCCTCCTCCCCCATTGGCACTTCGCAAATGTCCTCCCCTTCCCACCTGTCGCCCGACCATCCGCCCGCCGCCCCCGGGGGGCACTTCAAAGTCAAGCTTCGCCTCCAGCCAGATCATGGAAGCTCTCGCTCGTCTGCTCCTGCGAGCGTGTCCTACGCTTCGTCAGACGTCGACATGGCTTCCCTGGACGGGGATGGCGGCGAGGACAAGGTCGACGAGGACGAAGAGGAGGAGGAGGACTACGACGAGGATGACGACCGAGAAGGTGAAGTTGAAGGGCAAGGCGACGAAGACGAAGAGGAAGAGGAAGGACAAGATGAGGGGCGGCAGCGGGGACGGGGCGATGAGGAGGAAGATTCGGACGTGCACCACGGCGTCGACGACGAGGAAGAGGACGAGTTGATGGACCTCGATGGCTCCGCGCTTCGCCCGACTTCCATGTCTTCGCCTTCCGCGTCTCATCGCTTCGACGACGCGGACGCCGGTTCGCACGAGGAAAGCCCCGCTTCCAAAGCTGGGACCGCCGCTTCCGTCCCAGGCTCTTCCAGCACGAGAGGGCGGAAGCGAGGCTCATCCACGACGGCTGCGGGGAGCGGGAAGGGCCGAGGAGCTGGAGCGGCGACGCGTGGTGGCGCAGGCGCGGCTGGCAAAGGGGGAGGCGGGCCGTCGAGCGGGCAGAGTACGAGCGGGAAGACGATCCGGCTCGTGTATGGCTCGGGAGCGGGGGCGGGCGGAGCAGGTGCACCGGACGATGCCAGCACCGGTCGCGGCGGGGATAGCGGCGAGGCCACGTCAACGACTGGCGACGGACAGCAGCCGCCGGCGAAAAAGAGAAAGTATAAGAAGGGCGTGCCGGGGCCTGGGAGGGGATGGAGGAAGGGACTGACCAAGTGAGCAGCGTATTAGTGCATTCGAATGGCTATGGCGATGGCCACGGCTGTCGTCCTGGCACGCCCGTGTCGGCCTGTCGCGACCAGGATCCTTTTGTCCTAAGCTGACTGTTTTCTCTGCCCCCCGTCTTATGTGTGTGCGTCTCTTTTTCTCTGCTTCGCAGGGGAATGAAACCTGTCTGGCCGTCCGTCCATAGTGGCACGGTGGAGAACAGCAGTGCGTGTTCGGGCGAGATGAACGATCTCCTCCCGCCTTGCCCGCGCTTTCAAGCGCCCGCGTGCTGACGTTCCATTGGTATCGTTTTCTGTTTTTCTCTTCCTCCTTCCTCCCTACAGGCACGCCCTCCTCGTTCGCCAATACTCCACCGCGCTTCGCTCCTGGCGGCAGTATCTCCTCTGCCGCAGGCTCGGGCCTCCCCTCGGGCCTGTCGGCGGAGCGAAAAGGAAGCGGCGGGGGGCCGTTGACACCGCCCGCGTGGGCGGCGGAAGGGGGTCGGAGCTCGCTGCTGGACTCGGCACACTCCAAGGCGTCCCCAGGTCCTAGCAGCCACGGGACGCCCACCCATCGCCAATCCCACCACAAGGAACCCAAGCGGCCGGTGTACCGCCACCCGCCCGTGCGAACCGCGCCGCTGCCCACCTTCCCGCTCCTCAAAGTCCCCACCGGCTTTCCGACGGTGCCGGCGTTGGACATTCAAGGCGTCAAGGACAAGCCGGTGCGCAAGTGGACGAAGGAACGGAGGGAGATTCTAAACCTCGGTGGGAGGGTGTGGGGTCTGCCGACGTGGTTCGGAGGACCAGATGTGGAGGGGGGTTGGAACAGTGTGCAGAAGAGGGAGGAGGAGGAGAGGGAGCGGGAGAGGGAGAGGGAGGAGAAAGCGGAAAGGAAGGCGGCGAGGGCAGCCGGTCGGGCGGCCAACCTGGCCGCTGCGGGTGCTGGTGGGGGCGGCAGCGGGAACAAGGAAACGAACGACGGTGGCGGAGAGGACGAAGGCGGCGGCGGCGGGGACAATGCGGTCGCCGATGGCGTCGAAGCGGGCGACGGTGGTGGAGGAGAAGAGCGGGCAGAGGAGAAGGGAGGCGTTGACGGGGATGGGGGTACGGCGACGGCCAGTGCGACGGGCACGCCAGCTGGTGACGGCGATTGAAGACGGCACGGCTCCCGGCTCCGGAGGACAGAGCGGGAAGCGCGGGCGATTTTCTCGAGGCGCGCCTCTGTGCCGGGTCATGCTTGGGCAATGTACGAGGCAGTAGAGAAGCAGCGGACTTGGTGGACGCGGAGGAGGAGCGCTCGTCGATCTACTTTCGCAACGACGTCAGAGCGTTCATCGCCCTGCCGTAGCACGCACGCATACTGTATCGAACCGTTGAGGGGGGGGGGGGAGAACGGAACTCTTGGGGGCCTGTCCTGTGAGCGCGGCGGCTCTTGTATGGAGGGACGGTGACCTAGGCCAAGGAACGACGTGTACAGACAATGTGCTGGATGAAGAGTAGCTGGCGGCAGCTACTAAACGCGCAGGTGGGATTACCATCACGATGCAAAATACAGGTCAAGGTGATCACTAGCAGGTCGACAACCCAGATATGGAGCGGCTCAGCCAGCGGCCATGCCAGGCCAGGGGTCGATACGGCTTGCAGCTGCCCTTAGGCGACGAGGGCCGCGGGATCTCGCTCGGCAGTTCGTCGTTGACTTGACCGACGTCTCCCTAAGAGACGGCTCGGAAGACGACGGCGCGCAGAGGCCTTGCTGCGGTACAGCGATCTCGCCGGGCTGCTGCGGCTCACCGCCGGGGATGCGGGCGTGGGGCGAGTAAGAAGGGAGACAACGACTAGAAGAAGAAGAAGAAGAAGAAGAAAGGACGAGAAGAGTCCGGCCGACGCCCTTCATCCTTCTCGTTCCTCCGCTCACCACCATGTCCTCCTCCACCGCCGCCGGCACGCCGTCACCTGCCCGCGCCTCCCCTGGGCCCGTGGAGGTCCGCCCGGCGACGCCGGATGACGTGCCCACCATCCTCCGCTTCATCAAGGACTTGGCCGAGTACGAGAAGGAGCCTGACGCCGTCAAGGCTACGGAGGAGACGGTAAGCATGGCGGGGCGTGGCGTGGCGTGGCGCGACTGGTAATGTGGTTGTGGGGTGGGGTGGAAGGGAGGGGCGTTCGAGACGGAGACTGAGGCGGAGGGTAGGTCGATGCTGAGCTCACCCCGCTGCCCATGCTCATTTCCTTTGCACCGACAGCTGCATCAAAGCATTTTCGTCGACAAGTACGCCCATGTTGTCATCGCCTTCTCCTCCCCGTCCCCCCCCACCCCCTCGCAAGCGACAACGCCGGTGGGCATGGCGCTCTACTTCTTCACCTTCTCCACCTGGACGGGCCAGCCGACGCTCTTCCTCGAGGACCTCTACGTGGACCCAGCTTATCGGAACGGCGGCATCGGCAAGAGACTCTTTGCCGAGCTCGGCAAGATCGCCAAGGAGAAAGGCGCGCAACGGGTGGACTGGAACGTGCTCAAGTGGAACGAGGTGAGCCGAAAGCGGTGGCACCCAGTGCGCGTGGGGGCGCGTAAACGAAGGAACGGTGCTTGCTCATTTCCGTCCCCTCCTTCGTTCCTTCGCATCTCTACCCAGCCCTCCATCGCATTCTACACCAAAGCGCTCAAAGCAGTCCCTCTTACCGAATGGCAAGGCATGCGTCTCGAAGGCGACGACGCCATCTCCCGACTTTGCGCCCTCGCCTAGGAAACTAAAGCAGACTCTCCTTCTCCTTCGCCCCGTCACGCTGTATGGGACGGAAGCTTGTCTGGTCATTGTCATTAGACCTCAAACGGATGGAAGAGTATGGATACCCGAGCAACGGGGCTCGAGATGGGGAATGGTCATTGCACACGGGTTTGGATTTGGGTTTCGGTTTGGATTTGGATGGCGAATGGACGCCGTGTCGAACAAAGGGAGTCGCCTTTGTCGAACGGAATACGACGCCAGTTGCATCCCTATTTCCATCAGCGTCGGACAGCCGTATAACCTCGTTCGGGGCTTATTCCTTTCGCTCGTCCTTCTCAGCCAACGTCGCTAGACGGTCCTTTTTCCTCTTCCCCCCGTACCGTGCCGTGGGGGATGGAGTACAATGACCGCCGGCCGGCAGCGAACGAGGCTTCGCGCAGCGCCTTCCCATAGGCGACCCCGTCCACCGTCCGTCCGGTAGAAACACGACAAGCCAAGAGAAGAAAACCTTTGCTATTCCTTGACGGTCCGGTCTTGTCCCTCGCATAACAAAACAAAACAAGCGTAGGACGAGGACCGCCGAGCCGCACCGCGCATCATCGTCCGTTGGTATCATTTCGTCGAAAAGAGGGAAAGAAAATACAGCAGGTCCCGCCACCACGCCCCCCCGGTCGTCCCAGACAAAACTTCTACCAAGGCTGCAGTCGACGACGACGGCGACGAGCGAGTGAGCGAGCGAGCGGGGTACACGGGCAGGCGAGAAGGCTAGCTTGGGATTAAAAGATGGGGATGAAATCGGAGATTCGGTCTCGTGCGTTTTGAGCGATGCATTCTGGATGGGGGCGATAGAACGACGACGTCAGCGCGACGGCGTTCTCCTTCTTACTTTAGTCACATCTCAGGAAACGTCCTAGTCCATCCATCCATCTCGTCCCACTTTACACTCACCGGCGATCCACGTGATGCTTCGGATCTCCTGCTCCTTGAGCTTGAGGAAGCTGTAAAAGACGCCGTACTGGAATTGTTGCAAGAAGGAGAGCTTGTTGACTTGGGGGCGAGACCATCGTCCGAGCGAGGAAATTAAAAAGAGGAAATTTGTCCAAGGTGCCCACGTCAGACGGTCGAGCCTTGATATGCCCGGGCAGCGCGACGGAACTCGCGATCGAAACTCACGGTGCACCTCCATCTGGAAAAACTTGTCCTCGAGCTGCCCAGTGACGTCGCTATCCGCTGGGCCGCCAGTGCCATCGAAAAACGCTCTGTACTCCGGAATGTTCTCCACGACCGCCTTGACCTGCTCAATGTCGTCCGCCTTGGCCAACACGTTGTTCCCTACCGGGAACAGCCTTCCGATCTTGGGGAACAGCTTAGCGCGCTCCTCCTTGCTCAGGTCCGTACCGAAGGAGTTGATGGTGATGTTGATCGTCCGACGGTCCGCCTCGAAGGAGAGAATGCGGTGCATAATTTCCGCCGTGGGTTCACCGAGGGTGGTGCAAAAGTCGTAAAAGTCCTCGAGATAGGCCTTATAGAGCGTGTTGCGGATGATCTCGATGTTGAGGTCATCCAAGTCGGAGGCGGAGAGACAGTCACGGAAATAGGGAGCCAACGGCGTCTCTACCAGTACGCTCTGATACAGCTCCTCCACGTTCGTCGCCACGCACAGCGCCGGCATGGTATCAAACGTGCCAAGCGGATGGCAGCGCTCGAGGAGTTCGTGCGTGTCTCGTTCGTGCAACGTGCCAGTGATGAGCAGGACGACGTTGTCGATCATGTATGCATACCTGACAACACAAAGGAAGGAGCGGAGCAAGGCGACACAGACGGCCCGAGGTTCAGCCTCCGGCTCCAGGACAGCCGACCACTCGGCTGGGTGTCTGACAGATCTACATGAACAGCGGGTATGACGGAGGCACTCACGTCATGTAATCGAGAAACTTTGACAACGGCGCGACGGCGTTGCTGCGTATGTAATTGAACTCGTCCACCAGCTTTTGGGTCGCCTTCTCCGCGATCGTTGAGGTGCCTTTTTAACGGACGTGCATGAAAGGCGGTCGTAGTGCGAGGAAGGAGTCGGTGCACGTTGGTTCAGACCTCACTAAAGCGAGACGCCAATGACAAAAATTCACGGAAAGCTCACTGATAGGCAGGGATTCGTTGGCGAGGAAGTTGCCATAGTCGGTCGCAGAAAGCTGCATTCGGAGGTCTGCAATAGAAAACAGGATAGAGCCATCCGAGGCAGGATTTTAACATCTGGTCCAGTCGAGTCGACCTCGCTTCCAAGATGGGCTCAAGACAGTCCGGGCCGCTCGCTCGCTCACCTTCCAGCGTCTCGCACTGGATCAAGTTCTGGTAGTGCGCCTGCGTGAGGATGGCCTGCTTGTAGCCCCGAACGACGCCTTCGAGGTAGCCATTGTTGATGTTGAACGTGAGTCCTTCCATGGCGGCGCTGGGGGGCGATGGACGAGCAAACGGAACGGTTCGTGGTGGGGGCGGCAGTGAGCAGGCCGACGGCTCGCCCCCGATCGCGGCCTTGGCTGCGGCAGGCGCACTGCTGGGCGGCTGACTGGGACGCCGCAGCATCGGTTCCTCTCTCCGATCAGCTTATATTGCTACGTATGTCGGTCGGCCAGCAGGCCTCTTAAGGCCTACTGCCACCCGAACCAAGGTTGTCTTGACTGCCCGCCCATGTGCCAGCCCTGCTCCAGCACGTAGGCACGTACGAGCCACCGCAGAGATGCCGACGGATGGCCGTCGCACCGAAGATCGCGGGCCGCTCGCAGACGAGGACGACACACGTCGGGCTCTCGAGCGCGAAGGATTCGATTACGGTGCCGTGAGGGACAGGGTATGTAGATATGTGCCTCAGGCAGGCCGCGGCATGCGGTAGTAAAAGATGTGGATTGGATGCGGGCTTGGAAAGGCAGGAAGAAGACGCAAACGTGGAAAAGACCAAATAGCGCTTACCGACCTTTGCGTAGGCGACCGGAACAGGCCGGTGGCCATGACGGTGGTCCGCCGGCTTTGAACTCGAAGATCGCCGTGGTTTACGGATGCTGCCAAGGACGAATCTAAGTTTGCTATCCGCCTGTGCAACCTGTGCACTACGTATGGACGGAGCTTGGGCTGTGTGAAGCCAGGAGGGGAGGATTCAGAGCGTCGGCACGACGTACGTGTTCTGTCCCTTCACACCGCAATGGCCCTCTCGTCCTATTACCTGTCATCTTCCCCAAATCCACGTCCGTTTTCGGTGTCTGATCCATCAGAGCTGGCGCTCGACCTGACACTTTCGTCCCGCTCTGGCCCTTCTCCAATGTCGCCCTCGCCACCTCTTTCATCGCACCACATTGTTCTTCTACAGCTTCCTCTCATCTCTCTCTCTGTCTCGACCCGCGCAGATCGATCCATCGTATATACCTTGCTTTTGTCGCACCGCACGGAACGGATGGAGTGGCAGCGACTACGGTTGTTACCTCCGTACATGGCGAGGCCTGGCACGCACCTTGTACGCTTCCCGTTCTCGCTGGACCATGAGCGGATCGTAGGAACAGTCCCGGCTCTGTGCACGTGCTTAACCCCACGGTCGGGGCCGGAGGGATCGACTGCGGGTGATCGGGCGGAAGGAGGTAGACGGTATCGACAGAGATTGACAAACCGAGAGGGACAGACAGACACCATCACCGTCTACTACCACCCATCCTTTCTCTCCGCCTCCCTACCGTCTACCGTCTTCCCTGCTCCTCCGCGCTGCAGTCATTTCTTGCTCGTCGCGACCCTGCTCGTGCGTGCTCTACCCCGCTCACCCGTCTTCCACACAAGCGAGCCAACACTCAGAGACGCTCAAGGCCCACCTCTCAAGGTCAAAAAGCGATGGACCGCTCCAACGGAGCAGTGAAGGGCTCCGCCGCGCGTCAGCATCCCGAGGCTGACGTGGTGGTGTACGAGCTCAAACTGGAGGACGACGGCAGTCCCAGCAAGGAGCGCTCTGTGCGTCTACCGTCCTGGTCGTTTTTGGAGGGGACGTCTCGAGCGACGCTGCTGAGAGCAACATCATTTCTTAACGCTTTGCTCACCTTTCTCCGTCTGTCCTTTCCCCGCTCTCCCAGTACATCCGCCTCCCGTCGCCGACGACGCCCTACGTCCTGCGCATAAGCATCGAGGCTGGTTCCACGGCCAGCAAGCAGGCTAGCTTGTTCACCAATTTTCCCCTCGGCGAGGGAGGGTTTGGGAGGAAAAAGTTTTGGGAGAGGAAGTGAGAAGCTTGACTCGTGCTTGATTCAGTGGCCGGACTATCCGCATGCTCACGCTCTCTTCTCCTTCGCCCATTTGCTATCCGCTCTTTTACGCAGACTTCCTACCGATTTTACCAAGTCCATTTCAGTCGACCTGCCCATTGTACACGCCGGCGCCTTTGAGTTCTACGTCGAGTACGCTGCACCGGACGAGCCTTTCCCTCTGCCCACCAAGGAGCAGCCTCTGCCTCCCGTTCCGGCCTCTCCTCGCCGCCGTGTCCGCGGGAAGAGCTGCTACTTCAACGTGGACCCCATCCTCTCCCTCCCCACGCGCGCTCGCATCCTTGATCAGGACTCGCTCCAAGTACTTCCCGCCACCGGGAGCGGCAAGACGGGCGGCACGGTGAAGAAAGAACACAAGCCTCTCTCGCAAGACGGTATCGTCTTGCTCTCCTTCATCGCCAAGTGGGCCGGCCCTCTTCGTCACTGGCCAACTCATCTTGACGTCGCCCGGGATTCTGGTTACAACATGCTTCACTTCCCTCCGCTTCAGGTCAGGGGGGACTCGGACAGCCCGTACAGCATTGCCGACCAGAACGACTGGGCGAAGGACTTGTTCGTGGAGGGCGAGGGCGGGACGAGAGAGGAGAGGGACGAAATCGTTGGATCGTGGTTGGCTCGCTTGAAGAACGAGTGGGGAATGTTGAGCATGATCGACATAGTGCTCAATCATACGGTGCGTGCATGTCATGGACGTACAGCACCGTAGTGCACACTCGACTATCACGGAAGGCTGACCGTGCCGTCGTCCGATGGTTGTCTTCAGGCCAACAATTCGCCCTGGCTGCAGGAGCATCCTGAATCGGGTGAGTATAATGGTCGAATGCGAAACCCTGCGCAGATCGTTGTCATCGGTTGACTTGACCATGTCATCCTCTTCACAGGCTACAACCCGTACAACTCTCCCCACCTCACCCCGGCCGTCGAGCTCGACGAGGCACTACTCACCTTTTCGCGCGATCTGTCTAAATACGGCTTGCCCACGGTCGTCAAGTCCTCCGCTGACGTGGACATCCTCATGGCCGGTCTCAAGGAAAACGTTCTCGGCCCGCTCAAGCTGTGGCAGTATTATGTCCTCGATGTCGCAGCCGAGTTGTCGCGTTTCCAGGAGGAGTGGGACTCGCGCGCTGCGGCGGGAGGCAAGGCCGATGGGGACGGGGACGCGGCCGCCGTTGTCGTAGGGACGAAGGAGCTCGAGGGAAAGACCTTTGCCGACCTCGGAGTGCTTCTCCGCACGCACTTTCTCAAGAACCGCCTGGCCCTTTCAGCGCGTTTCATCACCTCCATCGACCTCCCCAGCGCACTCCCCGTCATCGCACGGCTGGCCGAGCGTGACGGCGCTGACCGAGGCAAGGTGGTGGCCGCCTACCGAAAGGCGCTCGAAGTGGTCAACGTCCCGCTTTACGAGATTTATGATGGCGACGTCAAGGCTATCATCGAAAACGTCGGGAACAGGTTGACGTATACGAGGCTTGACCCTAACGGTCCAAAGTATGGCGTGATCAGCGAGAAGTGAGTCGTCCCGAGGGACCTTCGGTTGGGGGAAACCTAGTTCCCGTTCGGTTCGCTGACGGTGGCGGACCTTCGTGTGCTTTTAATTTTTTCGACGCTTTCAGGAGCCCCGTCATGGAGCCCTATTTCACGCGTTTGCGGAGGAACGAAACCACAGCCAAACACGACCCACGCCAGCTCTCGCTAGCGAACAACGGCTGGATCTGGGCCGCCGACCCGCTCTCCGACTTTGCTTCTTCCTCTTCTCGCGTCTACCTCCGTCGCGAGGTGATCGTGTGGAGCGACTGCGTCAAGCTCCGTTACGGCATCGGTCCCGAGGACTCGCCTTACCTGTGGAAGCACATGGGTGAGTACGTCCGCAAGCTGGCCAGGATGTTCGCCGCCTTCCGCGTCGACAACTGTCACTCCACACCCATCCACGTCGGCGAGTACTTCCTCGACCTGGCGAGGAAGGAGAATCCAAACCTTTACGTCTGCGCTGAGCTCTTCACCGGCAATGAGGACACGGATACGTACTTTGTCAGCCGGCTCGGAATCAACAGCCTCATTCGGGAGGCCATGAACGGATACGATCCCAAGGAGGAGAGTCGGCTGCTCTATCGCTACGGTCTTGGCAAGCCCATTGGTAAGCGCCTGTTTAGACGTGACATTCCCTCGTCTAGGCGTCCTTCTAACCGTTTCCGCCCGCGTCCCCCCCCCCCGTCCCCCCCGTAGGCTCGATGGACTTTGACTGTCTCAGCGAGCCCTCGACCGTGTTGCCCATCACAGGCGGAAAGACTCCGGTTCGTTGTCTCGTCGTTCCCCTCGAAGGCTCAGCGCCTCACGCGCTCCTTATGGACTGCACGCACGATAACGAGTCCATCTCCGACAAGCGCACCGCCGAGGACACCCTCGCCACTGGTTCTCTGGTTCCTTTCTCCTTTTCTGCCATCGGCAGTAACAAGGGCTTTGATGAAATATATCCCAAGCTCCTCAACCTCGTTCAGGAGAAGAGGAGATACGGGGTACAGGGAGGCGCGGATGCTGAGGGCATCGGGAGGATCAAGAGAGTACTCAACCACCTGCACACAGAGATGGTCAGCGACGGTTTCACCGAGGGCCATGTCCACCAAGAGAACGATGTGAGCTGGTCCTCCGTCAGACTGGGGTGTGTACGACGGTTTGTGGAACAACCGCTGACTTCTCTTCTCCTCTCTTTCCCTGGGCCCCTTGGTGTCACAGTACATTCTCTTGCACCGCGTACACCCCAAGACGCACAGGGGCTACCTCCTCATCGTACACACGGCCTTTCACGTGGGCAGCAAGGGGCGCGGATATATTAACCCCATCGACCTCGCGCGAACCAAGGCTCGTTACATCGTGGGCGCCTCTCTTGACGTCCTGTCGCGCGAAGACCCGGCTGATCCCGAGCTGCTCAAAGGTCTGCCCTCCCGGCTCGTCGACCTCTCCGCTCCGGTCATTGAGGAGGTCAACAACAGCGCCGGACCGGTGACCAGGATCATCGTCCCCGACGACTTCCCGCCCGGGAGCGTCATGCTCCTACAGACGTGGATAGAGGGTCTCGGAGATGACCTCGACGAACTTTGCGTCACTGGCGCTGCAGAGGCGTTTTCGTCTCTCGACCTCGTGGACCTTAACGTTGTCCTGTACCGTGCTGATGGAGAGGAGAGGGACGCCACTGGTAAGCTTGTGACCACGCCTACTCTTCCCCCCCTCCACACTTTGCTGACTTGGTCTTTTGGCATTCGTGAATGCTCGTCCAGACGGAGTTGACGGCGTGTACAACGTACCCAACTTTGGCACGCTCACGTATTGTGGCCTCGAAGGTTGGATTGTCCCTCTGCGGCACATCATGCGCTATAATGACCTCGGTCATCCGATCTGCGCCCATCTCCGGGAGGGCTGTTGGGCGATGGACTATATCAGAGGCCGCTTGGAGAAGTAAGTGAGCCTATTGCCTCAAATCCCAGAAGGGTGGCGACGAAATCCCAGATGCAGCTTCTATCAGCCTTTGATGACTGACCCGCTTTTTTTTTCCCGCTTGTAGGCAATCCGAGATGTTCCCCAGCCTAGTTCGGCCGGCGGCTTGGTTCAAAGAACGCTTCGACGCCATCGTATCTTTGGTGCCTTCCTTCCTCCGCCCCAAGTACTTTGCCCTCGTCGTCAACACCGCTTATAATGCCGCTCGGGAGCGCGCGCTGGACCAGATGGGTGACTTTGTCAAGAACGGTCACAAGTTCACACAGAGCCTTGCCATGGTCGCTATTCAGGTTTGTGGTGGGCTTTTGTCCTGGCGATCCGTTCTTGGAGAGGAGACGGACGAGCTGATCACGTCTTCCGCTCTCGTTTGGTGCCTTTGTTTATTAGATGAATGGAAGGGTCAAGTCGGCCTCGCTTTGGCCAGACAAGGAGGTCGCTTCGATGGCTGCTGGTTTACCCTGTGAGTCGAAAGCAGGTTCAAGCTGGATGGACAAGCGAAGGCGTTCAAGCCCCTTCTCCACTCTCTTATCTGCTGACCGCCCCCTCCATAATCGCGTCGTCTTTAGTCTTCACCGCCGGCTGGGCTCGGGTATGGGGCCGAGACACGTTCATCAGCTTGCGAGGTCTCTTTCTGACCACCGGCATGCATGCCGCCGCCAAGGAACACATCTTGTCGGCCGCATGTGAGCGACTACTTCTTTATGCTTACGCTCATCGGCCGACCATCGCTGACGTGTTCGACAATGTTGTCTCTTCCACACAGCCACGCTCAAGCATGGTCTTATTCCTAACTTGCTCGACTCTGGCCGCACGCCGAGATACAACTGTGTCAGCGACTCTCTCTGAGCCGACGCGCACGTGAATTGATGGAGCGCTAACTACGACCCCCTCTCTTCACGTCTATTCTGGCAGCGTGACGGAGCGTTCTTCTTCCTTCAAAACGGTGTGTACGCTTTTGAGACTCGCTCGGCATCTCTTCCAAAGGATGGTCCTAATGTTTTCTTTTCGACCATGGTTAGTTCAAGATTATGTTAACATGGTTCCCGGAGGAGAGGCTATCTTGCAAGAGTCGGTCAAACGCCGCTTTCCCAAGGACGACGAGTGGATTCCTTGGAATGACCCGAAGGCATTCAGCTATTCTAGCACGATTGCGGAGGTGATCCAGGAGATCCTGCAGCGACACGCTCAAGGTATCCACTTCCGCGAGCATAATGCTGGGCCCAATCTTGATAGGGACATGAAATACGAGGGCTTCAACATCGACATCGTTGTCGACTGGGAGACCGGTCTCATCTTCGGGGGCAACCAGTGGAACTGCGGTACTTGGCAGGATAAGAATGGCTCGTCCGAGAAGGCCGGAAACAAGGGCGTTCCCGGGTCACCCAGGGATGGGGCGCCGGTCGAGATCACCGGTCTTCTCAAGAGCACTCTGCGCTGGCTCGACGAGCTATCCAACGCGGGGAAATTCCCCCACAAGGGCGTACAGGCCAAGAGTGAGCGCGACAGTCACCCGAGCTCCGATCGCCAATGCGGCTCAGTCTGTCTTCTTCCTCTTTACTCTACTCGCAGTTCATGGGACGGAGCGCTTGGTGTCCTTCAAAGAGTGGGGCAATCTCGTGCAGGAGTCATTTGAACGATGCTACTACGTTCCTCTAGGTGGGCCTATCACGGGGCCCGACTCTCCTACTGGAACGTGTGCTGACACGCTCTTCTCAACGTTTTGGTTGGTGATGAACACAGACCCGGCTGAGGACAAGAATTACAAAGTCGATGCAAACCTCGTCAACAGACGAGGCATTTACAAGGATGTGTACGGCTCGGGCAAGGGTCGAGAATGGTCCGACTACCAGCTTCGAGCTAAGTGGGTGGTGCTGTTCTTCAATGCGACATGATGAAGATGTGTTTGGCCGACTTCTGCGCGTGTTTGGCGTTGTTTTTTTTTTTTTTTCCGACACAGCTTCCCAATGGCAATGTGCTTTGCACCGGAACTGTTTGACCCGGTGCACGCTCTGGCCGCTCTGCACATGGCTCACAAGGTCTTGCGTGGCCCTCTAGGCATGAAGACGCTTGATCCGTCTGACTTCAACTACCGACCCAACTGTACGTGTCCACTTCTCTCCGGTGGGGTTTTCTTCCGGTTGCTCATGTAATCTCATTCCTTTTATGCTTATTAGACGTAAACAGTGACGATTCAGACGACTTCCACGTCGCCAAGGGCTGGAATTATCACAACGGGGTAAGCGGTTCTTCGCCGTGGACGAAGGGAGAGGTGCTCATCGACAATTCGTTATTCAACCGCCTACCGCAGCCCGAGTGGGTATTCCCCATGGGTTTCTTCCTGCGCGCTTATAGTATGTTCGATATGAAGGCGGGCGCTGGCAAGAAGGCGAGACTCTTGGGAATTCTTTCTCTTCCACTGCTTGGTTAACAGCATCATTTGACTGATCCTCCGTTGGTGAACGTCTGCTTTCCTGTTTGAAATGTAGTCGCCATCGGAAACTTTCTTCCATATTTCATCCCTTCTGCGCAGGCACCGCCAATACATTGCAACCGATCCATGGGCTGGTTTGCCAGGTGAATCTCCTCGCTCCACTCCCCTCGGTTTGAAATATCAGCCTTTTCTGACATGCTGCCGTTGTACATTTGTCGACCGTGCGGCCTCCTTACAGAACTCACGCAAGCAGAAGGAGTGGATTGCCCCGACTCGTGCCGCACGCAGGCGTGGTCCGCCTCCACCATCCTAGATGCGCTCGAGGAAATCTACCGCGTCGAAAAGAAGATGGCACTGTCGCCTCAGACTTGATACCATTGCTTCATACACGTATTTCAGTCTCGCTTCTGCAATCCCTCAATCCCTGAAGGCACGGTTGGCTGGGCACAGCACGGTCAGAACTCGCAGGCGAAGTTTTGGATCCCGGAAGGCTGTGGAGTGCTTCGATTAAAATGTCATATAGTGACCTGCGATAGTATACAATGGAAACTGCGATGCATTTCTGATTAAAACTTAAAATCACCCAAACCCAGTGTCGAAGTGGACACTAGTAGTGTAAGGAGGGGAAGAAGGAGACGAAGAGCCAGGTGCAACCACGGAGGGGACGAAACAGAAGTGCCGGAACCCAGTGCGAGATTGAACGTCTATGGAGGACGGCCGCCGCGTTTCTTCTTGGGAATGAAAGCAGAGTTGGTTGCTCGCTTCGCTGGCACGGTCGCACCACTGGGATGGTTTCTACTTTCTAGAGGACGCTGTTGTTGGAGGTGAGATGGTGGCGGGGGAACTCCGTTTTGGCGACCGTATTGTTGACCAGTCAATCCAGTCGCCCGCGGAGCAACCATCTGCGGACCGCCTGGTGGTGGACGATACTCCCCAGCGCTTTTCGTCGTCTTTCCATTCGCATCCTTCGGTGTCGCACGCATGACGACAGGCGGAGCGCGCTCGACTGGTCCGGCCGCAGGCAGTGGTCGCCCCGGCCCTCCTCCTCGATGGCCTCCTCTACCCTGAGGTCCTTGCCCGCCGCTGCCCGCCGCTCTGTTGTGCCCGTTGGGGGGTCCACCTCCTCGCCTCTCGGAGAACCGGTGACTCGCTGACCAGGAAGCTCCTGCGTTTCGATTCGCATTGGCTGGCTCTCCAGATGCGACGCTATTGGGCAACTGGTGCGAATCGGATTTTTGACGCTTCTTGTTTCCGCTGCCGCCGTCCTCCTCCGCTCGCCTCTTACCTTTCTCTTCATTCGATTTCTGATGGTTGACGTTCGGAAGCTGGCCAGGAGGGATCTGAGCGATTGGGCGCTCATCTGGCGAAGGCGCTGCACCCTTCGTCTTGACGGCAACAATTTCCGCTGGAGTTACAGCGCTTTTAGCCAACTGGGACGGCGAGGCGTTGGGCTTCGACTGGGGCGACTGCTTCGCTGCCGTTTTCTTCGCGTGACTGTTAGGCATGCTGTCGGCAGAATTGACTGAGTTCACCTTGCCATGGCTCCATTGTATTGGTGTGCACGCGTCCTTCTTGGAAGGGACGACTGGGGCCCGGCGGTCGCGGAAGGTGCTGATATTGGCCTGGTAGCGGCAATCGACATGGACGCGCGATGGTGAGCAACTGAGGCCATACCGTTATCCATGCCGAACTTACATCAACTATTGCGCCTCGTTCTCGGGCGTTGCTAACGACCTTGCCCCAGAGTTGATCATGCTGAAGAGTAGTGGCATTACCGAGAACAAAGAGTGATGACTTGGCACGAGTGAGGGCAACGTTGGCACGCCTTCTGTCGGCCAAGAAACCAACACCTTGAAAAGGACCGGGCGTCCCTCTGACGCAAGACAGAATGATGATGTCCTTCTCCTGACCCTGAAAGCCGTCGACGGTGTTGAAGTCGATCCTTCCGACGATATCGTCGCCATATCGACGGCGGAAGGTTTGCTTGAGCTCCCACACTTGCTCCTTGTACATCGACACTACGCCGATGCGATAATCAAAATCAACTCCAGAGAAATCTTGACGAAGGCGATCGTAGAGAGCGAGCGCGTGCGTGGCCTCGGTCGAGTTCTTTAGAGAATGTCCCCTCGCTTGCTGTTCGAAGCCGCTAATGTTGAAAAATACGAACGGCTTGAAGAGACTACTGTTGTGCCAGGGCTGACGAGTGATAGCGTCCATCCCGGGACCGTCTTGTAGTTTCGAGTCGTAAAAGGTGGCACTCGGGAAAACGCTGATGTCCGGATGCATACGGTACTGGATGCTGTGCAGCAAGAAAGAACAAAGAGATCTTCATTCAGGAACATCATCCTCGCCGCTTCCAACGAGTAGGTTTAGGTTCCAAGGTGGGGCCTTTGCACATACTTCAAAAGATGAACTGCTTGCGGATTCTGTTCGAACATGCGGACGAAGAGAGACTTAGAATATCCGTACTTGTCGGCAGCCATAGAGATGACAGTGGGCGGGAGTTGGTTCGGATCTGTAAGAGTAAACAGCAAAACGCACCTCAGGAGAACTGTCGAGAAGGAACCTCAACTCGAAACTCACCTCCTACGAGAATGCAACGCTTGCAACCGTACTTCAACGGAATGAGAGAGCTCAACTCGATACTTTGAGCTGCTTCATCGATGATGACGGTCTCAAAGTCAAAGGGTAAGGTATTGATGTAATCGTGTCCAGCACCGGACAGCGTCGAACAGATGACGTCTGCCTCCGTAAGCACCTCCATACGGAACTTGCGTCGAAGAGCCTCCTGAGCACGGTTCGCATCCTTCTGCTTGTCGCGCTCTTCATCTAGCTTCTGCATCTTGCTGTACCGAGTCGCATTAATCTTCTTTAGCTCCGCCTCCAGCGCCAGCTTCAGAGCCGCGTTGCTCTGGACATTGCTCAGTTCGATTTGTTTCGCGTCTCGTTGACGTCGAAGGTCGTTGATCTCGGCACGCAAAGCGCCCAGATCTACCGTGCCGCCGGACGAGGAGCCAGCTGAGGTCCCAGTCAGTCTCTGGTCGACGAGCTCGTCTATGGAGATGTCCTTAACAGAAATGTTGATGGACGCATCGTTACCGATGCGCACTACGTTCGGAATCTGAAGCTGTCCGTTCGCAGTGCGTACGCCGGCTTTCAGACGCTTGGCCACTTCGTCGATGGCGGCGTTTGATGGAGCACACAGCAAGACTTTCTTGCTCGGCGCCTTGTCTTGCTGCCGAGCGGCCTGTCCAGGTCGAATGTACGTGGCTGGTCGAGGTCGATCGGACATGAAAGCACCGACGAGACCGCAGATCGTCTTCGTCTTACCCGTTCCCGGAGGACTGCAGATGCACTCTAATCAGAGTCACGTCCATCACGGGGATCGGCACTGGGTGGCGCACTCACCCTTGAATCAAAGAGAAGCCATCCGCTGCTAAGGACCCCACGATGGCTGAAGCCTGCGGTTCGTTAACCTGATACGTCGTCATGGCTTTCCGTACCTCATCAGGACTTGCTTGACCTTTTACAGCGTGACCGCGCAGCACGTCCCGTAAGAGGTCATAATAGGGTAACGCCATCAGGGCGGCGTATTCCCGGTGCAATGTGTTCAGACTGGGAGGCACATCATAGAAAGATTCAGTGATGATAGGGGTGAGACTGCTGTGTGGGCTTATGTCCGTCTACGCACCTGAACAGCTTGATGATTTCCCACCGCGACTTCGGCACGAGACCTTGCGAGACGCCCTGCTTGTCGATGGCGAGGCTGGTTTTAAGGGTAATTTCAAACTGTTGCGGCCGGCGGTGGAAGGCTTCTACCTTCGCTAGCACTTGTCTCCAAGACTGGTCAGGTCCACTCGGGGGCTGTCGGAGGCAGACTATGTCTGAGTCCGTAAAGCCGACGCTCTGCATCTGACCTTGCTTGATCAAAGCGGCAATCTCGACGAAGTCGTCCACCGCGGACCGTCCGGCCACTTCAATGGGCACCACCTGCTCGTTGTGCATACCCTCCTTAGCCTGCCGTAATTGAGCCCAGGCTTCAAGCATCAAGAGAGGACCGAATATGTCCGCATACGCGTTGGCATCGTCAAATCGCTCCGGCACCTTGGGGTATTGCTGGGATGCAGCGGAAGGCGGCAGGTCACCGTCATGATTGAAGTCCCACTGGAGGATATCGCGGTGCAGGCTAGAGAACTCTGGAGCGGCACGGAGGCGACGCTTGCGCTCGGCCTCTTCTCGCGCTAGCTGCCGACGTTCTGCACCATCGTCGATCATTTGTACCTGCCGTCGCGGAGCAAGAACTCCTGGAAAGATTGCTGTCGACTTTACAGAGCTCTTCTGGTGTTCGATAAGCGCACCCAGTCCGCCCTTGGCCTGGCCTTCTTCCTCGCCTGAAGACTCTTCGGAGCTGTCCGACTCCGACTCTCCTGATTCCTCTTTCCCTTGCTGCTGCTGCCGCTGCGCCGCCTTAGCATCTAGGGCTGAGCCGGCCTCAGCCGCCGTCATCACCGGTCGCCTCGCGCCAAAGGGAACTGCAGGAGCAACTCGCCCCCGCTCCTCTCGATGTTGCTTTCGCAACTCGCTCACTAGACCCTTTCCAACCGAAGAGGACTTGAGCTTAGATGCCGTCGAGCTCGAGGCGCTAGGTGGCCGATACTTGTTAAGCGACGCCGCCGCGGGGGTGGAACTCTTGATGCCAAGAGTACCTCGCGCCGCCTGGGCTTGTAGAGAAGGAGTCACGGTATGGCTGCTCTTCCTGGTAGCCCCGATGGGCAAGGAAACTGAAGAATGGTCTTTGCGGTTCTCATTATGCTCGCCGGCTGCCTCGGACGAAGACCTCTTCATCGTCGCCAACGCGAAGCTGTGCATGATAGTCTGCTGACGCATCTTCAGGCTCTTTTTCGTCGAGGAGGGCTGAGACGACGAAGGAGCAGGACCTTCGTCATCACTAACGACGATCACCTTGCTCGAAGGATCAATTGCGTAGGACAGCTCCGAAATTTGAGTCTCCGTAAGCAGCCAATCGTTCGGCAAAGGCTCGCCGCGGTTGGCCGCGTCACGACGTCTCGCCCAACGCTTCCGCTGCTTTCGCACGACGTCCTGAAGTTTGGTTTTGTTCGCTGGTGACGGCTCGATCCGCGATCGATGGAACCGGCGCAAGATCTTGCACAGGAGATTGAGCGTCATCGAGAGCAAGTCCTGGTCGTTCAAACGCAGCCAATTTGGCAGCGTCTGCAGCGGTTCATCGAGATCACGGATCTGCATTCATGATGTTCGTGTTGAGCAAAACGTCAGGTGAGCACTTTCTGAGGAGCGCAAAAAGGTGTCATGCTACGCATCCGGCGGTGTACTCACCATTTTCATACCGGTGTTCGTCAACTTCGCCGGGCTCTGGCTTGATGGCTCCCCACCGTCATTTGTGGTATTGGCATAGCCCCTTCTCATCGCGGCCGCCTCGAACACTCGAAACTGTTCGATGAGCTGATCGGCAAAGAGCAGCGCGTCCCTCATCCAATCCGTCATTGCTTCGTTGTCGAAGTACTCAGCCCACAGCGGCGTCTGCTTGAAGATGAGGGCAATGGCCGAGCACATGAGAGACCAGAGTCGCGGGATGCGCCGTGTGAACGAAGCCGCTGTCGAAGACGAGACGAGGGTGGCTGAGGAGCCGGAGCTGAGAAGACCGTCGGAGGGAGCACAAAGAACCTCGATAATATCCCTGAAACATCGCACGAGCCACTTTGCAAGGTCGACAGCTTCAACGAGCCTCGTAGAGACGGACGTGAACGCCTGGACAAAGCGAATGAGACCCTGAAAGCTCGCTTCAGGATTGTTCTGGAGCAGGAACCTGAAGCAGTCTTGTCGGTCCGCGGCGTCCGGGAAAGCATTGCGTACGATGGCCATCGCAGCGTTGTGAAGAGTCTTGTCCGGCGAAAGCGTCAGGACGGTGAGAGCTTCGGCCATGTCTGGTCGACCAAGGAAATTCATCAACTGCTCAGGACTTCCCTCGGCGAACATGAGGACGATGGTACCAAAGTCGTCTCGGGTCGCTGCGAACGCCTTGTTGATGGACTGGACATAGTTCCTGAGATCTCTTGTCGAGCGCTCGTTTCCAACCTCCGGGGCAATGAAGCGTTCGGTGTAGAGGGGCGAAGAGAGGTAAGAGATCTTTGCCACTGCTGACGTCAACATAGCATTTCCCTCCAGGTCCGAATCGGCAACTTTGGCGTAAGATTTGGTCCAGAGCTCGCGAGCAACGAAAATCGTGGGCAAAGCCTCAACACCTTTGTTGGACGAGATATCGGCAGTAGCAGATCGCAGTCGCTTGGGAGATACGTCGGAGAGCGTCAAAACAGCCTCGGCGATGGCGTCGACATCTCGGTTGAAGACTTTGGCGAGGAGCTCCAAAGCAAGAAGGCGCACCGGTAGTAACCCAGCGGTCTGATAGGAGCGGTCGAAGGCGGCTGTCGCGAGTATTGAAGCGTACATGTCGAAGACGTCCGTTAGCGCCCTTGCCCGACCCCCCTCGGAGTCGCGTCCATAACGGTCGAACAGGTCCTTCAGCATCCGGACGCCGACACCCAAGATGGTCGCTCGAGTCGACAAAGAGAATCGGGTGTGTTGAAAGCGGTCAAAGAAGAAGTTGGCAACCTTGGCAAGAAACTCCGGAAACCGAGCGGAGCTCGCGACCGAGCGCAAATAGTCGCCCGCCCAGGCGAGTCGCTCCGACGCTGTCGTCGACACCGCCCCGTCCTTCTCGCTCTCTTGACCCTTCACGACTCGTCCTCCGCAATCGTTCACGAGAAGTTGCTCGAGAGCTGGGTTGTCGAAAACAGAGTCAACGATCGTCTGCGGCCAGAGGTCCTCCTCTCCCTTCCACACCTCATCCCCGATCTTCCTCAGTAAGACGGCAAAGCACCCGAGCACCTCCGGGAAGTGCTCGTCGCGGTCGTGGAGGTGTCCACATACGAGCTGGGTCGCACCTCCGCTCACCTCCGACGTCTCGACTAGTCGTCGAAGAATGATGGAGGGGGAGAGGAGGGAGAGGATTTGTCGGAAGCCCTTCCAAGCGAAAGTCGGGCGATTGGTAATAAGGTATGGCGGCGGGACGAAAGGACGGGATACGTTTTGCTGATACGCAGAAGCAAGCAGCTGCATGGCGTCGTAAACAACACCTTCCAATGCTGGGGAGAAGTCTTGCTCAGAGACCTCCGGGAGGTGGCCAACCTGTGCCGCTCCCCACTCGCGCAAGGTTGGGTCGCGGTGCAGGAGAAGAACAAAGAAGCCAGGGGGTGCCTCCTTCAGGTTTCGGCATTTGGACGATGTGACACCGCCGCGAAGTAGCCGCTCAAATACCTCCGAGGCGAAGAAGGCGGGTTGAGAGAGGGCGGTATATAGGAGCTCGGGCGGGAGCCTGCTGAGCTCAGTAAAAGGCGGTTCGTCGGCAGGCACGACCTCGTTTTCCTCCCGAAGCCCATGCTCGCGCAGCCGTCGTATCACCTGCTCCGTTTCCCAGTTGCTGACATGGTTGAGAAAGTCTCGCACCGTCGATTCGTTGAAACAGGAGAGATATCTATAGGAAAGCGCAGCAGTAAACGTGATCAAATCCACGCTCAGAGAAGGTCGCACAGGCCCAGCAAAAACAACCGACAAAGGAAAACAAAGAACAAAAACCCACTTTTCTTGTAGTTTTCGCTTTCCCTTCGCAAATGCCTTCTGGCAACGGATACACGTGCCGTAGGACGCCTCGAGTAGCTGGCGCCATTCGAGGACCTTGCCCTTGGACTTGAACGCAAATAGTCGCAAGAGACATGTTGCAAGCTCGAAGTTGATAGAATCACAAAACCAATGGCGTTCCTTGCCATGTCCGTGTGTGAAGAAATCTAGTCCTTTCCCGGTGAGGTCTTGCAGAGTCCCGAGGTCCTGTGGATTTTCGCGTATCCGCGCCAGCAATGAGTCAATCTCCGCTGGTGACGGCGGCAAAGCGCTGGAGGACGGCGGGAAGGGAGACGACATGACATCCGTCCCCCCTCAAGATCAGTGGAATCTGCAAACCGCCGCAGAGCCTCTCACTCGGCCGCAAGACGCATGGGAGAGGGTGAGAGATGAGGAGCAGGTGGCGAACAGTCGTGAAGAGCGAAAGAGAAACGCGCTAGTTTACGCGAAATGTCGATCGAGGCGCGCGGAATGCACGTGATCTTTCTAGCGCAGGTCGTACGAGTCGAGGCGGCGTGTTCGCTTCTCATCACCACCGCCATCGCCACCATAAATCCAAAGGAGTTGATCAAGGAGGAAAGGAATTCGTTGGACTCTTTGGTTTAACTGTCTCACTTGTGAGTGTACTTTTAGCTACGAAAGCAGTTCCCATAACGACAAGGTACGGTTCCGGAGACACGTTCTCGTCGGCGATGACTCTTACCCGGTTGCGGCCCGGCGGTGGTGAACCTCTCCGACATTCATCCGCCCTGGGGAGAGGAGGGGACGCACGTACTTGGCGCAAGTGCACTACGAATACTGTACATACACGAGTCAGAAAACGCCCTTTGGACCTACGCCTCCCAGGCCAGGAAAACCGGCGGCGTCCCGAAAAGGGTCCGCGACCTGTCGCTCCCCCTGCCGCCGCACCCTGGCAGAGATGATGGCGCACGCTTCTGCCCACGCGCACACGGCCCCTGCCAGGCCACAGAACAGCGAGTCGGGATGGTCGGGTTGGCGGTAGATGCCACGGTAGTCTTCGACGCTCTCGACGGCTCCGGCCGGGGTCAATTGGATGGAGGCGACGAGAAAGGAGAGAGCGTAGGAAAACTCCTTGTCCTGTAATGCTCGGTCGTGTTCCCCGCTGGCTTGTGCGGACGTCAGGAGAAGCCACGGCCAGGCGTTGCCCGTGACGCCGTGACATAAGGGCATTCCCTTGGACAGCCAACCCGTCTCCCACACTTTCTCGGTCAGCTTTTGCTCCGTGTGTCTGAGGAAATCGGCGGTGGAGCGGTTTGCGAACACGTCCGGGTGAAGGGATTTGAGTGTGGCGATGAGCAGCAAGGCGCCCGGCGCGCCGTGACAAATCTGCACGAGATGCGGACGCCTCTTAGACCTGATCGGGATAGAGGACGGGAGATCTCCCTCGTCCGTGACAAGGGAAAGAAGCTTGACGGAGCATTGGAAAAGCAGCTCTCGCACGTCGTCGGCGAGCAGATCGCGAGGCACTTGCAATAGCACTGTGAGAATGCCAGCTGCATAGGAAGAGTGGAGAAAGGTAGACAGTGTGTGAGATAAGAAAGAGGAGGACGGCAAGGCAGATCTCATGCTCACCGACTCCGTGTATAGCACCCAAGTAGTATTTGTCATGCCATTGCCAGATGAGCGGGAGATCGAGGGGGCCCATCTCTTGCCGATATTGAGCAGCGCCTATCCTTCCAGCCTTTAAGATGACGTTCACTAGCTGCCGAATGACATGCGGCCCGACGACCTTGATCAGGTTGGGAATGCCGTCCAGGCCGATTCGTGCTACCAACTGCTCCTTCGCCACTTCGTCGCGCTCGAGCCGCTCGTTCAGCCGCTGTATGGAAACGTTGAGATTGAGAAGTCCCCATAAAAGGCCCGCTCGTCCGTAGAGGACCTCTGCACCACCGCCCCAGAGGACCTCCTCGTCATCATCGTCAAGTGCGACGCGAACGTGGGCCTCAAGATTTTCGATCGCCCGGCGCCATCGATAAGGGTCATCCCTCATGTCCGTGTATCTCGCTCTGCCCTCAGGAAAGTGAAGGTAGAGGAGGATCGTCAACAGGGCGTGCCCGCTACTCGAACCCACTGGCGAAAGCCAGGACGGATGTACTACGAGCGGTGGAACCTCAAGGCAGCGAGAGATCGAGGACGGGAATGATGGCAGTTCGGACACAAGCTCGGTCGAAAGATCTAGGGATGACGATTGAAAGGCCAGACGAAGGTACATAGCGGCCAAGCCTGGAAGAAGATGAAGAGTCGAGAGTTTCAGTCTCGTACAGGCCAATGTCAAGTCGAAATGGTGGCTCAATTACCAACACGCCGTCTACTCACCGCACTCGCCCTCATACGGCGCGTTCTGCTTCGAAACGCCATGGCCCGGTTTGCGATTCTGGAAATACCTTAAGGCGTCCGCGATTGCCTGCGAGAGTCGCTGGTGGATACGGCTGAGACTGGCATCGTCGAGTAATACGGGTTTCAGATCCTCGGCGAGCGGAAGGCGCCCCTCGAGCTTCTCCAAGAATCCTGCAGTCGTATTAAAATCAGACATAATCAACGCAATCAACGCCCAGGTGGCGAGTGCCGGATTCAGAGTAGACCGAACGGTCATCTCCATGCCTCCAAGAAAATCACTGCGGCTTCCGCCCGACGCTGGCGCAGTCTTCCTTCTGTCGCACGGGCCTCGCGTCTTAGTGATCTGCCTGCGGAGCATCTTCAACATTTTCGCTTACGACGGAGTCGACCGACTGACGCTCTAGAATACCCGATACCCGAACATGAGGACAAACCTTCTCCGCGATGACTTCCTTGCTTACCCGCAACCAGCAGCAGTTGTGATAGAACCGCTGCAGTGCTGCAGCAAGCGATCCTCTTGTCTGCTCATCACTTGCGCCCTTTGGAACTTGCACCGCCGGCCCGATTAACGGCGCTTCAGGCCGCCTAAGAGCGCCCGGTCTCTCAGGCCTGCCTTGTAGGGACGCATGCGTCGTCATTCTCGGACTGACTTCGATGTCTGGTCCATGCACGACCTATTGGTACGTGTGCCTACCTACAGGCAGGTCGCTGCACTCCTTCGGTTTCCGGAAGCTCGGAAGCTCGAGAATATGTGTCGGACTTTATGGGACGGTGCTAACGTTACAACAAATCACCTACACTTCACGCACACTGCTCGTCCTTGGAGACGAGATCATACAAGCAAGACACACCCGAGAGATCTCTGACTCGTTGGGGCGCGCCTCTCCCGTTGGTGGCTAGCTCCTAACAGATCCATGTCGAGCACATCCGGATGCGCACGCAAGCGAATGGACTCGTCTCTTCGTAAGTGTCACCGCTTTCTATCCATGTCCTCTCGAGCAGCCCTGTATCCTCGACACGGACGAGCGCTGAGGTGGCTGGCTCCGTCTTCATATCCTAGACTATGCAACAACGATCCATGGATGCACTCGGCGATCGTGTACGACCTGTCACGTCCAATATGTGCTCCTTCGTGTCAGAGGCTTGTGCAACCTTGTCCCAGCGTGCCATCTTGCAAACCCCCTCTGAGATGGCTGGACGCGACTTAGAACTTATTTGCCGGCGGCGATATGTTCGTTCATTGATCCGCATTCATGTCTGTCCTACAGCAGGACCTATCCTCCTCCTCCTGGGTCATGCTCATGCCGATCCGCCTCCTACTCACGGTTCATGTGCGATCACCTGCCCGCCTTGTTAGCCGGCACAATCCATACCTGCCCCCACCCGGGCGAACATCTACGAGAAGGAGGTCGGGGCTTCACATGCCGGCTATAAAATCCCTCTCAGTCCTTCCTATCCAGTCGCCCCCTTCTACACCACCTCCCTCCTCCACGTCCACTCCTAGACCTTCATCTGGCCTCGCCATAGCCGTTGCCTCACGCCCATCATGCAGCTCTCTTCCACCTTCGCCAGCCTCGCTGTCTCCCTCTCCCTCGCCATCGCTTACGTGCAGGCCGCGCCCGTCCTCTCGGAGCGATGGCAGCACGCCTCTCCCGAAGGTGCCGCTGAGTGCAGCGGCACTGGCGGTAACGGTGAGCTCCTTGGCGGCCTCCTCGCCGGTGGCAGCACCTACGCTGGCGGCTGCGCTGCGGCTGGTCGCCCTCGCGGCTGGGAGGAGGGCCCCAAGACCGGTGCCGCCGAGACTGGCGGTGCTGGCGGCTCCGGCGAACTCCTGGCCGGTATCCTCGCTGGCGGCACGGGCAACGCCGGCGGCGCCGCTTCGTCCTTCGCCCGTCGCGATTCTTCCTCTGGCAACGCTGGTGCCAACGGCCAGCTCCTCGGTGGCCTCCTTGCCGGCGGCAGCGGCAACGTAGGCGGTGCCCAGTCTTCTTTCCCTCGCGACTCCTCCTCTGGCAACGCTGGTGCCAACGGCCAGCTCCTCGGCGGCCTCATCGGCGGTGGCAGCGGCAACGTCGGCGGCGCCCAGTCTTCTTTCCCTCGCGACTCTTCCGCTGGTAACGCTGACGCTAACGGTGAGATCCTCGCCGGTCTCATCGGCGGCAGCGGCCACATGGGCCACGCCGAGTCCAGCGGCCCGCTCAAGGGCGACGACATGGAGGGCCTTCCCTTCAACGCCCGCGATAGTCAGGGCGCCATTGGCTCTGCTCACAACGCGGCTGGCCAGGAGTTTGGTCGCGATGAGTTTGACCACGAGGAGATCCCCGACGGCAACAACGTCGCGCAGGGCGCCATTGGCTCTGCTGGCAACGCCGCGGGTCAGATCCTTAACCGCAACTTCGGCGAGATTCCTGAGCTCGGCGGCAACAACGTCGCGCAGGGCGCCATTGGCTCCCACGGCAACGCCGCGGGTCAGATCGTGAACCGTCGCCAACTCCCGATCGTTGGCGGCATCCTCGGTGGTGGTGGAGGCGGTGGTGGCAGCGGCGGCAGCGGCCGTTAAAATTTTGACTATCCACTCTCCTAGCCTGCTTTAGGCATCGCTTTGGAATATGTTACCGTACTTTCTTTTGTTTTTGCGACGATGTGCTTTGCGCTTCTGAGAGTCATGATCGTCGTGTTTCCCTCCGGGGCATTCTTCCGCTTTCGTCGCGCTTTTTTTCTTCGTAATAACGACTTGAAGAACCATGTATTTCTTTTCTCTCTCACGGTCAATGAACGTAATCGGCTATTCCCTTATGCGCATGTCAGAAGGTATCATTAACTCACATACCAGCGATTTTCGATCCAATCCGGTCGAACGAGTTGGTATGGTATATGCGTGCCGTACGCGGACCCGCGTCGCGTCTTGATCGCGGCTTGACGACGCGCGCGCTCCTTTGGCAAGTGCCTCGGCTTCTTTCTTCGTTCCCCATCACACGCCCACCCCGAACATGAGCTCGCCTGGAGGAGAACCGAGTCGAAAACGGCTTCGACCGTCTGAAGACGGCAACGGCGACGGCGACAGCGACGGCGACAGTCGTCCCGGCGCTCGGGAGAAGACCTCTTCACCATCGTCGGTGCATGCCTCCGACGACGGCCCCTCCGCTGCGACGTCTCCTCAGGGCGTCGCAACGGTCTCTGTTACCTCGAATGGTCAAGACTCCATAACAGCAAGCCACGATGCGCCTCTCACCGAGAACGGAGAAGACGCAAGAAAAGCACCGCCGCCACCACAATCAGCAGTTGCGCCACCCGTGTCACCAAGCGCCACCGCCCCGTCCACCACCTTCGAGCCGAGCTTTTTCGGGGTGGCGCCTTTGGACGATTTCACGAGGGAGGTCGGCAATTGGATATGGGCTTGGTGCGCTGAACAGGAGACGATTGAGGATATCGAAGTGAGTTTGCATGTCTACCCACATACAGGGAACGAGACACGTAGCATGCTCGTTGGAGAGCGCCATGGCTGCTTGACTCGATTGGCTACGAGGAGGAAGATTGGCTCCTGACGACAATCCAACGACTCTCTTCTTTCAGATCGAAGCGAAGATTGGGCAACTGGTAGATCGGTCAACTGGGGAGAGGGTTGCCTTCCCGGTTCGGAACGAGACGAGTGAGTTCATTTTGATTTGCATTGTGGGCATCTGGACCGGGCAGGCTTCATAAAGGCTTTGCATGTCGGCAAAGACAACGACCGGAAGGCGTCTCATCTGCACCGTTCTGCTTATTGCTCCAGTCCTCCAAGACGCTTCGAACGTCAACTTTGTCAGTAATATGACCATGGTGCGTCGCCTCGTTCTTCCGTTTTCGCGACACATGTTCGTCATCTGATGTTGTTTGTTTTGACCCCTCCGCTGCCGTCGTCTCAGAACCAACACGCCGCTTACAATCGGCTCCTGAACGCTCGAGTGGCCGAGTGCGCCCAGCCGAGCTACCACGGTCATCGAATCCGGTACCAGCACTTACACGAGGTCGACCAGTTCTATCGCGGCCCGCGAGCGGGCGCACAGAAAGTGCGAGTGACGAGGGACGAGCGGACTGGTCAGGTCAAGCCGGGTGGAATCGTGAGGAAGACAAGGATCGCGGACATGAACGTTTTCTGTCCCGGGAAGGAGTTTGACTATCGGATCAGCGTCAACGCGGAGAAACAACGTGAGCTTTGCGCGACTCGTTCGCCGTCGAAATTCTCTGGACGATATCCGTCCCATTGGACGCTCATATCATATCTCGTCCCGTCCACCTTATCGTCAAGTAACCGATCTCCCGACCGGCAACCCGGTCATGAGCCGAAGAAAGGACCGCCTCTCATACGCGCATCAGCTTTGCAACATTGACCTGACCCAAGTCCGAGATCCAGAGGTGGGCGCATCCGCAGTTCAACCTCTTCGATCCAATTTTAAGGTCTCCCTAACACTCTCCCGCACCTGCCGTCTGCTCACAGCAAAAAGGACCGTTGCACGAGCTGGAGATTGAGTTTAGAAGCGCTTCGGAGCTATTGAATGAGGGTATGAAGACGAAACTGGGTACGCCGCTCGGTCAGGAAACACCTTGGGGCTCTTACGAGGACATGATTCAGGTGATGCTCAATAACGTTCGGATGATCATTCGGTGAGGAGATGGGTTCCGCTCTCTTCAACGTCCAGCCGATGGTGTTGATGACATCATTTATCTGGTGCTGACCATCCTCACGCGTGCGTGCTATCCTCCTCCTCTAGCAATGCCGCCCCGGCCACGTCGAACAGATAAGCGAACGCACACCTCCGGGAACGCGTTCATTCGCGCTCCCTCGATCGACGTTCGATGTACGTCCTATTCCGTCTGCCAAAAAGCATACATTGTAGAGACAGCGACTAATTGAGATATCGATTCTAGGTTACGAAAACGCCGTTCCCCGTCGAGCCGTCGTCGATGCCCTGTGAATTCGATTTTTTGGAAGGAGAGCCTCCCAACGTCAGTGCGAGATCATAGCGCTTGATAAGAGTCGTCCAGTTTGCCCTCCACCACGCTCTCTCCGTCCTCCGAAAACTTGACGTTTCTCTGCGGGATCGGCCAACAGTACCAGAAAAAAGCGGAAGAAGGGTGAAATCAGATATTCTGGTCTGATCTGAGGCGAGAGGAACGGAATGGGACGAAGGCCCCACCTCGTGCTCCAATGCTTTCGCGACAAACTTGGTATGGCTCCCGCTTTGGTCGTCCGATCCGGAAAGGAAGGGAAAGAGAGCGAACATGAGAGAGGACGTGAGGTCGTGTCACGGAGAACGACGACGAGAGATAATGGATGACATGTGTTCCGTGCATGTGCTCACAAGGCGAGGAGTTTTTGCGTTTCGGGGTGACGAAGCTCTATGCGCGTCGAAGCGAGAGTTCGTCCTGAATACGACGAGGCGCGGGCGGGAAGAAGGGATTCGGGAGTGGGGGATCAGCCGGGTCCTGTTTGGCCGGGCTCAGCTCAGGGCTGGCTCGGCCCATCGCTAGCTCCACCAAAGTCATCCAGAATAGGGACAAGACAGGGGGGTAGAAAGACTGACCCAAGCTGACGACCTCGCTCTTGACGTCCACCTCATCTCCGGCCTTTCCGGCGCTCCTGACAAAGCTGACGGTGATGTCGGTGCTCACGCCGGTGGAGTAGAGGCCGCGGGTAGCGAGCGCGAGGGAGCCCATGCTATCGACGAGGGTGGAGACAAGGCCGCCGTGGAGGGACTTTTCTCGACGGAGAGAGAAAAGAGGGTGACGTGTCGGTGCCGGTGCCGTGGCGGAAGAAAGCGGCCCACTTTGGCAAGGCGGCCGTCCGTCGTGGCCGTGAAATGCTCACCTGCAGACGATTGACTGGATAGAAGACAAAAGCAAAGTGGAAGGATGTAAGCATCCCATGTCCATGTCCATGTCCATGTCCAGGTGAAGTGGTGCATGGGAGGGCGAAGAAGAAAAGAGGGAACGGTGCCGACCATTCTTGGGCTCGATCTTGAAGCGCGCGTTGACGACGCCCGGCTTGGCGTCTCGAATGACGAGCTGATAGAGACGAATGAAGGGACGCATTGCCGAGCGCGGTCAGCGTTGGCGCCGCGCAATATCGTGGCGGCCGCTGTATGTGCCGCTCATTTCTAGTCACCTGAGATATGCATTGGGCATCGTGACCTCCATTCTGCATGAATGCCTGCGAGGCAGTTAGCCGGCGGAGTGATGAGAGAGCGTCGATGACCGTCAACGTCAACGTCAACGTCGCCGTCACCGTCATGGTTGTTCGTACGTTGTTCCTCTTTGGCGCTCGCAGAAGAGCAGGTATGAGGGAGCCGTAGTCACCTTCCAAACGCCCCGGGTGAACTTCAAGCACGCCATGACGAGTGGTGTGAGCGGGGTACGTGTACGAAGGAAAGCAAGAACGGCTGGCGTGGAGAAGAGGATTACAGGGTGTATGCATGAAGGGAAAGAAACGTCCGTTGGCTCGGAGCAGGTCTGAGCCGGAAATTTGTTGTCCCGGCGATCGCACGACGCCGTCTTCGCTTCCACCTCCTTCCCACTCGCTGCCGCCCACGACCAACGCGAGTGGAGATTGCCGAGCCGCCGGGGCTGAGTGCGGTAGAACAAACGAGCAACGCTAGCCGGCCGTCGCTAATACTGATTGATTGCCATGTCTTCCAAGCCTCGCTCGCCAAGTCGGCCGTGCCTGACGATCAGATCCCCTCGCCCGGCCGGCGCTAGGCAATCTCTCATCGCCCCCATTCGCACGTCATGGCCACCATGGGCGCCCCCAGAAGCACAAGCCCCCGGGGCTCCACAAACGGAAGAGATGGGACGGGACGAGATGATACGAGACGAGTAGAGTAGAAGGTTCATAAGGAGGGGACAGGCAGCCCGTGCCCAGATGGACGGCCATACCAGCCTGGACCGCCAGCTTCGCTCTTTTCTCTCTCCGCTTTCGGCTCTCGATCCAAGTTCGAGATCGTTGAGTAGCTCGAGATGGTGAGCGCCGTCATGGACGTCCTTCCTCTTCTTTCTTCTCCTCGCTCATCTTCCCCCTGCGCTCGGTTCTTCACCGCTTCCTTATCCCTCTCACAGGGCTTTACTAAGTCGCTCACTTTTGCTCTTTCAGCGCTTCTTCTCGCCTCCGAGCCCGCCAGCGTCGTCGCTCACCCCGTCGTTGAGCACGCTGGATTGCAGACTCGGGGCTCGAACAGCAGCAATGGACCTGGAAATTGTAAGGTTTACCCTCCTGCCCCCTTCCCTTTCATTCGCCGCCCGCATCGGAGATAGGATGATGGACGCATGTCTTCCGCGTTTCATTCCCAGCTTGGGACCTTGTCGTCGATACCAGTGCCGGGAAACGCTCCTTTTTCGCAGTCGACGTTTTTATCGAGGTAAGCCCCACCGCACTGCCCTGTCCGCGCGTGCAACTCAAGCTTGTTCTCCCGCTCAACAGACTAACATCAACAGAGGTACTGACGGTGGTCTCTATGGAGAGCTGATCTAGTAAGTGACGAACAAGCGACAAGGCGTTCTCCATCGGCTGACCCTGCTCGCCGTGTCTCTTCTGTCTTCTCGCAACGAAGCGACCGCGCATTCCAAGGTGAGCCGGCGAAGTATCTTCGCCCCCTCCTTCACCTGGTTCTCCCCACAGTCTTGCAGAATGTTTCTAACCGCCGTTTGGTCGTCATCGCGCTGCCCTTTTTTCAGAGTCGACGAACGGAACTGGCCAATCTAACAGCACGGCTCTCGGCGGCGGATCGCTGACCAACTGGAGCTCTATCGCCAACGCTGACGTCTCCGTCACCGGCGCTTCCCCTCTCACCTGGGCGCTCCCCAAGAGCGCCTTGGTGGCAGTCACCGAGGAGAGCAACAGCACCGATGTCAAGAGCCGCGCGGGAATCATGAACGGAGGTGGGCTCGAGCTGCCCTAGAAGAGCGGCATGCGTCCATTGGCTCATCATTTTCCTGTCCGACCACCCAGGCTTCTTCGGAATCGCCGTTCGCCCGCAGACGTACATCGGCTCCTTCTTCGCCCGTCTACCGGCATACGCGAAGAACGCCTCCTTGAGCGGACACTTCACCGTCGGACTCTACTCCGCCGACCTCAAGACTACCTGGGCCACTGCGGACGTCGATGCCTCCTCTCTCACTCCCAGCGGCGGCTGGCAAAAGTTCAACTATACGCTTCAACCGAAGCAGATCGCCCCCAACGTCGACAACGTCTTCGCCATCTCTCTCCCCGCCGGTTCAGCCAAGGGGACGAGCGTTCAGTTGAACTTGCTCAGCTTGTTCCCGCCTACGTTCAAGAAGTGAGCCGTTGCCGTAATGGCTACTCTCTTTGCTTTTGCCGGCCAGGAGGTGGAAGGGAGGACGTTTCTGACCGACGCTCACAATCATCCTCGCATCGCAGTCGGCCCAACGGCCTCCGTCAGGATCTCGCGCAGGCGATCGCTGACCTCAAGCCGCAATACATCAGACTACCGGGCGGGAACGAATTGGAGGGCAACAACATTTCCGACGCGTGAGCGCCTTCATCGAACTCACTCGCGACCGCGTTCCTTCGAACGCGTCCCCTCTCTCTTCTATCGTTCGCGTTGCCATCCCTTCTGCGTTCTGTTTGGCACAGGTACAACTGGACGGCCACGATCGGACCTCTGGAGCAGCGTCCCGGACGTCCCGCTGTCTGGGTCGGCTGGGACACGGAAGGACTCGGGCTCATGGACTTGCTGAACGCTGCTGAGGACCTTGGTTCCGAGGCTCTTCTGGGCGTCTACGATGGTCACAGGTGCGCGTGATGCTTGCATTCTCGGCGCGATGACGGGAAGACCAGTTTCGGCTAATAGGTGCCGACATCCCTCTTCGTTGGTCGTGTCGACCCTACCAGCCTCGACGGTTCGGCCGTCCCCAACACCGCTGCGCTCGACCCGTACATCCAGTCCGCCGTCGATGAGCTCCACTTCATCCTCGACCCGCAGGGCTCGAGCGAGTGGGCGAAGCTGCGCGAGCAGTACGGTAGGGCGGAGCCGTGGAAGTTGAACGTCGTGGAGATTGGCAATGAGGACTGGCTCTGTGAGTGCGCTCGATGGTGATGGGTCGTACGACTAACGTATGTCAAATTCGGAGCTTCTCACGGTTCGACGCTCGTGTATGCACTTTCCGGTATCGTTGGCAGTCGGAGGTCCGGAGACGTACGGTTACCGCTACCAGCATTTCTACGACGCGCTCACCAACGCTTTCCCCAATCTCACCTACATCTCTTGTGAGTTCTCCTTCTCTTCTCCGACGTAGCTTGCTCGCCAAGCATGCTGACCGACAGTTGACCGGCACCCGCTTGACTTGGACGTCCAGCATCGCCGTACAACATCACCAAGAACGAGACGCAGGCGATCGACCAGCACGGTGAGCTTGCCACCAGCGTCACACCATGTCTTCTCTCACCTCTGAGCCGTCATGATACTCATGTCCCTCTCGCTTTTTCCGTCGTTTATGTTTTAAGACTACAACACCGTCGCTTGGTTCGAAGAGGCGTACAACCACTTTGACTCTTGGCCTCGCAACGGGACCAACATCTACGAGGTGAGTGAATTGGTGCAATCCAGGGGGCGCGTGGCCCTGTCCCCCAAAGGGAGGCGCCTTGGCCAGATCGACAAAGTCGTTGACGATGGGGCTTGACACCATTTCCTCTCGGCTATCGATCGCCCCGAACGGTCAGCTCGAGTTTGCCGTCATCAACTCCAACGCCACCGATCTTTACAACAACGCCCAGCGCTTCCAGATGCCTCGTCTGGATGGCTCCATCTCGGAGGGTGCGTTTCTAGCGGCACTGCGAGAGAACGAGCGGGAATTGGTATTCTGAGAAGGAGTACGTCCTGGCCTGACGTGGTTGTTCGCTTTGCATCCATCCTTCTCGTTTGACCCTCATCCCGGTCTGACAGCCGTGTTCATGTTGGGAGCGGAGAGGTGAGTCGCTCGTATTCCGAATCTCCGCTTCGCTCGTTTTCCCGCTTTTTCTTAGCCATTCTCCTGAACGATCGCACTTCTCGACCCGCCATACAGGAACGGCGACTTGGTCCACGGAGCCGCCTACGCGCCGCTCTTCCAGAACGTCAACTCATCCCAGTGCGTGATGGTCCCATCGCGAACGTGACGTCTGTGTCCCCGTATCGTTCTTGACGACTCGCGTTTGCACCGACGCTCCCTTCAGGTGGTCGCCGGACCTCGTCACGTTCAACGTGACTAGCCTCGTCAAGTCGACCAGGTGAGCCTGCATGAGCTCCACCTTCTTCGTCAACGCCGTCGTCTGACTCTCGATCACGTATACAACGACTACAGTTACTATGTACAGCAGCTGTTCAGCGAGCACATCGTAGACACGGTCTACAACGTCACCGACACGAGTGGCAAGAAGGCCAGTCCGATCTACTGGTCCGCCGGCTCCATCGGCGGAAAACAACACGTCCTCAAGGTGAGTCATTAGGCCGTGACGCGCTGATCTGTCTGTCCCCTTTCTCACTCCAACGGCCGGCGTCCCCATCCCCATCCTCATCCAGCTCGCAAACACCAACGCTACGACCCAATCCGTCACCTTCACCATCCATGGCCTCTCATCCACCTCTACGGGTACCCTTTGGACGTTGTCGGGCGAGGCGACGGCGTCGAACACGCTCGAGCACCCCGATGTCGTCGTGCCGGTGCAAGGCAGCGTGGCAGTGCAGAACGGTAAGGCCCAGATCGAAGTGCCTGGTTACGCGTTCGTGATCGCCAGCTTCCAGTGAGCTCGGTCCGGGTCGGTTTGGTTCGATGTCGTAGAGTTGGATCGAGGTACTGGGTTCGGACGGTTCGGTACTGGTTCGTTTGGTGCGGACGTTCGATGTGGATATATGACTGGCTCGGTCGTTCCAACTTCCATGGACGAGCTCTGTGCCCGGGATGGGAAAACGGATGAAGGACGCCTGGAATGTAACATCGGCCTTTTAAAATCCCACGAGTTGGCGCCGATTGACTGCGAAAAGAAATCTCCCTCATCTCGTTCTCGAATGACGAAAACCAACCGTCGAAAACGGAGACGGCCCGTGCGCTCGCCGCAGTTTACTACTGCACCCGTGACATGGGCCGGTCATATTTGGACGGCACTGGGACGACCACTGTCTCCTCCGCTTCACCGAGCTCCAACCTCTTCAAAGTCTCGTGCGGTCGCTTTCTTCGGGCCATGTGACGCGCCAATCCTGTACGCACTGTATCTACGCGGACCGTCCTCGTGAGCTCACGACGCCCTCTCGGGTGAGGAAGGCATGGGTCATGCCATGCATGAAGAGCTCGCGCGGACGGGCGCCCAAACGATCCGGCGCTTCTCAACAAGAGCGCGGTAGAAGGATTGCATGGTGAGCTGTGCGACTCGACTGACAGCATACTGTGCCTCCAACGATGCGCAGGATCCGTCTCCGAGGTCCCAAAACCTGGATGTTAGTCGAGCCCGTGGCGGCCGTCCGCTCGTCCACGCTCAAGACTCGGAATCTGCCCCAAGCTCGTCACGTGGCCGTATGGCACTCTAAGGGCGTATGGGCATTGCCGAAAAGGTGGTAACACTCAGCCTGAAAAAGATAGCTATTTCGGATCGTGAATTCACCTATATTCGGACGACGACGTCCTTTTCCCGAGCATGCACACACAGCCCAACGTCGAGAGCCAACAAGGTAGAGTGCGGCAGAAGGAAAGGGCACGGTGCAAAATCTCATGCCTCTGCTTTCATTCCTTGGTGGCATCACCTTTGTACTCCCGAGGAACATTCAGGCCTACTCGTCGTGCCGTCGCCGCGATCCGTTCCTCTGGCGTCTGCGAGTGGAGTGGATTGTATCTCTCAAGGAGTTCCTGCAGGGAAGAAGAGCGAGACGAGCAGGGTGGGGGAAACGGCCGGCCGAGGCAGAACCAAACGAGCAGGTGATCATGTCATGCCATAGACCGGTGCATTGGACCAGAATGCAATGCAATTTAAGAGAACCGCAGACAGAGATAAAAATTAGGAGATGTCAGCCTCGATTCAATAGGCAACGTCCTCAAGGCTCCGCCCATCAGGTCTCGAACGCACCTGATGAAGTCGCTTAGACCTTAAGAACGTGAGCAGGTTCTCTGCATCCTTCCTCAACGCCTCGGCCTTGCGAGCGCCTTCCGCGGTAGCGAGGTCCAGGCCCCGGTGAGCCGTGTAGTGGGAGCGAAGATGGTCGGCCAAGACAGAGGGGCGCTTGGATCGAGGAGCGACGGACTGGGCCCAAACGATGACGACCATGGCATGTTCAGCCGGACGGAAAGCAAAGACAACTCGTATCCATGGAGCTCACCTGCCTCCTTATCTCTCGCAGGGTGGCCCTGTAAGTGGAGACGACCGGGTTGGACATGATGGAGCGGCCGTCGACGTCGAGTTGGAACTCAAGCCAGCGTCCCTTCGCACGCGGTTGAGTCGGGCAGGATGACTTGCTGCGGCATCGACATCACGTGCAGGGCTGCCGACCATGAGGGCGATCGACTGACTGGCCACATCTCTCCGCCTCCACGCCATCATATCCCCCAAACCCTTCCATTCGCTTCTCACAATCTCTTCTCCATTCCCTCCTCCTCCTCCTATTGTAGCGTTTCCCGAGTGCTAGAGCTCGGTTGTTTTTACCCAGTCTGTTGGAGCCCTTTTCTCGCCTGACTGGCGATCGGCCTCTGACACCAGTTTGGCCACCATCGCTGCCTTCCGACTCTCCGGGCGCAATCGCTCGAACCAGCTCGGCTCGGACACACGCCTCCTGCCCTGTGCTCTCTGACGAACCGGAGCTACCAATCTCCGCAACTCCTTTTCTCCTTCCATCTGCCCACCATGTCCTGGACATCATGGCTCGTCGGCAAACGCGACGCCCGGAACCAGGCCCGCGAGGCCATCGTCGGCCTGCAGCAGCAGCTCCTCGTTTTGGCGAAGAAAGAGGAGCACCTGAACAAGAAGATTGCAGAGGAACAGAAGAAGGCCGCGGCGAATGCTTCTACGAACAAGCGAGGTGGGTGTCGGCGGGTATAGTAAAACCTTTGGGGAAGCTCGTCAATGGCGGAGGGGTCTCACCGCTGCTCCTTCGATGGCTCACCTTTTCCGTCCGTCATCTCTTTCCCCTCCAGTGGCCATGGCGGCGCTGCGGCAGAAGAAAGTGTTTGAACAGCAACTAGAGCAACTGGCCAAGACGCGGCTCACGCTTGAGACGCAGTCGAACGCCATTGAGAATGCCAACTTGAACCTCGAGACGATGAAGGCGATGCGCTCCGGCGCTGATGCGCTCAGGGGGATTCATGGAAGTCTGTGGGTATCTTTCTATGTCGGCGGATCATATGGTTTTCGTCTTGGCGTTCCGTGTTCTCTCGCCTTCTCTGTGACGTCCGGGGCCAAGGCGAAGATCTGACATTTTTCTTTTCATCTCACTATGCCACCCTCCCTTCTCCCAACCGACAGCAACATCGACAAAGTGGATGCGACTATGGACAGCATCAAGGAGCAGATGGATCTTACCAACGAGATCTCCGAAGCCATCTCGAACCCTGTCGGTATGGGCCAAGATCTGGACGAGGTGCGTGCGGTGTTGGCCGCTTGTGTCCGTTCGTCCATTCTCGTCACTCCAGTTTCACCCTTTCTTATACGAGATCTCTCTCTGTTCCGTCCTGTCGCAACAGGAGGAGCTGCGCAACGAGCTGGAAGAGTTGGAACAGGAAGAGCTCAACGCTCGACTTATTGGCGCCGATGCCGTGCCCGTGCACTCCCCGTCGCCCGTCGTCAACAGCGCCGAGCGTGCGAGAAATCTGCCACAGCAGCAGGAGGTGGAGGACGACGATGATGCAGAGTTGAGGAAGTTGCAGGCCGAGTTGGCTATGTGATCTGCGCGATCGTGTCGTGCTGGGATCGTAGAGCGGGCAGGGAGGGAGGGTATGTGCCCTCGGTGTTTGTTCGATGCTCTTTGGCCGGAGACATTTTTGGGCCTGGTCTTCGCGGGTGGCGCGGAGGAGTGGCTACGTCGTCTAGTAGAGACTCTACATCGTAGCCGTCATCTATCTCCTGCCCCTCTCCCTTCCATTGACTTTGTCTCTCTCTCTCTCTTTTTTTTCGCCTTTCTTCCTCCTCACATTTCCCAATATTCACCCTTCTTCTACCACGTCTTTTCTTTCCTCGTGCTGTGTTTTAAGCGTCGTTGGCTCGCTTGCTCATGTAATGATAGGCTGGGAAGGCAAAGGTGCTCCCTTCCCTTTTTCTTCCCACTTTCGTCTCAACCGTTCACGTTAATCCGCGTTCAAAAATCGTCTGACAGTCGTTCTAGGAAATCGCGTCGTTCTCTCGGAAGACGGAACAGCTTGCCATCTCCCACTGTCCGAACTTTGGTCTCTCTTATCGTAATCGTCCAGGGCAATCCTCCCGGCTACCGCCCGGCTTGACTCGTTCCTGGACACCCACCCGTACTGTCCAACCACATTGTCCTCCTATTCCGCGATGTGAAGAACCCGGAAACGTCTTGGGGTGCTGCGGATACCCTCTAAGATCGTCGATTCAGCTGGATATACAAGTTGACGTTCTTGCCTCTAGATATTGACTTTACGGGACGTCTCAGAGCTGCACGCTCGCCAGGACTCTCCTGAGCGCTTGATCTGCCATCGGCACCCAAAACCAGCCGCCGTCAGCGTCACCCGCGTCCCCTCCCCCATCTCCCTCCGCCACCGCGGCCGTGCCGGGCCCGGGGCCGTAAGCGAGGACGACGAGTCCGTGGTCTCTGAACTCGACGAGCAGCGACCTGAACTGGTGCTCGCTCGTCGCCAAAAACTGCTCCTTGGCAACGCGCAACAGCGAGGCGTACGAGACCGCGTGAGCCGGAATGTCCCCTCCGTCCGCACCCGCTATACCCGTGACCCTGCTGTCGACATCGCCGTCGCGGCCGTCGTGTTGCCCACCCGCCGGCGCCGGCGCCGCGGCAGACTCGAGCTGAGCTGTGGCAAGGCGCACGAAGAGGTTCTTTGCCTTGCGTGTGACGCTACGGAGAATATGAGACGCCGCGTCCTCTCCGATGACCTGGTTCCCCACGCCTCCCGCCGCGGGGTGAAAAGCATGGCCTGCTGCTGAAGCGGTGCCGGGGACGTGGGAGGAGATGGAAAAGCTGGAGCGGACGGAGTAGGCGGCGGAGACAAGTGAGTGATCGAAAGAGGAGAAGGAGAGCTCGTAGGTGTAGGGAAGCAAGGTCGTTAGGTCGTGATAGAGAAAGTTGAACCCCGGACTGGCCTCAAGCACGTCGACGACGCCGGGAGAGCCCCCGCCGTCCGCTTCGCTTTCCTCCTCCTCGCGGGATTGCGTCCTCGTGGAGCCTCTCGCAAGCGCCTCTGGCCCGAACATGAGCGGCGCATTTATGTGGTCGACGCTGACGAGGAGGTGGATATGCGGGCATGAAGCGAGGAGAGAAAAGATGGCCTGTGCCCGCGTCGTGCGCAGGGACGGGGAGTCTATGTTGTGAACGACAATAAATAGCTTGCGAGGTTTGGCTTGAGCATGAGCCTTGACTACGAAGGAGTGGGAGGGGAAGTGTGGCTGAGAGGCGAAGTAGTGGTGGATGCGCCTCGCTCGCGTCTCTAAGGGACCAGCGGGAACAGCCGAGTTGCCTAGCCTTGAAACTCGCTCCTCGATGGCGTGGAGGACGTCTTTGATGGTCAATCCCGGAAAACATCCGTCAGCAACCACGACATCACCCAGTCTCCTGGCAACTTTGGTGGCGTAGGAATTGAGGACCTTGCGCTTGCTTCCGACGCCGAAGAAGACGAGGTTGAAGCCAGCGAGCAGCTCGGCCGTCCAGCCGTGGAAACGCGCCTCGTGACTTGCGAGAAGTTCTTTTGTTTCGGAGGCATGCTTGGTGCGCAGCGCGCGGGAGCCTTCAAGGGCGTCGCGCGTTTGAGCGGCGGTCAGAGGCGCCAAGGACTGGGTGATGCGGGCGTCGGAGGTGGGGCAGGGGCGAGAGTGGGCGAGGATATAAGCGTCAGACGACGATGGGCGAATGAACGGCCGTGAGGGGACATAGTCGCCGGCGAGCGCCTTGAGGCGCTTTAATGCAGGCGTGGAAGGCCCAGCGCTCATTCCATAGCCGTCGTCTTCCTCGGCCGACTCGTCGTTGACATCTCCCTCCACTTCCGGTCCGCTGCTCTCCTCATCTTCATCCCCTGCGGCTTGGGCGGCGAGGGCGGGAGGCGCAATTTTGCGTCCTCTCGGAGCCCGCTTCGCCTCGGAGTACGTGTTCGGCCGTTGTGTGGGCCTTTCGGACCGGCGGGTCGCTGGAGACGACATGGTCCGAGGTGCTGGGCTGGTCGATGGAGATGGAGATGGAGCGCGCGATGTGCGTCAAAGGATGATTAGCCGACCGTCTGGCCGCTAGCCTAGGGGCTCCTTCAAGTCTGTCCACTGCTGCCTCATCTTTCTACGCACCGTACCCAGATCAGCGCTGTCTCCTTGTTGACATCCCCCTCGCCGTGTCGCGATCTCGATCTCGACGATATTAATATTTCATCTACACGCTTCGCGTCGGCACGCACGAGGCAACGGCAAGACCGTGGGAAGCACTTACGTAATACGCAGCGTCGAGAGCGGGTGTACGTTCGTTCACCTCATTCTTCCAGCCAACGTTGAGTTTGTTCTTCTCCCAAGCGGCCACTCGCGATCATGCTCTCGTCCTTGTCTCGGGCGCCCACCCGATTGCTCCGCACAGGGGCGTTCAGTGTTGAACCAGGACCGCCTCCACGCCGCCTCGCTTCGACCATCGCCGCCGGCGGTGCCGCCTCGCCTTCGGACTACTGTCGCTCGCTCGTCTCGTCGAAGGACTACGAGGCCCACCTGCTCTCCTACTTCTACCCTTCCTGGGCCAGAGATGGTTATTACTCGCTGAGGGCGCTCAACGTTGAGCTTGCGACGATCAAGGAGAACGTGAGTTCGGAGATGATCGGCAGGATGAGAATGCAATTTTGGAGGGACGCCGTCAAATCTGCGTTCGAGGTGAGCTGGCAAGACGCACAATGCATTTGCGAGTGCCTGTCATCCAGGCAGCGGGTTCATGGGATCTTTATCCACCTTGCGTCTGGCTGCGCTCAGGGAAGGCCTCCATCCCACCCAGTGGCTTTGGCGCTGGCCAAGGCGATCCACGACCCCCGCAGCCGATTGCAGCAGTTCCACTTCAAACGACTGATAGACGCTCGTGTGAGAGGCGCAGTCTCGTCCTGATGTCGAAACACGACATTGTGATCATATCTAGTCGTCCTGACTCTGTTCGCTTTGCTCAGGAAAAAGACCTCGCTTCGAGCACTGCACCGCCAACGTCGGAATCTATCGAATCCTACTCCGAATCCACAGCCTCTACGCTCCTCTACGCGCAGCTTTCCCTGCTCTCCCTCTCCTCGTCGACATATGACCACGCAGCGTCGCATTTGGGAAAAGCCATAGGCATCGTCACACTCCTCCGTTCCCTCCCCTTTCACCTCGATCCCTCCCGCTTTTCTTCCTCTCACCCACCGCCGAGCTCCCGTCGTGGCTCCACCGGTTCCATGACCGGCCCGAGCACCGGCGGAAGGGGGGAGCGGAAGCTGGTGCTTCCTGTGGAGTTTTGCGCAAAGCATGGCGTGGTGCAGGAAGAGGTATTCCGAAAGGGTCCCGAGGCGAAGGGCTTGAGGGACGCCGTGTTCGAAACGGCCACGCTCGCCAATGATCATCTTATCACCGCTAGGAGTTTCTTCAAGGAGGCCAGGGAGGGAAAGCCAGAGCGGAAGATTGACGAAGAGGTTTTACCCGTCCTCCTCGCTGCTGTGAGTGGTCGCCATTCCCTTGAATCTCCTCGACAGCCCGTCCGATCCGAGGGTCGCAAGCTCACGCGCTGGCACCCCTACCTCGTCTGTACCCCATCCGTCACCCAGGTACCAGCCCAGTCCTACCTGACCCGACTCGAGGCGGCCGACTTTCATCCCTTCGAGCCGAGTCTGAACAGGGCGAGGTACTGGAAGCTGCCATGGCAAGTTTGGACGGCCGTCCGGCGGAGGGAGGTGTAAAACGCGAGAGCGGTAGAAATTGTGGGAGGATCGGATGGGGAGGTTGTGTTCGTCAGTGGTGGTTTGTGTCACTCATTCGTCTGTGTAGTTTCGCCCTTTGGAGCTACTCTGGTGAAGAGACTTCACTGGCGGAACGGAGCCGATGGACGAGGAAAGCCGGGAAGGAGCCGTCCAGACGAACTTAGAGAAACGTGCGTTCGGAAAGCGTTGGAAAGGGTGTTCATTGCGGACAACGGAGGGAAAGGGACGGGGGAGGTGTGAAGGGATGACGGTGAGGATCTATGTACTGCTATGAACCAGTAACTGACGGCTGAGGTCGCCTGATGGGGACGGGATCGTCCCACTGAGCTCGTCGACCTGAATGCTCCTCTTCGAACGAGGCTCGAGAACCGCTCGCCGCGCTCCTATCCTACTTATTCAACAGCACTAGTGGCCGATGGAATTCCTAACCGGGACGTGAGCGGCGGCGGGGTAGTTCTGCTTCGAGGTGAACTTCGTGACCTGCTTTTCCTTGTCCCTATTGGCCGCGTTGACGGTGGTAGGCTTGAACGAGTCGGGGCCGGTGGGCACGAGCCCCTTTAGAGGTTGGGCAACGCTCTGGACAGGCAGCTTCACGGGCCTGGGGCCAGGAGAGATGGAGCGCTTCTCCTCGCTCACGGGGAGGGAGCCCTGGTTCGTAAGACCGTGGAGGGGTTGGGAGAGCGCGTTGACAGGATGGGCGGCCGCGCTGAGGGGCTGGGAGGCCGTGCTGACCGGGTTGGGCCCGGAGTTTAGGGGCTGGGTGACCTTGTTGAGAGGCGTGTTGACCTGTTCGGGGACCGAGCTGAGGGGTTTGGTGGCCGAGTCCAGGGAGTTTAGGGGCGTGGACACGGACTTGACCGGGTCGCCCATCGACTTGAGCGGTTCCGTCACGGCATTTAAGGGTGGCGGGAGAGAGCGCTTCGTACTGCCAGAGCCGTTGCCAACGCCTGGGTTTGTTTAAGAACGGAAATGGTCGAAGAAGGGAAGAATGAATGCGTGCCAAACGGAGGCCCCAACAATCAAAGAGGACTGTGGACGGGGAGGAAAGGTTGACTACATGCGCCCATGCTCACCGTTACCATTGCCGCTTCCCGCGGAGTAGGTGTTGGAAGCGCCGGCGCCAAAGTAACCTTCTGGGTTCTGGTCAAGGAAACCGACAACCGGAGGGTGAGAGGGATGGCTCGAGGCGGGGGGTGCTCCAGCGGGGACCGCTCCAGCGTGGCCCGCATGTGCATGGTCCGCTCCTCCAGGCTTGTTACTGGAAGGATGGTGCGCGCTGTCTGTCATTTGCTGGGGAGCGGAGTCCTGGACCGAACGAGCGGGAAGAGAGTCGACGTGAGCGCATCATCGCTTTGGGGCTTTCGCAAGCCGGCCATCGTGCGAGTGGCAGCTCACTGGGGCCTTGTGAGGCTGATCCACGGAGTGACCGGCTGGCGCCCGAGCACCATCGGCTGCGGGAGAAAGGTGGAGGGAAAGCGGAAAGAGAAGAAGACTATAGTCAGAACCAACTCGACGGGCACGGGCATAGCGCACTGGACGCTTGGCGTAGGTTCAAACGAACCGGCACGCTCACCTCCATGGAGGGCCGGGGCGGCGGAGGCGACGGCGGTGACGGCGGCGAGGACGAGGCCAGCGAGAATGGCGGAGCGAGGAGAGAAGTGCATGGCAAAGGAGAGTGGAGGAAAATGAAGGGATGGTAATCCAAGAGAACTACGATAGAAAGGAGAGCAAGTGAGGATGAGGTGGAAGGAAGGGAAGAGGACGAGTTGACAAGAACCGACCGCTTTTTAAACGTTTCTAGGCGCGCTCCGCCCGCCTTCCCCCACACCGCGCAAGCCTCACCGAAGCCGAAGTCGAAGTCGAAGCGGCCATAGACGTTGAACCGATGGCGCGTCCTGCTAGTCGAAGCGCCAAAATGTCGCGTCCAGTTAGAGAAGGCGCGAGTAGAGGTCAACGGCATATCTAGAGGAGTAGACGCTTTGGTGGCGGTTCAATGACCATAGTTCGAGTGGCGCTGACTCCTGACAAGGTCGTCCTCCGCCGCTCTATCTTCGCTTTCTCTGGGCCTCGGGATGCTTTCTAGCTGTTCTAGTATCGGTATGGGGCCAAACAGGGGGGGAAAAAATAAGCAGCGGAGCGTCCAACTTGTCTTCATATCGTTCTGCGGCAAAGAGAGTCTCGGACAATGAGAAGGGCAAGAAAGAGGTGACCGCGTCTAGTCGAGTCACCGTACGAAGTCAACGTCAGTTCGCCCACGGAAGGGGTCCCGAGAGCGCATCGTCGATGCAAGCCCATGTGCAGCAGTTCTCGTCGGGAGGCTCCACCAAGGCGTCCAGACTGACAGGGGCGAGGAGATTGAAGAAGAAGATTCGTGTGCGCCTGAGACTTGGGGGAAGGAACCACGACGGACGGCCGAGTCGCGTTGCATCGCGTCATTGCTGCTTCACGTGACATGTCACGTGGTAGCGCATGTCAGACGTCACCGTTGTCCGAGGGTACGGCCGCGGCACGACACGGCCGTGACATTGACATGGCAATTTAAGGGACATGCCCGCCTCGGCGGAGGGCGTTGCATGGCACATCAGTACGATGATCCGTCAACACCTTCGCGACCGTGGAGTAGCACACGGACAAATGTAACCATGTGACTTGGTGTCCCACGTCCGAACTCGGAACCCGTTCGTCTCCGTGATCTCGGGCCGCTTCGACGAAATTGGACGATCGGTTTGAAGCGCGCGCACGACATAGTGGTGCAAGGAGGGAGGGACACCCGGCAGGCACTCCAGCCTAGCCGTTTGCGCTGCGCGGCCAGGGGTTACGACGGGAGGATACGAGACGGGTCGTGCCGGAGAAGAAGTGGAGCGCGACGTGATGGGGGGGAATGAGATGGGCTTCGTACGCGCGGGCGCGTCGCGAAGGCCGCCGCCGAAGGAACCTCACCGACTTGTGAAAGTACACCACGCCCATGCCCAACAGCGTGGCCAGTCCGGGGGTACAGATATGAGAGTCGAGACGAATGAGGAGAACGCTCGTGTCCGACTGCCATCGACGCACGACGACGTTGTACTGCTTGGGAACGCCCTCGCCCTCCTCGTCCACGCCTTGGCCGATCGGCCGGGAGCCGAGGAAAAGCGCTGCGTCGTGGTCGAGGGCTTGGAGGACCATGAGGAGGCCCCGGAGCAGGTCCAGCGCGACCAGTCGGGCGCGCTTGGTGTTCGCCGGCGGCGGCGCGCAGTCGTCGCTGTGCAAAGGGGCGGAGAGGTGAGTTTCCTGTACGAGGCTTGTGTCCGAGCGGCAGACCGGGCGAGGATTGAATGATTTGGCTGTCTCCGCGAACAGAAGACGGTGGAGAGGAGCTGGATCTCCTTTGACAACGTACAAAGAGTCGTCCACGGGACTTTGCTCAGTGGGAATAAATAAAAGATCGGCTCGTCCACCACGTGCGTCAGCACGTCGTCGACGCTTACGATAAACCCTTGTGGGCCCCCGGTGACGCTTCCGCAGCTCACTCTCACGAACATGACCGCATCCCTGACAAGACCGACGAAACAACATGTCCACGCGCGGCGTCCGAGCATCGTCCCCATTCCCATTACGTGCTTGCACGGGCGTGAGTAGAAGGGAGTAGGTAAGTGATTGGGGCGGGGCTAGGCGACGGAAGGAAGGGAGATGAGTGGCGGAGGAAGGGGGCTGGCTATCTTACAGATGGGAGGGAGGGAGACAGCGAACGAGCGGGACGGGACGGGAGAGGACGCACCGGAGACCGGAACGAATGGCGGAGACGAGACGGACGGGACGGGGCGGGGTGTGCAGAAGAGGGAAAGGGACGTCGAAGGCGGCGAAAACGAAGGCGAGCAAAGGGAAGAAGAGGACGGGATACCTGGTGACGCAAGACGCCGAGGCCGGGAGTGGCGAAACGGAAGGGGAGCCAGGAGAGGGAGGAAGGGAAGGCATGGGATGAGACGGCGCGGTGAAGGGGAGATGGAAACTGGGATGGGATGGACGGATGAGTGTACAATTTTAGTGTTGTGAAATGCGTCGAGTCAAAAAGCGGCGATGGAGAGGAGAGGAGAGGGAGAGGGGAGAGCTACTAGAGAAAAAGCCATGATGAGCATGAACATGGTGAACGCGATTTCCGTGAAGGAAAGAAAGAAAAAAAAAAAGCGAAAATCAGGTCGGAATAGCAAGGGAGGCACAAGGTAGGTGAGAAAAGAAGGACTGGCGGCCGAGACTGAATGGATGGGGTGAGGCGGAGAGGAGGATCATGGTCGGAGCGAGGGAAACACGTCGGAGGCGTATATGTTACAAAGCGATCGATGGCTGGCTGGGCTGGGCTGGAGTGGAGTGGACTGGGCTGGGCTGGTATGACGCTCTCCCCTCTCCTTTTTCCGACTTGCTTGCATTACCGGTGCCGGTCCGCCGTGACGAAACGGATGGATGACCCACGGTGGACGAACGTTCGTTTCCGGTGCCCCACCTCGTCTGCCCGCGGTCACTCGTCCATGGCCTCGTCTCCGAGCGTCGACTCTTTGAGCCGGCTCTCCTTGAGAGGGCTGCTGCCGAAGGAAGCGCCATACGCGCCTGGAGCGCCGGCGGTGGCCCCGCCGCTGGTGCCTCGGTCGAGGTTGACGGCGCCGGGGTGGCTAGACGCGGAGATGGGACTGGTGGGCAGTGGACCGGCGGTAGGGGAGTGAGGCTGAGAGGTGGCAAAGGTGCCTGGACCGGGTGGGGCGGAGGTGGAGGTGGAGAGGACGCTGGGGGAGAGGACGCTGGTAGTGGGCGCGACGGTGGGTGAAGAGGCGTGGGGGATGGTGTCGGGCTGAGGGATGGCGGTGCCGACGGACTGCTGGGGTGCCTTTCCGGCTTTGGAGAGGGCGTAGTCGCCCGAGTCGAAGTATTTGCGCTCCTGTGAGTGGAGTGAACGGGGTGAGCGGGGTGAGGACACGGTGGCGAGCGGGCGAGCGGCTCACCTTTAGTTTGTTGCCGAGCACGTCCTTCCGGGTGGGGAGCCGGCCGTAGAGGCGGAAGAGCTTCTGCTCCTCCTCGGTGAGCGCCTAGAGAGGGGGGAGGAGTAGGTAAGCGAGAGGGCGGGCGTCGAACGGGCGAGAGGGCAGACTTACGCTGATGTCGACCTTGTTGCGCTGAGCGGGCAGCATGACGGCGATGGGCCCCTGGCGAAGAAGAAGGGAGAAGGCGGGCGCGAGGACTCGCGGGGACGAGGGTGAGGAAGGCGATGCAGGTCGAGACGGTTTAGGGCCGGTCGGAAGGCGGTTGCGAGGCGAGCGAGGCAAAAGTCGGGTGAGGAGGAAGAGTGGAAAGGCGAGGGCGGGTGGCGTTGCAGAGCCGGAGAGTGGGAGGGGCGAGCTGTCGAGGGGGACGACGGCCAGAGCTGGAGGGCGACGAGGCGTGGGCGTGGGCGAGGTGAGAGGCCGTTGGTTGGTTGGATTGGAGGCGGGTGGGAGAGCGTTGGGCGAGGTGGGAGTGCTTGTGGGCGAGTGAGACGGAGGAGGAGGAGGAGGAAGAAGTCGGATGGCGGCGAGGACGACGACGACGACGACGAAGAGGAACGCGGATGGCGGAGGCGGCGATGACGGCGATGGCGGCGATGAGGATGGCGGCGACGACGACGACGACCACCGACGACCGACGGCGCTGTCCGCTGGCGAGCCTTATTGCTGCTGGCTGTCGGCGGCGGGCGGGCAGGCGCGAGCGAGTGGCTGGCTCGCGCTTCGACCGGCGGCTGTGATTGGTGGGGATAACGCCACGCGCACGTGACCCTCTAACCCTAACCCGCGTCGCATAACGCGTAACCCTGTTCTGTGGACCGTCCGAACTTGGAGCCACGAGGCGGTCGGGCCGGCTGTGCGAGCTGCGCGATGAACACACGGGGCGAGCGAGGAAGGTGCCTGAAGAAAAGGTCCGCGGGAGGGCGGCGGGCGATGGCGTCATTGTGCGGGCGCGCGGGCGTGCGGGCGTGCTCGACCAACCACAGGCGTCCCCGGACGAGATGGGGGCCGACGATGACTGGCAGCGCTGCACGACGCAGCGGCGAGCGAGGGAGAGCGAGCGAGGCTGAGGCAGAGAGGGAACAAAGATGGAGACAGAGACGGACGTTAGTGGCGCACACCGAAGGAAGAGACAAGCCCAAGCAGACGCGACGGTTACGGGTCAGGCCGCGTCCGGCGGCGTCGGACAGGCCACCCGCGTGGAGCACATGTCATGTCAGCCACCAGCGAGCGCCGTGCCTGTGCCTCGCTCGATCCTCGCACACGTTTTTGCGCTCCCTTAACGGGAACGGCGACGGCAGTTGACTAACCGACAGAAGCAAGCAGGCAAGCAAGCAAGGCGGTGGCAGACGAGGCGATACAATGTCTATCTATCTGACACTCAGCAGATACACACACACGCACTGACTACCGACTGATTCGGCCGACGTCACCGCCGAAGGGAAGAGAAACGAAACGAAACGAGCGACGGATGGAAACGGGGTGGTGAATACGCACGAAGGGATATCGTTCCGCCTCATCTCGTCTCTCCCCTCGTCTCCTTGTTCCAAGCAACTCCAACAACACCCGTCTCGCTCGCTGCCCCGGGCCCAAATCCGAAGGCAGCCCACGACGGGCGGCCATGTGGCTGTGGACTTGGTCGGTTCGAACCGCGGGCGCCCTCGCTCTTGCCCGCCTCCTCGTCTACAAGCACGCCATCGCCGTCGTCGTTCCTCCTCTTCCCCTTCTACGACCACCCCTTCGACTTAAACTAGGTCGACCCCATCCTTTTTCCTTTTCCTTCTCCTTCTTCCACCACTTAACCATCTCCTCTCCTCTCCATACCCTAACGTTCGATCTCGCCTCATCCGTGTCTCACTCTACCTTTTCTTTCTCTCTTCCTCCAAATCTCTCTTTTCTCTTCTTTCCAAATCTGCCCTCCCTCTTTTCCTTCTCTCTCTCCCTCTCTCCTCCACCTTCCGCCCCCGACATGGACGCCGAAAAGACCAGCCAGCAGTCCGTCACCCCCGCCGACGGCGACGGCGTCCACCGCGCCGTCTCGCCCACCGCCGCCCTCGGCGCCGCCAGGCTCAGCAAGATCACGAGCCGCAAATCAACCACCGCCGGCGAGGTCACTTCCCTCTCTGCCAACGCTATCGAGGACGGCGAGAGCGAGTTTGATGGACAGAGTCATTATCGGACTATGTCTTGGCCTAAGGCTGCTGGATTGCTCTTTGGCGAATAGTGAGCAGAGAGTCTGTTTTTTCGTCCTTTCTTTTCCTCCCTCACCCTTTTTTTTTTTCCTTTCCCTCTTCCTCCAGCGTCTGCCTCGCCATTCTCGCCTTCCCCTCCGTCTTCGGCGTCCTCGGCATGGCCGGCGGTGTCATCGCAGTGAGTCCCCCTTTCGGCGGCTAAGGAGATAAACTCCTTATCGACTCGCTCCCCTCGCCCCACCTCCACAGTGCGTCGTCATCGGCCTCGTCACCCTCTATACCTCCCTCATCCTACACAAGTACATCATGGCCCACCCTAACCTGCTCAACATCTGCGACATTGGCTACCAGCTTGTGAGTCATCTTGCCGTCCCTCCTTTCCATCTTCGCCTCCACCTCATCGTCTCCCTCACCTTGCCCCCTCCCAGTTCGGCAAGAAGCAATGGGCCTACGAGGCGACGGCCATCATGCTCTGCCTCAACAACATCTTCATCCAAGGTCTCCACACCCTCACCGGCGCCGAGATCTTCAACACTCTCTCCAACCACGGCACCTGCTCCATCGCCTTTGCCGTCGTCACCCTCATCCTCGGCTTTCTCCTCACCATCCCCAGGCAGATGAACAGCATCGCCAAGCTCGGTGTCCTGAGCTCGGCGTCCATGTTCATCGCCATCTTGCTCACCATCATCTTCTCCGGCGTTCAGGACCACCCCGCCGGTTACCAACCCGAGACGCCCGTCCGCATTCACGTTTGGGCCCCTCCCGGCACGACCTTTGTCGCTGGTTTCAACGCCTTTTTGAACATCAGTAAGTACGCTGCCTCCGCTCCGACGGCGACCGAGCTGCTCACTTCGCTTCTTTCTGCCCCACAGCGTTCACCTTCGTCGGTCAGATCTGCTACCCCTCCTTCATCGCTGAGATGAAGAACCCGGCCGACTTCCCCAAGGCCCTCTACGCGATCACGGTAGCCGAGTTCATCCTCTTCATCCTCACCGGTGCCATCGTGTACCACTTCACCGGAGACTACGTCAGCGCGCCCGCCGTCGTCGTCCTCAAGCCCGTATTCAAAAAGATTGCCTTTGCTTTCGTCCTGCCGACGACGATCATCATCGGCGTCATCTATGCCAGCGTCGTCGCCAAGTACATCTTCCAGCGCATCTTTTACGGCACCGAGCACTACACCTCCAACTCGGTCTTTAGCTGGGGTTGCTGGATGCTCATCTGCCTCGGCACCTGGGTCGTCGGATGGATCATCGGCGAGGCCATTCCCTTCTTTGGTTCGGTGAGTTTCCGCCCGTCGTCACGGTGCCAGCGGACCGAACCGTCATCTCACTTTCCTCTCATCACCTCTTCGCAGCTCCTGAGCTTGATGAGCGCCCTCTTCGACGGCTTCTTCGGCTTCATTTACTGGGCCTTTGCCTACTTCGAGCTCAACCGAGGAAACCTGTGGAGGGGCGCATCCATATGGCGCAAGTTGGAAACCGCCTTCAACGTCTTGCTCATCTTCTGCGGCCTTTTCATCCTCGGACCGGGAGTATATACCTCCGTCGAGGCTATCATCGCTGGTTATAAAGCCGGTACGGTGGGCGGGGCTTTTAGCTGTGCGGACAACAGCGTGAGTTATCTTTCTTACTTCGGCCAAAAGGTCCCGCTCTTTCTTAATTTCGCCCCAAGGTCCCGCTCAAAGAATCTGGTCCACCGTCGTCCGTTTTCTCTTCCTTCCAGGTATGAGACGACGCCCATCTCGGCCTTCCCTTTCCCGTTCTCGCTTTCGTCCTTCTCCGTTCTTTTCTAGCATATCCACGCGTCGACGTCCTTCCCGTCAGCCTTTTCTCCCATCCTTTACACCATACACAGCCGTCGTAGACCCGCGGCTTGGACGCGTCCCCTCCTTTGCACGGCGGCCTCCAACCCTTTTCGGCTGCCTCCTTCGCTCACCAGACCTCCGTTCCCCCATTTTACCTGCCTAGCTTTAGTCCTCCGGACGCCCCCGTCTTCCTTTACCTGTCCTGCCCTCCCCCTACTGTTCCATTTCTCCTCTCCTGTGGGCCGCCCTCCTCTCTTTGCGAGGCGCAGAGCCGCCTCGTGTCCGTCTGTCTCCACTCCTCCTCTTCCTTGCCTCGGAGTCCCGCTAGCGAGCGAGCGGGCGTTCCTTAGGCCTCAAGAGGGAGTTGGCAAGCACGACGCGACGCGAGGTTTGCGAGGTTTTTTTTCCCGCGCCTCCGCACCCCCCGTTCGTCCTTTCGGCTACCCCCGCTCGTCTTTCCCGCGCGCAGCAGCAGCAGCGGAAAACGGGTGGAGGTTCAGTCGTCGGACGCGGGGAACGGACGCGGGGGAGACCCGCTTGCAATGCTCCTTCATCGATGCCGTCGAGCACGCGCCTGGACGGGAACGGACCCGGCCCGCCGCCGTCGTCGTCGTCGTCGTCGTCGTCCTCGACGCGCGGCTCCACAGGAGGAGGAGGAAGAGGGCAACGGAGGGAAGGCTTGACTGACTGACTGACTGACTGACTGACTTGACTGACCGCGCGGAGAGACGACGCTCGCTCCCGCCCTTCACTCATCCTTCCACTCACCACACCTCCCTTCACATCCTTCCACTCACCACGCCTCCCTCTCTCGCCCTCGCCAGGCCCCAACCAAGCCAAAGAGCCAAGGAAGGACGCGGCGAGGGGAGGGTACGGTGGTAGGAGAAGAAAAGACGACTCGGTCCCGTTCCACCGCTCCTCCCTCCATTCTCTCGCAAGCTCCACAACTAGAACCTACGCATCTTCGCATCTTCCTCGCCGTTACGCCATAAATAGGCCAGCCCCGCCTGTATCTGTATCTGTATCTGTACATATGTCTGTAAGTATGTATGTACGTCGGTCATACCCCCGCCCCCGCGATACCCCTCCCGCCCGTGCCCGTGTCCGTGTTCGTGTCCTGTCTGGCTGATCTGATACCCGTCGTAGGTACATACATACATACATACATACACACGTGCTCACTCGTCCACTCCCGTCGTCCTCACACGTGCCTGTCTGCTCTGCTCTAACCGACGTGGAGGAATGACCGCCGCCATATAGCTTAAGCTGTCTTGAGAGCGATGATCGTCGTCGTCGTCTCGCACTCACGCACGCTATGTTATAGCAGTATCACACGCACACATCCGACGGACGAGTAGTGCGAGCCGACGACGACGACGCTGCTCCGCGCTGGCTCGATTCGCTTCGATTTGATCGGCGGGCGTGGCATGACGTCACCGTCCGTCCGTCCCTCCGTCGTCCGTCCCTGATCGATGATTCTTTCTTTCCGCTCGTCAATTCTCTTCTTCATCGGGTCGCCTTGCCTCTCTCCTCATATATATCATATCGTAAAATCATCCATCCATTCATTCATTCATTTCCTGCCTGCCCTTGGCCACGCGCCCCCGCCTCGAGGAGTCCCAGCCGGACGTCGTCCCGTTCTTTCGTCGTCGTAGTCGTAGTTGTCGTCGTCGTCCTTGCGCAGGAGGAGGACGACGACGACGACAATGAAGATGATGATGATGGACAGACGGCGTCACGTCGTCACTCCACCCTCCCTCCCTCCATCATCGGCGGGAGGGCGTCTGACCGCGACGCGACGCGACAATCGTCAGCTATAAATTACCATCCCGTCCGACTCACCTCTTTCCCTCCTCCCATCCACATCCACATCCATATCCACCCACATCCAGTCGGGTCGGGCCATACCCGCTCGCTCCCTCCCTCCCTCTAGCGCAGCCTTAGCCAGGACAGCCCGCCCGCCGTGCCGAATTCGCATTTCCCTCGCGTCGTCTCCAGACTTAAAACTCCTTTCTTCTTCTCCGACAGCCCCAGAGGGTAGATAGACATGGCTGGAATCGCCTCCCACCTGCCCATCTTCGGCCATGGGCAGGGACAGCGACAGGGTCGCGACAGGCAGGTGTCGGAACGGCACATCGCCACCGCATGTTGGATATCGTGTTGGACCAACTCCTCTACCGGCCTTCCCGCCGGCCGCCCCTCCGTCCCGATACGATGATTATTATCGCTCATCGTCGTCTTCTTACGACCCTTATCCTGGCCCCGGAGCAGATCCTCGTGGGTATGGTTATGGGGATCCGCGTGGACCTGAGCGGGGTGCCTATGAGCGGGATAGAGGCGACCCCCGCGGTCCTCCCCCACTAGGCAGGAGAGGCCCGTCAAGCGAAACGCTTTTGGCGCACGCCTCGAGGACGCGATGCAAGTGGGATATGAAGGGTGCGTGCGTCGTCTTGTGCAATAGTTGTGAAAGCTCGACGCGAATCGCACGCTCACATTCCCATGTGTCTGTTTTTCCCCCTTGTTCCCCTGTTCGCTCATGCGTGCAGGTTATTGTCGCAACGGCAGCAGCTGCTTGTTCATTCATGGAGAGCCGCCTTCAGATCGACTAGGCGAGACCGTCCCCCCTCGGACGATAGACGGCCCCCTTACCCCTCAGCCTCTCGTTACGACAACGACCGGCGCCGAGGATATGGCGATCAGCGCCTGTACGGCGATTCTGATCACGCTTACGACCGCCCGCCGCCGGCATCGTCCGACTATGCTCCGGCATAGGGAAGGGAAGATCGAGAGCGACTCAGACGCCGAGGTGGCCAGCAAGCTCTCTACGGGCATCGACCCGGCGCTGGACAGGATCAAGCCGCTGACGAACATGATCCAGGATGTGACTGCATCCGAGCCCTCCTCTCGAGCATACGCCGAGCTGACGGACTGACTTTTGGCCCTGCATCCTCCCCCTTCGACCAGCGTCATGTCAGAACCTCGACAGGCTCCAGCAGGACAAGGACGCAGACAGGGAGATCGACGAGCAGGCGTTCGTCGATAAGATGCGTCCGCTCATCGATGAGGCCACCAACGTCCTCCACCACACCCTTGGCGCCGTCAAACTATCGACCCAGACGGTCATGTCACCAAGGCCGCTCGGCGCAAGGCCCAGGATCACGGCGCTTCGCCGGAGGAGCGGCATCTCGCCGATCGGCTGGCCGACGTGATCCACCGAGACCGTCGTTCCTTTCCCTCCGCGCTCACCGCCGCCCTCACCCTCCTTCTTTTCCAGCTCACCGAAACTGTGGTCAAGGCCATCGAGAACGCCAAGGCAAAGATCCAGGACATGCCCAAGGCCAAGCAGTTCCTCGGCCCCCTCCTCGACCTCCTTGGAGGCGAGCCGGCCCCTCTTCCAGATCCTCTCTGCCGTCGGTCTCTTGCTCAACGGCGTACTCAGCCTCGCAGGCTGGTGAGCCGTCCTGACCGGGTACAAACGTCGATACCGAGCCACGCATGCTTACTCACGTGCCCCCCCCCATGCCTCGTTTCCCCTTACCCAGCTCGACGGCCTCGGAATGTCAAAACTCCTCCAACCTCCGAACCGGTCGCAAAACGCTTGCTGTTGAGAGGCGATCGAACGTGGGGATATCTACAAATGCGTGCTCCCCGCGACCCCATATGGCTCAGAATACTTGTCATATTGTCTGTCGTCTGCGGTTCCTCCCTATTCGTCATCAAAGTCAAACAGCAAAAGATCCTCGTCGTCATCATCGACGCAGGAGGTGCCTCCCCACGTGGCTGCGGGCGTGAGCGAGACGTCTGACGTGGCGGGTGCAGCCTCGATGAGAGTGCCATTCGTCGCCGTCGAGGCGGAGAAGATGTTGCCAAAGTTGGGAGAAGGAAATGGTTCGGAGACGAGCGCTCGCCCGGGCAGCGGAAAAATGGTAGAGCTTGCTGGCGCTGCCGACGGCCAAGGCTCTTTCCGCCTCCATTTCGTCGTACCGTCTCGTGATGCCATCGACGTCCCCTCCGCCTCCTCCGCCCCGCCAGGGCTGGCAGCCGAGCCCGAGTCGCTCAGCAGAACCTCTTCCTCCTCAGACAACGCCGGAAGCGATCCCGAATCTCGTCGGAATGCGAGTATGCCACCCGAGCGCTGGCTTTCGCTCTCGCCCGTATCACCGTCACCGGCGTGTGACTCTGCAACATCCGAGTCTTCGTGCAGGTCGTCCTCTTGGCCTCGGCGGGACAAGGGGGAGAGGTTTTCGGGAAGATGGAGGGTGAGCTGGACGGGAGGAGAAAAAAACGCGGAAGGCGAGTTGCGTCATTTCTACAGTTTAGGACCTGTGAGACCCTTCCTACTAACCCTGAACGCCTCAGGAGAGATCACGAGCTGGTCCAGGGTCCTCAAAGCGTCGGAAAGAACAGCATGCAGGTTGAGGGGGCAAACATCATCGACGGTCATCGTCGTCGACTGAGGAGAAGGGATGACCGTCGACTGAGGAGAAGGCTGTTGAAGGAGGTTGTCGGAGTGCATAGGGTCGACCACCGGGAGCGCCGTCGGGGTCGCTGGACGCATCGGCGACGGCCATTCATAGGAGAGCGGCCGTTGGTCGACTGCGCCATCAACGAATAGACGCTGGGAGGATGAGGAAGTGGAGATAGATGTCTCCGCGAGGCGACTACTTGCCACCGGGTCGGCGGGTCCTTTGCCGTGGTGTACTAGCGCTCGCCAAGCTTGGGCCTCGGCCGTCCCAACCATGCCATGGCCAACGCCTGCATCAAAAGGACGCACGTATTCAGAAATGAAATTGAGGAAGGTGAGAGAAGATCGCCCCTCCGCCATGCCAGCACCGTCGTTTTCGGTGCGCACAGCCCGGGCTGCGCGAGAACCTTGCCGTTGAGATTCCGGCGCACCACGCTGCCTAGGTGGCGTCGGGGGAACGGTCGGGTCGTCCTCGACGTCGAACGTTCGGCGCAGGCGAACGATCTTTGACCGACATGCTTTGTCGTTCACGGCGCGCAAACGCTGCAGGAGACAAATACATATATCGCGGGCCGTCCTAATCAACCAGAAGGACGCGTAAGAACGCACGACGGAGCGTTTGACGCACCTCGACCGCCGTCGCAACCCTCTTTTGGCGCCGCTCTCTTTCGGAGCACGCGCTCTGGGACGTAGACCCGTTCTCGCCAGCAACGGCGTCATCCTCGGCATGTCTGTTGGACTGAATGGAAACGACGAGCTTGCCGAGAGACTTGACCAGTGACGGAAGATGAGATGAGACTTTGACGGTACGCTAAGGACGAATGATTTCGAGGAAGAAGTGCACATGTTCCTATGACCATTATTTTCAACAGAATCACACCGTCCACTACCAGTCGTCCTCCTCACTCACGGCCAAGTGCGCTCCGCGAAAGAGACCGCCAAGCTCCTTCTTGCACGCCAGGTCCCTCCGAGCGGCTTTGGAGAGAGATAGTGCCAATAGATGCAAAAGCGGCAACGGAAGCTTGGGAGACGTTAGGTGTTGGATGAGATGGCGACGTTGGGTGGCTGCACACGAAAAGCCAAAGAGACGTAATCAGGCGCTGAAAGCTTGCCAAGCTATAGACGACGCATACGCATATATGCACCTTCCTCATTTCTCTCTAGCATCCTCCGAGCAGCGCGCAATTTCTTGTCTTCAGTTTCTCTTCGGCGCCTCTTGAGAGGTGGCCTGGAGGACCAGACGAAGTCGAAAGTGACGTGGGAGAGATACGCCGTGCCCATCGCCGCTGCGTCGTCGCTCCGTTGAGAGGGTTGAAACGAGGCCTCAGCAGCGCCGGATGTGGGTGGTGGATCGTGTGAGGTGGAAAAAAACGGGCGCGGAGAGCCGATGAGGCGTACTGAAGAAAGACAGCAAAGAACGACGTGTGGAGGAAGAAGGAGGGGTGCGTTTATGACGGGAGCGTCCTTGGATGAGTGCGGGCCGTAATCAAGGAGCATAGATGAGGACTCTGTTTTGGCGGACAAGCATACCGGTCATCCACTCGTCTGCGTCGAGACCATGACTGGAAGCGTTCGCATCTGACGGGGAAAGGACAAGAAGATTGCGTAGGGCGAGTGGATCCAAGTTCTATACGTCAGGGATGCAAGGACGAGCCGGATGGAAATGAAGTGAGCGAATCGGTGGACGAGCTATGCCATCCGAGAGGGACGTGGACGGCAGAGGACGGACGCGCTGTGGAAGAATGCACAAGGAGCCGAGACAAGGCGGAGGGTTGGACGAACCGCCTGGAAGAAATCGACGATGGCCTGGGCGACGCCGCTGGCAGCGAGTTCGTCGTTGACGAGCTTCCTCTCTCTGTAGTCGGACGCGTCTGCCCCGCATTTCGAAGGTTTTCCTTGCAAGGGGGCAACGCGCGCGCGAACGAGCAGGTCTAGGACGCCCTGGGGAAGCTTGATGTCAAGGTCGTGAAAGGCAGACGGGTCGGGTGTTAACATGGCCGACACGGGGTCAGGTCTGCGGAGGAAAGGCAGTTGGAGGTGGTGATGAACGGAAAGGGAGAGCCGGTAAGTTTGCGAGGAGGTCAGTATCGGATTGGAGCGCAGGACGTGGGCATGCATGCGTCGTCCTTCTCCTTCTCCTTCACGTTCGCCTGCTCCTTGTCCGGCGGCGTCGCCGTTACGAGCAGACATCGTCGTCGTCGTTGCGGCGTGTTGGAGGAGCGGTCGGACGTTGAGACGGAGGCCGTCCCTACCATGGTCGCGGGGCCCTAACCCTAACGGCGGCGCACCGCCTCGTACCGCCGCGCAAGACCGTCGGTCGCCTGTGGACGCCGCCAGCCAGACCAAAGCAGCGGTGAGCGCGAAGGCGGTCGGGATTCCTGCTCCAGCACCTCCCACTCGACCACCATCGCCGCTTCGTCGACGACCGTCCCAGCTTCCTTCCTCCTCCTCGCACGCCCGTCCCCCATCCAGCCTCTCCTTGCCACCCCCTTCCGGTCCTGCTTCGCCTTCCGCCCTCGCCCTCGACGCCTCCACCGCCAGCCCCCTTCACCGCCTCGTCGGGCCCCGTTCATATCGGCACGCCGTCCCCGCGCCGACTCGACGTCCTTTCCCTCTGTCCGCTCCAGCTGCTTCCACGTCTCCCACCTCGTCCTCGACCGGACTCCGGTTCTCGAGTCCAAATCCGGTTCGGACGACAGCCCAACCCCCACTCTTTGCCTTCTCGCCCCTCCTCAGCCTCTGACTCACCCCGCGTTACGCGACCCCGAGACGAGCCAAACGAGAGAGAGACGAGGAGAGGAACCTTTGAAGAAAGAAAGCAACGCCTGGGTTATTACCTTGCCTTTTCATTCTTGCCGCCGTTCCCGACATAGACGACTCGCTCTTTTCCCGTTCTTCACCCGCTTCTCGACCTCGCCCCCACCCCTCCTAGGCTCCAGCCAGGTCCCATCTGCCAGCCATGGAGGTGAGTTTGAGTGTGCGGGCGTGATACGAGCTGACCATTTTCGCGGCGAGCGCCGAAATATCGTCATGAACAGACCTTGCCTAACCCGGATCGAGTCGCTTTCGCCCCCTCTCTCTCGCACTGCTCCCTACCGCCAGCATCAAGAATACAACCAAAAAATCGCCGACATCTATGGCCGCATACAGCAGCAACGCAAGATCATGGAGGGCCTGCAGGCCATGCGCTCCGCCACGCCCAACCCAGAGGTGAAGCGCAGCGCCGAGGCGCAGATCCGCGAGGCTCAGCGCAACATCTCCTACTTCGAAGAGTCTCTACACAGCCTCCGCATGCGTTCCTCCGCCGCTGGCACGCCCGGCTCCAGCACCACCGACGGCTCTACCGTCTCTACCTCCGGCGGTAGCTCCAGCGGCGCGTCCACCGCCGGAGCCCAAGGCAGCGTGGCCAGCAGCTTTGCCTCGTCTGGCCCGACACATCGCTCGAGCGCTGACTCGCACGGCGCTTACCAGCCCGGCAACCCTCGCGGCGGCGGCCCCGCTGGCGCCCTGGTACCTTCGTCTCCATCTTCCCAGAGGCGGCCCCTCGATCCTGCTCTGCTCAGCTCGCGCCCTCTGCCTCCTCCTCCCGGTGCCGATCCGTACGGCGCCGGACAGGGTAGCATGGCCGGCATGGGCACCGACGGTCAGGAGGTAAACGGCGGCGGCGGGCGGGCCGGTTGGGTGCCGGCGGATGGGAGAGTGGATGGTAGGAAGCAATACACCAATCTCGGTGAGTGCGACCACCGCGACGCGCCGAGACATAACGATTTCATGATAACCCGATCTGACCTATCCTCTGTCCACTCGCCGTCGTCGACTCCCTCGCGTTTTCAGACCTCATCAAGCACGATACCCCGCACACCACGGCCAAAATTTCTCGCATGCTGCACCAGCTTGAGTTCAAGCTGCAGGTAGAGAGGCAGTACAAGCAGGGCATCGACAAGATGAGCAAGCTCTACCAAGCCGAGGGCGACAAGAAGAGCCGCAATGACGCGGAACAGAAGCGCGTCGAGAGCAACCAGAAGATCATTCTTCTCCAGCAGGCCCTCAAGCGGTATAAGACGCTGCACATCTTGGACGAAGCGGAGGGCGATGAGGACCGTGAGTGGTTCAATGGTATCGACCTTACTCATCCTCGTCTATATTTACTGACCTCCTCTCCGTGCGTCATGCGATTCGCTTTCCTTTTCAACACAGTCGCCACGGGCGAAGAGCGTCGAGCAAACCTTCGTAAACCGCTATCCGGAACACTGCATGTCAGCGTCCTCGGCGCACGCGACCTCGACCACGCCCCTGCTCCGAAGCGCGGACGTGGCGTGACGGAATCGTTCGTGGGCATTAAAATTGAGGACAAGATCGTTGCTAAGACGCACCCCTCCCGCACCGACCGATGGGGTGAGGACTTTGAGATCAGCGTTGAGAACGCCAACGAGGTCGAGGTGACCGTGTACGACCGTCACTCCGGAGAGCACCCGGTGCCAGTGGGCATGCTGTGGATTCGCATCTCGGACATCCTCGAGGAGCTCAGGCGCACCAAGTTCGGAAACGAGGTCATTGGCCCTGGATGGGTTACCGCCGACCGCATGAGGCAACAGGGCGGCGGAGAAGCGGGAACGATGGGCAGTGGCGACGGATCCATGGCGGGCGATGGGAGCGGTCCTCATAACGTTGAGCCCGCACCCAACCCCCTCGCGGGGATGCCCGCGCCGGGCGTCGGGACGCAGGAGGGCATCCAGGCTTGGTTCTCCGTCGAGCCCGCTGGCGCGATTGGCTTGCAGCTCAATTTTGGTGAGTGGATCGTGCCTGGGGAAAATGCTTTCATGTGATCGTTTCGATTGTCCTCTCCAAGTCATCGTCTCTGACCTCAAGTCTTATATCGCCGCTGTCGACCCTCCCTGCTCTATCCCTTCAGTCAAACAAAACGTGCGCAAGCGCCCTTATGATGCTCGACTCGGTCGTCAGGGCGCTGTACGCAAGCGCAAGGAGGAGGTGAACGAGGTGAACGGGCACCAGTTTGTCGCGCGCCAATTCTACCAGATCATGATGTGCGCTCTGTGCGGAGAGTTCTTACTCAAAGCGCAGGGCGCGCAGTGCGAGGACTGCAAGTACACGTGCCACCAAAAGTGCTCGCAGAAGGTCGTGATCAAGTGTATCAGCAAGAGCAACTCGGAGACGGTAAGCATGCGTGGCGTATATCGTTCTAGTTCACAACAGGCGGTGGACCGCGGGACAGTTGAATTGATCGATGGTCCGTTTCCTTTCCAGGATCGCGACGAGATCAAGATCAACCACCGCATCCCGCACCGATTCGAGCCTCTGACGTCCATCAGCCCGAACTGGTGCTGCCACTGCGGGTCGATTTTGCCCATCGGTCGGCCGAAGCACTCGCGCAAGTGCTCGGAATGTGGCCTCACCTGCCACACCGATTGCGCCCACCTCGTGCCCGACTTCTGCGGCATGTCCATGGAGGTGGCCAACCAGCTCATCAGCGTGCAGGAGGCCATCAGCAAGCAGCGCAAGGGCAAGCCGGCCGCCGGGGGATACCTGGGACCGGGCGAGAGGGAGGGTGGACCGCAAAAGAGTCCGGCGTCGGCGACCGCACCGGTCGGGCCTCCGGCTGGCGCCATGCACGATCTGGAGACCCGCACTCAGCACATGCAACTCGGTCAGCAGCAGCAGCAGCAGCAAGAACCGCCCGCACAGGCTTATGGACGGATGCCGCCTCAGCAGCAGCAACAGCAGCAGCAAGGGCCACCACAGCGGCCTTACGATCCTCGCTACCCTCAGGACGGCGGGTACGGCCAGCGTCCTTCGCCAGGGCAAACTCCTCCTTCGTCCGCTGGAGGCCCGGTTCCTTCTCCGTACGACCAGGGCAAGCAAGGGCTTCCCAGTGGTCGGCCTATGCCGCCCACGGTCGCGGTGCAGATGCCTCCGCCCGTACACCCGTCTCAGGCGCACGTCGGCGCCCTGCAGCAGGCTGCGCAGCAGCAGCAACAGCAGCAGCAGCGTCCCACTCCGCCTCGCTCCCCGGCGAGCTCCGTGCCTCCATCCATGCCCGTCACGGCTCCCTCGCCCCCCGGTCCTCAATCGGCTGGTGTCGTCGCGGCGGCAGGGACGCCTTCGTCGTCGCAGATGCAGGTGCAGAGCTCGAAGCGCAAGGTGGGATTGAACGACTTCAACTTCCTTGCCGTGCTCGGCAAAGGCAACTTCGGAAAGGTCATGCTCGCCGAGGAGAAATCGTCGAGCCAGCTTTACGCCATCAAGGTGCTTAAGAAAGAGTTTATCATTGAGAATGACGAGGTGGAGAGGTAAGTCGTCGTGGCCCGTGGCGGGGCAACGTTCGTGTCGCGTCCATCGGTTTGCTTGACGTGCGCGTCTGTACATTCTCCCCAACCCGCAGCACCAAGTCGGAGAAGCGCGTCTTTCTCACGGCCGCAAGAGAGCGCCATCCGTTCCTGCTGGGCCTGCACTCGTGCTTCCAGACGGAGACGAGGGTCTACTTCGTCATGGAGTACGTCTCTGGCGGCGACTTGATGCTGCACATCCAGCGTGAACAGTTCACTCCCCGTCGGGCAAAGTTCTACGCGGCCGAGGTGCTCCTCGCGCTCGAGTACTTCCACAAGAACGGAATCATCTACCGTGACCTCAAACTCGACAACATCCTGCTCACCCTCGACGGGCACATCAAGCTCGCTGACTATGGCTTGTGCAAGGAGGACATGTGGTACGGCAGGGCGACGAGCACGTTCTGTGGAACGCCGGAGTTCATGGCGCCCGAGGTGAGTGTGGTGTGGCTAGGAACATGGCATATTCATCAATGAGCGCTCGTATGGCCGGTGTGGCTGACTGGACGTGTGATTCTGCTTGTTCGCTTTCCTGGGTCCATCCAGATCCTCCTCGAGCAACGCTACGGCCGCGCGGTCGACTGGTGGGCGTTCGGCGTGCTCATCTACGAGATGCTTCTCGGGCAGTCGCCGTTCCGCGGAGACGACGAGGAAGACATCTTTGACGCCATTCTCGAGGACGAGCCGCTCTACCCCATCCACATGCCGCACGATTCGGTGTCCATTTTGGAAAAGGTAAGCTGTCGGTGTAAGGATGGAGAGTGTGAGGACGTTTCACCAAGCTCACCGTCGGTCTTGTCGTTCTCACTTGGGCAGCTGCTCACTCGTGACGTGAGCAAGCGCCTCGGCGCAGGCCGCGAGGATGCGGAGGAGATCAAGCGGCATCCCTTCTTCCGAGACGTGGATTGGGACGCCATGCTGGCCAAGCGCGTCCCGCCGCCGTTCTTCCCCAGCATCGACAACCCGTCGGACTTGCGCAACTTCGACACCGAGTTCACGCGCGAGCAACCCACGCTCACCCCCGTTCACTCCACTCTGTCGCCTCAGGACCAGGCCGAGTTTGGTGAGCGATCGGCGACGTCATTCGACCTGGATTTATGGTTTTTCGACTCGCCGCTGACCGAGCATTTCTCGCGTTTTCCTCTTCGTTTCTCTCAGCCTCGTTCTCTTGGACTGCGAGCTGGGCAGGCATGTGAGCGGGGGGAGTGTGTGTACGGCGTTATATACGAGTCCGCCTCGACGCTCCGCCCGTTTCAGATCCCCATCCCCGCTCGTGCCCGTCTCCTTCCTTCCTCCGCCGGTCTGTTAATACCTCTTTACGACGCTTCCCATCTTCTCGACCTCAATGACGCTTCCACCGCCGCTCTGCTAGCCGACGGACGGCGGCATGCCGACGACCGCTTGTCTTTCTTTCCTTCTTCCGTCCGTCTGTTCTTCCCCTCTGGCTTGTTCTCCAGCCCGTCCATCTCTATCCCCCTTCCCCACCCCATCCCACCCCACCCCACCCTTCCCCACCCCTCCCCGTTTCGCTCGGCACGGTCCGGATGATGTAATGTACAGAAACAGACTCGACTGGGGTGAATGGGGCCTGTTTGGAACCGGAGCCGCGACGGAGCCTTGGATGGCGCTCGGGCCGGAGTTGTGACGACGGATGGAAAGAAAGCACGTGCGAAATCATTCTTCTCCTTTATCCTCCTCCTTCTCCTTCCCCTTCTCCTTCTCCTCCTTCTCCTTCTCCTTCTTCCTCTTTCCATCTCCTTTTCTCTCAACTGAGCTTATACTCAGACAAAGAGGCTCGATGGAACGGCTTTACTTACGTCGAACGAGGTGCGCTTCTAAGCGTCAACCTTCGAATCTTGTGCTGACGACGTTCGTCAGCGTGCGATTTGAGCGTGAGTACAAGAGAAGAAGAAAAGAAGCGGGACGCCCCAGGTACATCCGCCGCCAACAACAACGACCACCAAGCGACGGCAGCAATTGGCTCCGAGCGCCGATCAGACGAGGTGGAGAGGAGCGCCCTCGGATTATGCACATGCACACCACAGACACAGACACAGAAGGACGGGAAGATGGATGGATGGATGGATGTCGGACGAACCTGTCGGAAGGAGCGGATGGTGTTGGTCGCCGACGGCTAAATATCCCACAAGTTGTAGGTCGGTACACCCAACCTCGCAACCTCCGCCAGCGTCGTCCACCTCCCACCACCTCCTCCTTCCACCCTCGCCCTCCCCGCTCACTCCCCTCACGCTCCTTTCTACAGCCCCTACTCCGACCCCTTGAGCCCCTCCCCTCGTTCCACCTCGACGCCGTTCCTCCATGCGTCCCTCCCTCGCCGCCCTCCTACCCCTCCTACCCCTCCTCGCCTCCTCCGCCGCCTCCAGGTCGACCGGCTTCAAGCAAAGGGCGAACCACCCGGCCGGCCTGGGCAGGAGGAGCGCACAGCACTCTTCGTCTTCTCCAACTCCTTCTTCTTCTTCTTCTCCTTCTTCCTCTTCCTCCCAGCCCCCTAACAATGGCATCCTCGGAGGCCTCGTCGCACAGCTCGGCCTCGGCCAGGGCAACATTCCCAATCTCCTCGGCCCGCTCCTCTCCAACAACACCTTTGACTAGTGAGTGGAGCCTCCTTGAACGGGGCGCTCGCCGTCATCCAGCGCGCCGACCTTGTCCCTGTCTTTTCTCTCTTTTCTTCTTCCCTCGGCCTTGCCCCTCCTTCTTACGCTCCACAGCATCGTCGTCGGCGGAGGTACCGCGGGCCTCACTGTCGCTGGAAGGCTCACCGAGGACCCCAACGTCACCGTCGCCGTCATCGAGGCCGGTGTCGACTGTGAGTCGCGCCTCGAGCAGACACCGCACCCTTCTTTCCCCTGACTTCTCTCCACCCGCCTCTCCTCGTCCTCCCCGTCGACCATCGTCATCAGACCTGGCCGACCCCGTCAATGCCTTATTCGTCAACATCCCAGGCGCCGACGTCGCCAGTGTCGGGTCCAGCCCCCAGGACACTAATAACATTGAGTGAGTGACCGCCTCTGGGAGGCAGGCAAGCGTCCGTGTTCAGCGTCTTGCTCCCGTTCCAACTCACCGCGCTTCACCTCTCCCCGATACAGTTGGCAATTCCAGACCGCGCCGCAGAAGGTGAGAGGAAGAAAGAGGGGCCCAAGTTGCGCGCCAAACCTCCGTTCTCACTGACTGTCTCCGTCCGCCTCCTCTTTCGCCCGCGCCGATCGATCCGTAGGGAGCTGCGAAGTGAGACGCTCGACTTGGCGAGGTCAGACCGCCTCACGCTTGCTTCGGTTCCGCTCACGCTCGCTCCAAAACTTGCTCAGTCGACAGGTCCACTACGCTCGTGGCAAGACCCTCGGCGGTTCCAGCGCGCGCAACTTCATGTGAGTCGCTCCACATCGCGTGCGTGGATCCGTACGACTTATCCGTTTCCCCTATCATCACCGCGCGACCTCCGCCTGGCAGGATATACCAGCGTGGTACGAAGGGGAGCTACGACCAGTGGGAGTCCTTGGGCAACCCAGGTTGGGGCTGGGACTCGGTCTACCCGTACTTCCAGAAGGCGAGCCCCGGTAGTGTGGCAGAATGTTGGACGTCGGCGTTCATCCAAGCTGACCGAACGGCCGTCCCCGCGCTCTCAGACCGTCCACTTCACCCCCCCGAACCACGCTCTCCGCCAAGAGGACCCTCCGGCAGAGTACAAAGCGGCCGCGTTCTCCCCGTCTGGTGGTCCTGTGCAGGTCTCGTACCCCAACTATGCCCAGACGTTCTCCTCGTACATGCAGCGGTCCTTCAACGAGATCGGCATGCCCACCGCTCAGGACTTCAACTCGGGCTCCCTCCTCGGCGTTCAGTACAACTCGGGGCTCATCAATCCTAACGGCGGGAACAGGAGCTCGAGCAGGCAGTTCTACGCCCAGGCACAATCGAGACCCAACCTCAAGGTGTACACCGCCGCGACGGCCAAGAAGATCGTGAGTCGAGTCGAGTCTCGGCGCGCAAGCACTGTCTGCTCGCACGCGCGTATCAGCCATATCGACGCTCCCCTCCCTTTTCTTCCGCCTTTGTCAGGTTTTCAACGCCAATAAGAGGGCTGTAGGCGTGCAGATGAGCTACTTGCCCGGCGGCCTTCTCACCACGGCCGGTCTTTACGCCAGTGAGTTTCGACTGCCGCTGTTTGCCTCTTGCACGCCCTATTCGTTCCGCTAGACGTTGTCGCTCAATTGCTCGCCCGGTCTGCTCTTCACAGCCAAGGAGGTAATCCTGTCCGCCGGCGCGTTCCAATCTCCTCAATTGCTCATGGTCTCCGGCATAGGGCCCAAGGACGCCATCGGAGCTCTCGGCATCGACGTCATCTCGGACCTGTCCGGCGTGGGTCAGAACATGCAGGACCATATCTTCTTCGGTCCTTCCTACGTCACTCCTCTCACCAGCCTCACCCGCCTCGCCAACGACCCCGTCTACCAGGCCGCCCAGCTCCTCAATTTCACCACTCACCAGCTCGGCCCGTTTACGAACCACGTCGCGGACCTACTCGGCTGGGAGCGGTTCAACGACTCCTTCATCACCGCCAACAACGCCAGCGTGCTCAACTCGGCCTACCCGTCCGACTGGCCCTTTGTCGAATACCTCTCCGCCGCAGGCTACGTTGGCAACTTTTCCAGCCTTCTATTTGGTCAGCCGAAGCTCCCGCTCGGACAGCAGTACGTCTCCATCCTCGCCGCCCTCGTCGCTCCGGTGAGTGTCGTGTCGTGTGTTGCCTCCCGTTCCGTTCCTCCCACTCATTCTGGCCCGCCCGCCCCCCTTTGCCGCTTGTCTGCCGTGGCCCTTCTGACACTTCTCTTTCCATTCCCATTCCGGATACTTTTGATCGCCCCGGCAGAGATCACGAGGAACGGTGACGATCAAATCGGCCGACACGGCCGATCTGCCCATCATCGACCCCAACTGGTGAGCGACGCTTTGCTCCTAGGCTCTCTTCCTCAGTGAATGAACGTTACACACACATACACACGGCATGTTGACTGGACGTTGTTGTCACCCACGCTCGCTTTCCATTCCCTCGGCGTGTCGCGACAGGCTCACTGACCCGGTCGACCAGGCCGTCGCCATCGAAGCCTTCAAGCGCGTCCGCGAGGCCTTTGCGACCGAGGCGATGAAGCCAGTCGTGATCGGCGCCGAGTACTTCCCCGGGCCGAGCGTCCAAACCGACGATCAGATCCTCCAATTCATCCGCCAAAACCTAATGACCGTCTGGCACGCCGCTTGCACGTGCGCCATGCTCCCGCTCGAGAACGGGGGCGTGCTCGATCCGCAGCTGCAAGTGTACGGCGTACAGAGCCTTCGAGTCGTCGACGCATCCGCCTTCCCGTCCTTGCCGCCCGGTCACCCGACGTCGAGCGTGTACATGCTCGCTGAGAAGGCCGCCGACCTCATCAAATCTGCCGCCGCTTCTTCTTCTTCTTCTTCTTCTGCTTGAGCTTGCCCCGGTCCTTTGCACAAAGTGGAGTGGTGGTCGTCGTCGTTCGCCTCCCTGTTCCGCCCTCCCTTCTCCGCCCGCCGCCGTTCGCGCAAAGCAACCGGTCACGACACCACGACGACAACAACAACGACGAACGAACGAACAAAGCCCGCCTTGACGCCTTCCCTTGGACGCACACACACACACGCACACACACCCCGCTTCGGCTCGCCGCGAGGGTTTTCGCGTCGCAGAGCACGGTAGAGCAGCCCGGTGCCCGGGGGGTTCCCCGAAGGGGGGGGGGGGCAGTCTGGCGTTGGAAGGAAGGATACCATCGTACGGACAAACGGGATGAAGACTGTCCCGCCCACCCACATCTCCTCTTTTATCTATATATCTATCTATCTGTTTAATTCTAATGCGATCGATTGGAAAACGGGATTCATTCGGCGCGGTCCGTTTTCCGTCTCATTCAGTGACTAATTCGAGTCGAGGTCATGTCCAGTCGTGTCGACACGTCTCCAGTCGGTCGGTCGGTCGGTAGGTCGGTCGGGCGAAAACGAGCACCGACGTTAACTTTGACAAAGGCCTGCGATATGAAAGAGTGCTTCGCTCGACCGCTTTGATGCACGTCCTCTGAACCAAGATCGTATCCGAGAAAGTGGTATATTCGTTCATAAACAGAAGCAGGCACGGGTACGTGCAACTGACTGAACTGACGGGCAACGCGAGAGATCTCAAGGTGAGAGAAGAGACACGGGACGACAGGTGATAGGCGGAGACCCCGCCGTGGGGGCGTGATAAAAATAGCATGGTCAAGAATGAAAGCACCTCCGGCGTGCGAGGAGGGAGACAGAAAGACGCTATAAAAAGAACCTGGCGGACAAATTAGATCTGAGGAAGAGGAGAATGTTCGAATCGCCACCTGATCATCCCGCCGTCACGCCATCCGCGCAGATAAGCGGTCCATGCGACCGCCTACAGCGTGGTGCCAAAAACCCAGTCCCAGATGGGCGAGGTGACGCCGAAGCCAAGGTCGGGGTTCTTGTAGTGGTGCTCAAGGTGGTACTTCTTCTGCTTCCGGAGGTACTCAGGGAGGCGGGTGTGATGAAGCGCGTAGTGACCTGGTGGGGAGGGAGAGGGAGAAGAAAATGGGACGAGAGGGTGTGAGGAAGACATGATGGAGTGGCGGGAAACCAACACGAGAAGCTCACCCAAGTCGTAGACAATGTCTGCAGATAGAGTGATTCGGGTCAAAAAGAGTTTTCTGGAGGTCAGCACTGCCACGGTCCATCAATTTGTCTCAGAGTATCGAATACTCACACATCCCAAAGCTACCGGCAATGATACCGTTGGCAATGGCCACGGGGAAGAGGAGGTAAGCAAGTCGGGTGAAGGGGTAGGAAAGCGCGGCGAAAAGAATGGGAGGCATGACGAGGCGCAAGCTGGCAGCGGGGGCGTGTGAGATGGCGTGTATGTAAAAACGCCAGGAACGGGTGAGCGGCGCGCGCACAAGGGACGGTCGTCACAGACGACCAGTTTACTCACCGATCCATCGGCAGGTAGTGATGAACGCCGTGCAAGAGGAAGTGGAGCATGAGGAAGAAAGGCTTGTCGGGGAGGAAACCGTCGACGTGGAAGAGGAAACGGTGCATGCCGTACTCGAGGATGGTCCAGATCACGTTCCCGAGCAAGAAACAGGTGGCCGTCTTGGCGGCAGGGCCGGTGCCGAGCATGGTGAGGTCCATGTGACCGTCCTGCACGAACGACCAAAAGTCTCCGGCGTCGACTCCGCCCCTGGCGAACTGCTGGACGGAGCGGAGGAAGAGGGCGGCGGTGATGGGCGCCCACACCATCGGCACCACGTACCACGGCGTACGGGTGAACATCTCCAGGTAAAAGGGTTCAAAGAACCGGGCGGGCTCCTTAAGGTGACGGGGTTGGTGGACCTGCTCGAGGTAGAACTTTTTGCCGAAATTGGCCCTGAGCACCTGGAGCACGAGGGGCCTGTTGAGGTCCAGGAACCGGGTCTTGGCGAAGTCAGAGGTAGGGTCCGAGTCCTCGGGGACAAAGTCGTCGGTGATGATGATTTCTTTGCCCTGCTCGGTTCCCTCTTCCGCTGCGACGCGCTCATCGTCGCTGACAGGGAGACGGCCGATGAGATGCTCCTCGAGGAGGTCAAAGGCCGAGTCGGAGTGATCGTGCTCGGAGGGGTCGTTCATGATGTCGCCGAGGTCCTTTCCGGCGTAACGCATCACGAGATCCTCCCCTCCTGGGTGGTCGGGGACGAAGTCGGAGACATCGTACACCTTTCCGTCATGGATCAGCCAGCAGTCGTCCTCGCGAGCGTGGCGAGCCACTTCGTCCGCCGAGATGACGCGGACGCGGCGGGTGGAGGCGGTGGCGGTGGTCATGGAGGGAGTGGCGAAGTACAAACGACAAGCTGCCGCGGGGCTGGGCTGGGCCAAGACTACTTAGCGCTCACAGAGAAGAGAGTGGTGGAGAAGATGAGAGTGGAGGTCCCAAGTCAGCTTCTTGTCTTTCTTGTCTCTCGTCGTCGTCCTTCGTCGGCAGAAATTTCCGACGCCGGGATGTCGACTGCCGACGCGAGCATGGCCAGCACCTCACGCGTGTACATTATACGCCGGCGTAGTAGTGAGTATATACGCATAGAGGCGCTCACACGTGATCCCAACGCATTTCTCTCCAAAAAGACTGCGGCGACGTCGGCGAAGCCGACCGTCGTGGTGGTGGTGAGCGACCGATTCTTGCCCGGCTGCGTCTCCCGTCCGGTCTCCGTCCAAATAGCAGCGAACGACCCCGACCACGACCGGACATGGCGCTCGCACCGACAGAGGGCCCGGGCTCGCAGCCCTCGTCGTCCTCAGCTCCTCCGGCAGCCACGTTTTCCAAACTAGGTCTCGACCCTTTCCTCGTCCGAGCGCTGACCGCCATGTCCATCACGTCGCCCACCGAGATCCAGCGAGCCTGCATTCCACCCATCCTCACCGGCCGGGACTGCATCGGGGGTGCGAAAACCGGAAGCGGAAAGACGATCGCTTTCGCCGCTCCGATATTGCAGGAGCTCGCCAGGGATCCTTATGGCGTTTTCGCCGTCGTGCTGACCCCGACCAGGTGAGCGGAACAGTGGACATGGACGTCGATGGACGGCGGCAAGGTTGCTATGCCTCTGGTTTACCTGGTTGTCCAATCATATTCGCTCACAGGGAGCTCGCCTTTCAAATATCGGAACAGTTCCAAGCCTTGGGACACAGCATCAACCTCTCCTCTTCCGTCGTCGTCGGAGGCCTTGACATGATGTCCCAAGCCGCCGAGCTCCGGCAACGTCCGCACGTCATCATCGCCACGCCCGGCCGTCTGGCGGACCACTTGCGAAACTCGGGCAGAAACGGCGAGTGGGATTTGAAAAAGTGCAGGTTCTTGGTGAGCGTCTGGCAGGTCGAATGTGGGTGCCGTTGTCGGCCAGCGCGCTCACGCCTTTTTTTTTTTTTTTTTTTTTTTTTTTTCCCTTCGGCGTCTGCCCAGGTCCTCGACGAGGCGGACCGATTACTCACTCCCACCTTTGCACCCGAGCTGGCGTGCATTTTCGAGAACATGGCCCCACAACGACAGACGCTGCTCTTCACCGCCACCGTCACCGAGGCCATCATGGCGCTACAGAACCGTGCTCCGCCGAATGGCAAGCAGAGGCCGTTCATGCACAAGGTCGAGAGCGAGTGAGTGGGCTGTCTTTTGTTGCATGCCCGCCGGAGCAGGCGATCTCAAAAAAACCTGGCCCGTGTTTTCACCTTTCTTCCAGCCATCTCACCGTCTCCACCCTCCACCAACGCTACGTCTTCCTTCCGTCGCACGTCCGCGAGCCGTACCTCTACTACCTGCTCCTCCACCCGCCAGACTCGGTCCAGCGGCGCAAAGTTCCCGCGCCGAGCGAGGCGGCGGTGGCACGAAACGCGCACAAGGACAAGGGGAAGGGGAAGGGAAAAAGGGGGGATGGAGGCAAGGGAAAGGAAAAGGCGGTGGTGGCCAACGTCGAGCCGGCGGAGGAGGTGCCGACGACGATCATCTTCACGTCGCGGTGCCGGACCGCGGCGCTGCTCTCGCTCATGCTCCAGTCTCTCGCCGTGCCGTGCGCGCCGTTGCATTCCCGGCTGTCCCAGTCAGCCCGGTTGGCGAGCTTGGACGAGTTTCGGGCGCATCGCGTGCCGGTGCTGGTAGCGACGGACGTGGGTTCGAGAGGACTGGACATACCGGAGGTGGAGATGGTGATCAACTACGACCTGCCTGGCGCTTGGGAGGATTACGTGCACAGGGTGGGAAGGACGGCTCGAGCGGGGAGAAAGGGGACGAGCGTGAGCTTTGTGACGGAGCGCGATACGGAGCTGGTGGGCGTGATTGAGGAGAGGGTAGGGGCTCGGATGGAGGAGCTGGAGCTGCCGGAGGAGCAGGTGTTGGAGAAGCTGAACGCTGTAGCGACGGCCAAGCGGGTGGCGAGCATGGTGAGCGCCGAGCTCCGTTTTGTCATCGTCGGCTTCTCTCGACCGTTTGTGATCGTGATGGAGCGTGCACGGGCGAGCCGTCTGCTTATTTTGCACTTTTTTTTTGATTGATTGATTGATTCTTTTTTTTTCCATTTCGGACAGACGCTACACGACGAGAAATGGGGAGAGCGAGAGGAGACGAACAAGCTAAAGCGGGAGCGGGCCATGGGCGTGTCCAGCAAGGCTGCCAAGGGAGCCAAGTGGTCGTCGACGAAGGAGGCGAGGACGAAGAAGACGGAGAAGGAGAAGAAGCGGTAGCGAAGGCGGTCGTAGGGAGCGATGGGGAGCGGCGTCGCTCTCGTCTCGTCGAAGGCGTGTAGGATACCCGACGGATGGGTCGTCGTCGTCGCCGCCTTCGTCGCCATCCACGACCGTGTTTCGCAGCTCGTGCGTGCGTACCCAGCCGTGCCGGCACGGCTTCAGCCGTACCCGGTCCTCCCCGGCTGTTGGGTTCGTTCGTTCGATACACACACACGCATGCTAAACTTTTGGAACGGGCACACGATCCGTCGTCGGCGTCCACGTATCTCCGCCGCGCCGCCCACGCGCTCTTTGGTGTGTCTGAGCGAGCGGTATGAAAGAGAAGGGTGAGACAAGTGTCTGGGACTGTAGAAGAGGAAAAAGAAGAAAATCGTCCGAATCCGTCTCCCTCCGTTCGGCTGGGGGGACGGAAAGAGGGAGGGAGATGGGCGGGGGCGATGCTCGGCCGACGGGACGGTGTCTTGTGTTGTCGATGCTCGAACGCCGACCCGACAGTCGTCGACCGGATGGATGGTGGCCAGTGGGTGATTCCGAGACGGTGACAGAAAGAAAGGCGGTTCGACCATGTTGGTCGGAAGGAAGCGGCGCGGGTCGACTACTGACCGACTGACACATACGCCCAATCGTCCGTCTCGGGTGTCGGTGTAATGAAAACCGGTCGGTCGGCGGCGACGGCGACGGCGAAGCATCTTTGGCTTCGTCCTCGTTCGTTCGTTTCGGGACCAGAAACGGCGTAGGGCGCAGATGACGAAGGAAGCACGGGTCGGTTCGATGGACGAATGGTCTCGTGTCATCGTCTTATCTCATCTCATCTCATCCATCTGATGGATCATCATCGTCTATCCGACGTTTCGGTCTCTCCATCCATCCGCTCGTACCAGCCGGGCCGGCCCGTCAGAGGGATGTGCGGGATCGACCGGGGAAGTGGTAAGACATGGTAGGTAGGACAGGCCGGATGTGCGTGGGTGCACGTGCTTGGAGGCGGGCATAGCACGTGGTGGCGCATGACATGGCGTGGCATCATCGCATGGCATGGCATGGCATCTCATCTCATCGCATCGCATCTCCGATCTCCGGAGCGAGCCGAGCCGAGGATCTGCACGTGAGCAGCCAAGCCCAGCCCGGCGGCCGGCGGCGGGGCGGATTGGAGGGACGGAGGACGAAGGAGTGGTGACTGACTGACTGACTCGGTACTTTACGTAACGAGGACACGACACATGGTGCGGCTCGCGCTCGTTCTCGTTCTGGCGCTCACACCTGTGGTGCGCGCCCCATCTCGGACCGACGACCGAGCAGCGCGTCGGTGCCGCTGGTGCGCGCTCCACCCTCCACCCGTCGCATCGGTCGGTCGAACTAGCGGACGTGCGATGCTGGTGGCCAGCCCGCCCGCTAGTCCGCTCGATGGACGACGGACGACGTCGGCGGGTCGACTGCGCAGTCGACGGGACGCGTGTGCAAACAGGAAACAGGAAACAGGCTCCCGAGCGGGTGTAGTACTTAGTAACGTCTGGTCGGTGATGCGGACATTCAGTGGAAACGACCGCTCAGGGGGGCGTGATGGGACGGCAAGGCGACGGCCGGTCACGCGGTGACGAGGCGCGTTCGTTCGTTCGTGGTTCGCAGTTCACAATTCACAATTCACATTCACAGTTCAGACCTCGCAGTTCGTTCGTTCGCTCGTTCGACGGGCGTTCACATGGCGCTCATTGGCAGGTCACGAGGGCGGGCGCGACGTCGGCAATCTAATCGGGTGAGAGTCTCTCGAGGAGGGCGTGTGGGTTAGCACGAGGGATGGGGACAATAAGGAGAGGGTTGGGATGGATGGGATGGATGTGTTGAGGGAGATGAGGAGGTTCGGGCAACGGCGAGGGCGTCGACGGTCCGCCGATTCACGTTCAACGCCGTCCCGTCGCCGTCGGACGGTCGGCCGGTCGGGTCGGGCGGTTCGGCCGGACGAGCGGAGGAGCGGAGGAGCGGGCGGGTCGACAGCTGATCCCCAGCTGATCGCGTCCATCCATCCCATCTCCCTCCACCCGGTCTCAGCCACATCTATCCATCTACCCATCTATCCTTCTTCCTTCCTTCTCTTTCACCTCCGACCCCGGCCGTCCTGAATTGCCGAATACGGCCTGCCTGCATGTCAGTCTGCATGTCAGTCTGCCTGTCAGCCCGCCTGCCCGCCCGACTGTCCTGCGCCGGCCACACATACAGGAATCTCACCCAATCTGGGCCAGCCTGGGTCCGGTAAGTTTTCGAATTCGGAATTCGTCGTCATCTGCCTTTCCTCCCGTCCGATCCATCCTGTGTCGTGTCGTGTCCTGCTCTGTTGTTATGTCCTGTCATTAACGCGCGAGGGAAAGTGCAAGGAGGGAATGCGAGCATAGTCGACCAGGTGTCCAGCCTGCCGTCCGTCCATCCGTCTGTCTGTCTGTCTGTCTATGTCTGTCTATGTCTGTCTGTCTGTCGAGGGAACAGACACGGGCAAGGACGGCGAGCCGAGAGGAGCAAGCATCGAGCCGATATGGAGCCGAAGCCGGACCTAGCCGAAGAAGAGGAAAGGAGGAGCGGCGGCGGTGGACGATGACGACGGCGATCACGCTCTCTTTCCTCCGTTCCTCTCTCTCGGTCGTCCGGACAAACGGGCGGTGAGGCGGTGAGGCGACGTGGCTAGCATACTTGCCTTGCCTTGCCTTGCCTTGCTCTATTCTGCTCTGCTCTGCCATGCCCAGTCCTGCCTGCCTTCGTTCGTCTAGCCTCGTCTGGCGTTGTCTCATCGCGTCGCCGCCCTTCGTCATCCTGGCATGCCACTCCTGCGCCCATCGGTCCCTCGGCACTGCTCTCTCGCCGGTCCCGCTTCGCTCTCCGCTCTCCGTCCGACCGACCTCCACATGATCGCCACCGGCGCTGCCATCTGTGTTATGCGTCCATCCACATCCATGTATCCATCTATTCACCCGCCCCGACTTCTCGCTAACCCACCGCAAACCACCTCCTCTTACTCGTCCCACACCCAGAACGCACCAATCTGAACCGGACCACAGCCAGACCAGACCAGACCACACTGCCGGACACCGCGCAGAAGCTCCCGGCCGGACGAGCGAACGAAAGAACAGAACGAGCGAGGCAAGAGACGCCGAGAGCCGAGGAGAGACACGCATAGACAGATGCTCAGAGAGACAGACACAGAGCAGAGAGAGAGAGAAAGAGAGAAAAAGACCAGATGAGGACGGGATGATGGGATGATGATGGACGACCGGCGACGATGACCGGACCGCTCCTCTCATCATCATCCATCATCACCCTTTCTTTCTCCGTCCTTGGCCTAAAAGAAACAACCGCACTGCCCACAACGCCACCCTTCTCTCTTCCCTCTTTCATCCCCTTCGACCGCTCCACCATCGCCACCTCCACCACCATTCCAATTCTCCCCCCTGCTCCTCTCCCCGGAACAACAAACGACAAACGACGAGCGACGAGCGACGATCGCACTCACTACCTACGGCCTCAGCGCTGACCCTCGTCCAGCCTTTGTACCACCCTCGTCCTACCTTGTATCATCCTCGCCCCACCACCACCACCACCGACCTTGGTCACCACCTACCCACCCTCCCCATGGCTCGTCCTTCCGGTCCCACCCCGCTCCCTCCTCTCCTTCCTTCCCACCACCTCCCTCACTACCCCCCACCCGCCCCGCCCCCCCAGCTCCCTCGCCTCCACGCCCGCCCTCCTCTGCCCTCCCCCTCCGCCATGATCAACGGTGCCCCGAGCCCAGCCGTCGCCGCCCCCTCCTCCGCCCCCGCCTTCTTCACCGCCCACCGCAGCCAATCCGGCAGCCCGACCGACGCTGGCTACCACCACCCACCGCCCCACTCCGGCCTCCCCACACCCGTCCATCATCGCCAATACTACGACCACCACCCCGCCTACTACCCCTCGCAACATGACATCGCCTCCGCCCATGCCCACAGCAGGCCCTCCACCGCCGGCTCCTCCGACGGACACCTCGCCTTCACCCGCCTACCCCCTCTCCGAGCCGGACCCCACTCCGCCCCCCCGCATGGTCGCTTCCCCGACGATGCCTACGCCTCTGTCTACTCCGCCCGCTCCTCCCGCCCACCTTCTCCCTCGCTCTACACCGCCGAACCCCCCGTCCCCACGCCTTCTCGCCCCGACGACGACGACGCCGACAGGTCCCCGCCCAAGTCGGCCGCCAACAAGAGCAAGAAGAAGCGCTCCGCACCCGCCGACAAGGACGCCGCCGCGAACGCAAAAGCGGACGGCGGCGACGACGACGGCGAGCCTGCCGCCGGCACATACCACTCCCAACCGGACTCTCTCCCCGCGCACTCTTCGACGACGCCCGTCACTCCCACCGGCTCTGATGGTGTGACGAAGACGGAACGAGGCGGCGGGGGAGCGTCGGGGACAACGACGACAGCCACTCGTCGCATGGCGCACCTGCTTTCGGAGCAGAAGCGCAGGGAGAGCATCAACAGCGGCTTCGACGACCTCAAGCACGTCCTCTTTAGCGCAGAGGCCAACGTCGACGCCCTCCTCCGCGATCCTCGTGAACCCCTCGTACCCGCAAAGAGCGAGGCGGAGCGTATCAAGGACGAAGGCGAGGATGGGGCGCCGGCTAAGAGTAAGGGCGGCGCTGGTGCCCATGGCGCTGAGAGCAAGGCTGGCCTGCTCAGGAGGGGTGAGCGTCCGAGCTGAACTTTCGTCCAGATGGTCTGCCCCACGCTTGCTCACCGTTGTCCTTTTTTTTTTTTCTTGCTCTTCCCTCCCATTTCCTTCTCTTTCCTCGCATTTCCTTCTTCTCCCCCCCTTGCCCCTCCCCAGCGGTCACGTACATTCGCACCCTCGAGTCCGCCGTCACGCAACTGCAAGCTCACATCAACGCCGATGATTGGGATTCTCACCATCGCCATCATCATCATCACCACCACCACCACCACCCCGCCGCCCCCCCTCCGCCTCTCGGTGCACCCCCGCACACCTATCCCTCCCTTCCCCCGTCCGCCAGCTACCCGATCTACCCTCACCTACCTCCCATGACGGACCGCGACCGTCGCACTTCTCTCTATTCGCAACCCCCGGACGAATGTGTTCCGTCCACCTCCCATCCCCCCGACACCCATAACCCCCCGTCGTCGTCGTACGCGCCTCCACCCGAGCCCACGTCCCCGTTCGGCCCCGAGCCCATGCCAATCAAGCACGAAGCCGACCCGGCACAAGAAACGGCCTACCGGAAGCACCTCGACGGGCGAGGGGGTCAGGCGGCACGGGACGCGACGGAACGATACAATCGCGATCTGGAGAGGGAGATGAGGGAGCGCAAAGAGGAGGAGGAGAGGAGGAAGAAGAGGAAGAAGCGCGGCGGCGATGGGGAGGTGGACGACGACGACGACGACGACGACGACGACGACGAGGAGGAAGTGGGGCGCGGCTCGAAGAAGCGTAGTCGGGCGGTCGCTGAACAGAAGCAAGAGAAGGAGGAGGGGGAGGAAGAGGAGTATGACAACGGCAAAGGGAAGGCGACGAGGAAAAAGAAAGAGCTCGCCATCGACGCTCTTCACGCCGATGAGCGTGCCGAGGCCGAGAGCAAGGTGGGCAAGAAGCGGCGTAGATCTCGGAGCGGCAGGGGCAGACGGTACTCGTACTCTCCGCGCCGCCTCCGCTGCGAGCTCTGGTCCCCGCCTTCGCCCTCGTCCAGGGACGACGAGCGCGGGCGCCACCGGCCTCCGACGCTGCCCTCGCTCCGACCCACCGGCACCGGCCCTGACGACGGCTCCTACGCGCCGATCACGCATCCGTACGGCCACCCCGCCGCGGCGGGCAGCTTTGGCAACAACCACCACCACATCCACCAACAGGTCGTCGGCGCAGGCTACGGCACCGGCACCGGCGGCTCGCCGCCTTCTTCCTACTCGCCTCATCGCTACCCGGCCCATGCTCATCATCATCATCATCCATATCCCCCCGTCGGTGCCGGCGGATACGCCTCGCCCTCGTCCACGTCTCCGCCGTCTTCGTACTACTACACCCCCTCGGCCGCTCGCGCCTCGTTCGACCGCCATCTGCACCACCTACCCCCGCACAACGGCGGCAGGTCGTCGTCGTCCTTCCATCCACTCCCTCACCTCGCTCCCCCTTCCGTCTGCGTCGGCGTCGGCGTCGGCGTGTGCGGAGCGGGCGAAGTGAGGACGACGTGCACGCAGGAGAGCAGCAGTCGGAGTACGGATCGGAGTGGCGAGGAGGCCGAGTCGGACGAAGACGACGACGACGACGACGACGAGGGCGGCGCGAACGGGGCGAAGAGGAAGGAGGAGCCGTCGTTTCAAAACGGAGAGGCGGAAGTGGACGAGCTCGCCGATTGATTTTTTTTCTTTCCTTTTACTCGCTTCCTCGTCCCCTTCACTCCACGTCCGAATCCACACTTTGCCGACTCGCCGTCTTCGCTCTTCGCCTCCTCTTATTACCCTGCCGCGTGCCTCTGCTCCATGCCATGCGCGTGCGCGGGAGGGTTGGTTCGTATAATTCGCTCGTACGGATGTATGTATGTATGTGTGTATCGCTATCCTCGTTCTTCTTCTTCCCTCGACGAACACCCCGTCGGCGGTGGGCTGGCAGGCAGAGTGAAGCGGATGGACGACTGGCTGGCCTGCCGTTTCTTCTCTTCTCGTCCCGTCTCGTGTCGTCCCATACCTCACTTCGTCCGTCTCCTCTTGACTGTCATCTCTTTCATCACGCCGCCTCGCCCCGTCTTCCCTCTTCGTCAGTCAGCCTCGTTCGTCGTCGATGCCAATGTCCGTCGCGCTGTTCGCGGAAACGAGTTGCGCTCTCGATACAACTGCGTGTCCGCCGTCGTAAACCGGCCGTTATAAACGACGCCCGACGGTCGTCCGAACGTTTACTTCTTCCACCGTCCCTTTCACGTCGGCCACCGTCGGCCGCCGCCTCGTCGTGCTGCGGCACGACTTTCCCACAGTCATGTACGCGATCGCATGGGTCGTGCGCGGTGCGACGCGCTTCGAAGCTCTAACCCTTCCCGATCTCTCGCGGTCGGTCCTCCAACTTCAACACCGAATCCCCACCCCGGAGGTCATGGCCGATACCGTCCGATCCCAGCTTGTTGGGCGCTTTGGAGACGCTGTCGCCAAGGATGAGGCTGTCATGACTGAGTGTGAGTCTGTCGTTGGGCTTGACCCGACGTGGACGCCCAGGCTCACCCACACATTCCTTCCTTCTTCCTTCACCGTCGCAGGCCTCTCCATCTGCCGACTATACGCACTCTCCCCCTCCGAGCTCTACTACAAGTGGGAGGCCTTCCTCCTCAACCACTTTCCTTCCCCTCGAGACACACCCGTCAAGCTCGCCGGCGCTCCCTCCGGCGCGCCCTTGTTCGACCTCGAGAACGCTAGGGAGCTCAAGAAAGAGATCCAGCGCGAGGCTGCCGTCGCCCAGAAGGGTGGCGACGGGACGTTTAACAACGCCGCCCAAGCTGCCGCTGGCTTGGACGGAGTGACGCCGATCAAGAGGGATGGCTTCGGCTTGTCGGCGGGCGTACGGAGCGCTAGGAGGGGGAAGGGGGCGCCTGCGGAAGGTCTGGATGGCATGTGAGCTTTCCTTCCTCGGTCGCCTCCCCTTCTCCTTCTTCTTTGACGCCCTCATCCTCAACCTTTCCCCTCCCTCTGCCTTCCCCCCCCCCACACCCCCACAGCCTGGGCAACCTCGGCGTACCGACGACGCCGTTGACAAGCCGAGCGTTGCCCCGACAGACGGTACCTGGCTCCGCCACGCCGACGGCTCGACCCCCCGTGATGGCGCAGGGCAAGGCGAACGGCTTTGTCACTCCTGTTCGTCCCGGTCTCGTTAAAGACGCCGAGTCTTCTTCGCCCTTGGGGTCCCCGTCCGTCGCACATGAGTGAGTGAGGCACGTCGGACTCCGCTTGAAAGGCGTCGTCGGCTGATCGTCACACACGCTCGCTTGGCCTCCCCCAGTTCCGGCCGTGGCCCCTCCACGCCCTTCTCCTCTCGACACGGTCCCCTCACGGTCGTGGAAACGCTCAACGTGCACCTCGACGCTACCCACTCGCCCGCTGGCGCAGGCGTGAGCGCCGGCAGCAAGGTGTCCCTCGCCGCTGCGACCGATCCGAGATTATGGAAGTATAGGTACATGTTCGAGAAGGCTGGTGAAAGGAGCGAAGGTGAGCGAGTCGAGCGGGCGGATGATGGCGACGGGATCCGTGCGCGTTGCCGCTCTCTTCGGCCTCCTCTCACGTTGACGAGATCCCGCTCGTCCCTACAGTGCTCGACGACCGCATCGACGAGTTTGCCGAGCTCCTTCGTTCCGCCTATCCGTCAGAGATCGAAGAATTCGACGACCCGACCATGGCCTTTCAAGACGAGATCTATGCCTTTGGACGCATCGCCCCAGATCTCGCCCTCTCCACGTCCACGGGCGCCAACAAGCTCTCGGAGCAGAGTCTCTTGCTCGAGACATCGAGGACGATGGGCAGCGGGGCGCGCGTGCCGCTCAGGTTCGACGAGGGCATCGTCGTCAGGGGCAATGTGCAAGGTGCCGGCGGCATTGGATTGTTCCCCGGGATGCTTGTCGGCGTGAGGGGAAAGAACGGAGGCGGAGGGGTGTTCACCGTGCGCGAGGTCCTCTTGGTGAGCACCCCCACGATTTTTTGGATTCTTATGCTCGCTCTGCCCCTGAACGCTGACTGACCCCCTTTCGCTCTCCTATCTCGCCATCATTTTCATTGATCGCCAGCTGCCTCCCCTCCCGCTCGCCGTGTCTCAATCGTCCGACTTGCTCACCTTCCACCACTCTCCCTCCAGACTCGACGGTCGCCCGCTGTCCGTATACGCAGCCGCCGGCCCGTTTACGCTCGACTCTGATCTCGAGTATGAGCCATTTGCTGCGCTCGTTGACGAGCTTAAGAGGGCGAAGCCGGATTTGGTCCTCCTAGTGAGCCCCTGTTCCTCCGCTTATGCTTCTATCCTGACGTGGGCAACGACGTGTTCTGACCTATGCTCGTTTGGTTTCTTCATCAGCTGGGACCCTTCGTCGACTCCGCTCACCCGCTGCTCAAAGTGGGCGACACGGATCACACCCCGGCGCAGCTCTTCCGCCACCACATCTCTTCCCGATTGGCGGACCTCATCGACCTCTCTCCGAGCACGACGGTCATTCTCATCCCCAGCACTCGGGATCTCATCCATGCTCACGTCGCTTTCCCGCAGACGATGCTTGAGCGTAGCGAAGAGCTAGGCATCCCCAAGGTGAGCTTCTCTATCAGCCGAATGCCGCCCTCTTCACCGAGGCGGATGGCCGTGATGGCGCTGACGACGACCAACCAACCAACCAACCAACCGCCTTGCATCCGCCTCCATACGAAATGAAACGATAGCGGGTCAAGCTCCTCCCCAACCCGTCCGTCTTTTCCGTCAACGAAGTCGTCTTTGGCGTCTCGACGACCGACGTGCTCTTCCACCTCCGCAAGGAGGAGTACTTCCGTAGGATTGACGACGGCTCGTCGTCCTCCGCTTCCGGTGGCGCGGGAGCGGACGCTATGGCGAGGCTCTGCAGGCACGTTTTGTGTCAGAGAAGGTGGGTTCAGCCGACATCTCCAGAGGAGCGAGCGAGAGCGGCGGAAGAACGTCGTCCCCTCTTTGCCGTTGAAAGGCTGAAGTGACGATTCTCTCTTTTTCTTCCTCTCCCTCCGCTGCTTGCCTTTCGTTCGCATCCTCTCCCCATCGCGCGCCCTCTCTCAGCTTCTACCCGCTCTTTCCATCCCCACAAGGAACCGAGTTGAACCTTGACGTCACCCATCAACACCTACTGCGCATCGACGGCGTGGCGCCTGACGTGCTCATCCTGCCGAGCATGCTCAAGCACTTTACCAAGGTACGTTCGCCTCTTTGCGGACTTGCCTCGGACGACGGTCTGTTCGGGCGCGACATTCTCGTCGCACCCACCTTTCAAGCCAGCCCTGCTCACTCGTTCATCCCTTTCGCCCCTCTCCCTTGGCCATCGCATCGCGCCTTTTCCGACGAGCGCAGGTCGTCGATTCTACCGTCGTCATCAACCCTTCCTCCCTTTGTCGCTCCCAGTCGGGCGGTCACTTTGCCAAGTTGGCTGTCCACCCCTTCGACCGCTCCGTGCTCGAGACGAACACCCGAGCGGCGGCGAAGAAGGGAGAAGCCGGTGGGGACGGCGACGAGGCGGGACAGATGGAACACGCGGTGTGGGAGAGGGCGAGGGTGGACATGGTTAGGTTGTAGGTTGGGCTCACGCTCCAGCCCGGCCCAGCTGGCTCAACCTCCTCTGTTCGTTTTCTTTTAAGTGTGTCTGTGTGCCTTGGTTTCTTCCACTGTACTAGTACCATCCATCTCTCCTCTTCCGAGCCTTCCTTTCCTGATTGTCGATAAGAATCTCAGGATAGATGGAATGTCGCAGCGACTGGGCACGGCTCTGGCACCCACACGCGCGAGAACCGCTTTCGATGCCGACGACGAGTGAGACAGCTCTTACGGCGAGGTGACGCAACGTGTGTGAGGGACCATCTCCTTGGCCGGCGGGGTCAGGGCTCGACGAGTCAAATAACCAACCACTCCTGCGCGTCGTCTCAAGGGGCAACGCCAGACCGAGACGAACACGACGATGCAGGCGACCAACGCTGACACGACCATCTTTTACACAACGCCAAAGCAAAGCGAAACGCAGTCAGTCGCACGTCCTCCCAGCTTCCCTTGGGCACGTACGTACGTCACTCGGCCAACGAGGAGCCAGCATGTTCATTCTGACCGAGTTTAACTGCTCAGCTTCGCAGCCAGCAACTTATTTACTTTACTCCTGGCCGCTCAATCAAACCGTAACCCCGATCTCTGCCCTCCATCTTCTTCTAAGCCAGCGAGAGCACATGCGTCGATCGTTGCTCGACTCGCCCAGCATGAGCATGACACAAACCGCAAACACACCGGAAACAAGCGACGCCATCTCCGTTCTAGTTATCGGATGGGAGGTAGGTAGATAATGCCAGGAAGGTTTGTGGGAAAGAGAAGATAAAGGGATGGACGTGATGAAGGGGCACCCGGAGAGGGAGAGGCGCGCTTATTGCTTGGGGGGAGCGTAGACTGCAGCAGACCGAAGACAAACAGGAAGAGATGCACGAAACCAGGGAGATGAGTTGAAACCAGACAACAACAGAGACGGCACAAGAAGCAGAGTAAAGGATTGGTGGCGAGGAGTAAGCTACTCACCAAGCTTCCTGTTCTTGACCGGCGCCCACTTGAAGCGCTTGACCCAGAGAGAGATGGCGGTAAGGGCAGAGAGGATGATAATAACCTGTGAGGAGGGTCATGCACGTGAAAAAAAGGTCGGTAAAAACCCACACCTGGACGTTCCGCACATCCACGATCCCCACAGCCGACCGTCATGTCTCGAACGGACGTACCTGCATGCCCATCTTCTTCCTCTCATCGTGCTCCGGCTCGGAGGCCCAGTTGAGGAAAGTGACCACGTCCTTAGCCATCTGGGACGTCGTCGCCGGCGTGCCGTCCTCGTACTCGACAAGGCCATCGAACAGGACGCGCGCCATGGCAATCTTGGTGCTGTCAAGGGAGATGTCGGGAGAATCGGAAACGATCAACGTCCGCGCGCGTGGACGGATTGGTCACGTATGGAACAAGACTCACCCGCTATTTGAACGGAAGTGTGGTGCGCGAAAACGCGGGAGAGCATATACAAGCTATCAGTGCTCCAGGCAAGAAAGACAACCAATCAGCCTGTAAATCGAGAAGGGTCACTCACGGGAAGTAGGGGTTGAAATTCATGCCCTCGGCAACGTGAAGGCCAGCCGGGGGGTCACGGTAGCCAGTCTGACCGGTGGAAGTGGAGGAGAAGCGGAGGACGGGATACGACATTAGCAGCCAGCCCTTCCATGAAGCACGGGATGCAACAAACGAGCGACTCACGAGGAGAGCGTAGACGTAGTCCTGAAGTGTCGACGGAAGAGAAACTATCAGCACCGTCGTTCATACCACGACGCACGAAAGTGACGAAAGGTCTCACAGCGGCGCCGTGCCTCGCCTTGATGATCAAGCTGAGGTCAGGGGGGAGAGCACCAGCGTTGCCGGCCCTAGCAGCCTCCTCGTTAGCGTAAGGCCTGGGCATGTAATCGGCCAGCTTTCCGGGCCTCTGGAACATCTCTCCGTTGTCGTCCGGACCGTCCTCGTACTCCACCTCTTCGGCCATCGCCTTGACCTCATCGACGGTGTGCGAGACGCCGACAAGGTTGCGCCACGCGATGCGGTCGAGCGAGTGACACGCGGAGCAAACTTCGCGGTACACTTGGTAACCTCGACGGATGCTTGCAGTGGGAAAGGAGAGCGAAGGAGCGAAGGAGAGACGTGAGGAGAGATAAAAGACGGGGAGGACATCGGATCAGCGTTATCCGCCGTCATCACTTTAAGCCGCAGCTTAAACCAGGAACACTGAAAACCTGGGACTCACGCAGCGTGATCGAAGGTTTCGAAGATGCCCTTGTGCGGCCAAGGGTAAGCGGGAGGGTGGAGGCCTTCATCGGCGGCCGAGTTTGCGCTCGCCTCAGGAAGGAAAGGCAGCTGACCGTAGAGCTGAGTGTACCAGGCGATGGAGCCGACAGAGAAGAGGGAGAGAGAGACGGCTGCAGTCCGAGAGGTGAAAATGGACTGTTGGTGGGTTAGGCAATGAGAAGGAAGCAGATGAGTGAAAATGGAAATAATCAGTCGATGCCCAAACATCACACGACCGGAGTCGAGGGCTCACCTCAGAGCCGGCGGAAGAGGCACGCGTAGAAGCGAAGCGGACCTGAAGTAGGGCGCAGGGACCGCAAGGAAAGAGAAATGTTAAGCAAAGACGGTAGAGAAGAGAACGGACGAGCGATATCTTCCCTAGCCCCCTGTATTCCCCGGCTGGAAACATAAAGCTGCCTTCAACCGTGTCGTCGGCCGGACGAGGTGCAAGCATAGCCGTCTCTGCCACTCCACTCCAAGGTCGCCAACAGCCGTCACAACGCCGATTGCGATGCGCGATCGTCTCGACCCAATCCCATCCACCCATCCATCCATCCACTCGACCCCTAGCCTCCGCGTCCGCGCTTCTACTATGCGCTGGCCATGTCATCCAGGTGTCGGCACGACGCTGACGCTCACCGCCTGAGTGCTGGACGCGGGGTAAGGGCCGACGGCCCTGCGCGCCGCGGCGGCTGCGCTCCTGGAAAGAGCCCTGGGAAGGAAAGCCATGCGGGTGGTGTGAGACCTCGGCTAGGAGGGGAGGAGGGGGAGGAGATCAAGGCCGGGAGGAAAGCAAGGATGGCGATGGAGATGATCTTCGATGCCCTCGCCGCCTCTCCTCCGGCCGCGAAGACTGTACGGCGGCTGAACCCGGCGCGAGCGCTCGGTCCGCGTGCAAGAGACAGCTTCCGCACGTGGCCGCAGCCGCGTGCCAGAGGCCCCCGCGGCCAATCACGACGGGCTTATTCGGAAAGATTACGGGAGAGAGAGCCGGACAGACGGTGTCCTACAGACAGACGGACAACGTGGACGGTCGACGACGACGACGACGACGACGCCGACGCCATGACCATGATTATCTGTTTATTACATTTGTGGAGACAATGGATACGGAAGGCATACAGAGAGACTAGCGCGACATCTCGCGTCTCATCCTCTTCCCGCCGGCAAGTCCTTCAGCTCGCCATCCAGGCCGACCAGGGCCAGAGGCTGCATCGCTTTGACGTACGCCTGGTTCGCCTCGTTGGCGATGAGCAGGTTGCGAAGCGCAAAGAGAGCGTGTTCTCGGATGTCTGCCGCTCCGCGAAAAGTGGGAGGGAGGACTAGAGTCAGCGGAGGGAGCCTGCCTGAACGAGCGAAGAGGAACGGGACGGCACCACTCACAGGGATTAGCATCATCCAATGGCGTCAACCCAAGCAACACCGCCAAACCGTCGCATTCCCTCACGCGATCCTGCGTCGCCCTGTCATCCACGCAGAGCGCTCCGATCAAGCGGACTAGATCCCGCTTGAGGAACATGAGCATTCGTGCGTCTTTGTGACCCGCCGCAGGGCCCGCTGCCGCCAAAGACGTGTTGCTGTGTCGTGCTCGTGTCCCCGGGGCGGGAAGTGTGGGGGCGAATGCGACAGATTGGCGGAGGAGAGCTACGAGAACGCCAATGCATCGGGCATCGAGGACTCAGCATTTAAAAACAGCCCTGCTCCTCAACCTTACTGCTGCAGGGGAATACTCACAAACCAACCGCTCGACGAAGCGAGTGTCTCCGCTCGTCATCCTCTCCAAAACCTTCCCGTTCGCCGCATTCCATCTTTCCCGCTGCCCCCGTCGGTCCCCCGCCGTTAACGCAATCGTGAGGAAGCAGTGCAGAAACAGGATGAGCGTTTTGAGCACGACGGGCAGTCGCCGGTCCGGCTCAGGCACCTCCGACGCTGGTGAATCGTCCGAAGCAGTCGAAACTGCTTGTGAGCTAACCCCAACGCCAACAGCGCTGGGAGCGGACGGCGGTGTGGATACCCGCATCGCTTCTTCCGCAAAGGCGCCAAGAGACATAAAAGCATCGACGAGGAACGTCAAACCGTCGGCATCGGGGCCTGTCTCCTCCTCCTGCGATCCCCGGAAATGGAGCCATGAATCGAGCAGCTTGAGCAACGTGACCTGCGAGGAAGTTACTAGTGTCGTGTCAGAAGGGGGGGCGAGGTTGCGATAAAGCGTGTCGGCGAGGGCGTCTTGAAAGAGGAGAGCGAAGATGGTGTAGCTGGGGTCGAGTCGGGTGGACGGAAAAAAGGGTTAGATATGCGAAAGGTGTGCCTCAGTTTCACAAACGAATATGTCCAACTCACGCCAGACCTATCGAGTCCTCGGGATTCTCATCACCGTTGTCTGTGGTCGTCTTTCCGTCTTCCAACTCGTTTTCATTTTCGAGGATACCGTCGACGTGAAACAGCAACGACTGCACGACCGACAAGCCGGCCGGAGAAGTGACGAAGCTGCGTCTGAACGAACGAGCACAATGGAAGATTAGAGTTGCCGCTCCGAAGCCAGAAAGAGATGCTTGGAAGGTAGGCAGTCTCACCTTCGTTCCCTATTGTACCGCAGGCAGTTGAGGATAAGCACTTGAGTGGCTGAGACCGTGGCAGGTTCAGGCGATGTGAGGACTCGGCTGAAGATGGAGGCAGAACGTCGATCACCGACGTAATGTTGAATGCGGAAGTGAGTAGAAGGGACAGAGGGCAGCCAGGATTATCATACATCCCACTCCCACCTCCGCTGAGAGGGGAAATTGAATCCTCACATAAGCAGATTGTCATGAGCGCCTACGCCCACGAACGTCTCCCACAATCGCGCCTGCAGGTCGTCATTCGAAGTGATGGCGTTGGAAAGGAGCTGGACCAACGCTCTATTCAGTGGCAGGCCTTTGGGGGTTAGGGGACGGGGTGGATTCGGGATAGGTGATGGACAATGGAAGGGATCATGAGCATGTACAAACGACGACAAGAAACGATGATAAGTAAAAAGTATATGATTTGGTAGCCATGGACTTACACTCGGTGTCGGAAAGTCGAGCAAAAGAGGTAGCATAGAAGAGCAGCATCCGTATGGAGCGTTCTTCTTCGCTGATAAGGGAAACAGAAGAACGGTGAGGGCAGAGGGGTTCCCTGTCAGACATACGCATACTCTGTATACCATAAATTCCAAAATTGAGGGCCAGGGTCTGTGAGTGTCAAGCACCGAACTTACAACACTCTCTCCTGCGCCTCCTTGCCCCCAGCCGCGGCGTTCCTCAACATTCTTGCCAAACTGATGGCTACCAAAATCGCCACCTGTTTTACGTTCACATCAGCAGCTGGTTTTGGATCCTGAGGCGGCTTGGCTTCCGCTTCTTCCGCCGTAGAACAGTCTTGGATCGTACGGACGAGAGAACGCCAGAGGTATGAAATAGCTGGCCATGGGACAACCTCTGGGGAGGTTCGGCTAGAGGACGGGAGCAGGTTGAGGTTTCGGAAGTGGTCAACAGCTTCTGGCAGGCTCAAGCTCGAACGATCGGAAAGAATATCAAGAGGCCGGGTTACTGCTGATGCAAGGGCCGGCACCCGACGGTGCTCACCGGTACTCCGCGTCCCTAAGCTTCGCCGCCTCCTCGTCCAGCTCGGCAATCAGCGCGCGACCACCCACGTCGGTCGAACGCAAAAACCGTTGAATGGCCTCATCAAGACTTGCAGCCTGCGCTCCAGCGCCTGTGCCCATGGCCGCGTAAGTGGGCTTGCTAATTCAGAGCTCCCAGTTTATATGGTCCTGGCTCTTCGAAGCGCGCGCGGATGCCAGATCACGTGCCGCCTTGTGATTGATCGAAGGACAGCAAGAACGCGGTCCGTCGATGTACACGGAATGGCCTGCTATAAGACAGATGTAGAGCCTGCCAAGACCCGGTAGGATACTTCGTCGCACGCGTAGGAGAGACCGAGTGTCTTCTTACACACAAGGTGGACTCGAGAGGAAGAAAGCACTGGCGATCCATCGCTCGCTACTGCCTGCTTGCTTCCTCTCAGTCGCGACTATCAACGCGCCTGGAGAGCGCTGCGGCAGATGCCTACAACTTTGGCTGGTCTGGTCGATCCAGTCCAACTGCAACTCATCACTCCTCTTCTTCTCGCCATGCTTGCGACGTTCTCAACATGACTCGCCCTTCCTTCCTCGTGGCCGAGGAACAATATTCAGACTTACAAGACTTTATGCTTTCCGAGCCCCGAGGTCCCGATATGCGAAATGCCGAGCTCTTCCTGGCCATGATCACTGAAGCAGAACCTCCAGAGACGCTCGAGGTGGCGCCCGTTCGTATTGAGAATACGGTCGATGACGAAAGGCAAGATCTTTCCCAGGGCCACTCATCCACATACGTGCCCCTTTACTGCATGCTCAAGTCTTCCTGTCGCCTTTTTCGCCCTTCCTCCGATGCATTCGGGGTCCAACCTTGCAGCTGTCCCCCCTTTGAGTTCCAATAAGTGGACCGCTACGTATACACCAACTCGGTGGCCCCACCACCACCTTAGGTGCTGCAGGGCTGTGACTGTGATGCGGATGAGTGTGATCCTAAGACGTGCGCTTGCTTCAAGAGGCACATCGAGCTCGACCCAGTCAGCTGGGAAGGGTATGAGGACTTTGCCTATAATAGGGAGGGGCTGTGGGTGGGGCTTCGAGGCGCCCCTGCTTGGGAGTGCAATAGGTGCGTTGTTACTTCTAAGTCCGCCGATGTCTGGGTATATTTAGAAGCTCATATCTCTGCTGCTGGCGACTCCAAGTAAATGCGGCTGTTCCTCTTCGTGTCGAAATAGAGTCAGTATAAAGATGCGCACCCGCTCATGTCAGACAGCGTAGACGTTGACTTCGATGTTCTCTGCGCTGCATCAGGTCGTTCAGAAGGGCCGGCGCGTTCCTATTTGCCTCTTCAAGACACGCAAGAAGGGTTGGGGTACGTTTCTGATCGGCTTCCTCAGCCGCCGTAGCTCATTTTAATTCCTAGCACTTTCCATCTTGACGGACAGGTATCAAGGCCGACAGCTACATTCCTTCCGGAACCTTCATCGCTGTCTATGCCGGCGAGCTGGTGAAGGACGAGGAGGCTGAGGTTAGGGGCTTTTTGTACGAGAAGGAGGGTAGAATATACCAGTTCGACCTCGACTTCTGGCACTGTAACGCTTGGATGAACGAAAAGAGGTTTCTGACCGGACTGCCTCTCAAGAAGGACGCCACGCGCTGGAAGGTGAGCTACGGAGAACGGCTGGTCGCCCGGTCGCGGCCACATATGCACTGGCTTCATGCGCCAGTAATCGAATCCGTTTGACGTCCTGACTCCCTGCTTTTGTTTGGATCGGATGGATTCTCGGCAGAGGCGTCCAGTGTCTGTGACCCAAGAGCCGGAAACGCCAAACCAGTTGCGAAAGGGAAAAGACCTGGGCTCGGCGCCGAGGGCAAAACGACAGCCAACCATGGTCCTGTCTCCACCTCCCTCAGCTCTTTCGCCTCAGGTCAATGGCAAGAAGGTGGGTGCATCGTATCCTGTATCGCACGATGGAGCAACTATGCTTTAATTTCATGGATGTCGACTAGCTCAGGTTTGCAGCTACAAACTAATGTGCTTAGTCGCTGACTGGACAGTCCATATGTTTCTTTCGTACACAGGCATCGGATGTGACACCTTCCTCACGGCCGATAAACGGATCCGTCTTTCCTTCCCTAGGTCGTTCTCCGGTTCGGGATGGAAGTTCGGTGATGACGCCAATATCTCTTCTGTCCGACGGGGATGACGACGACGACAACGACTATTATCCTCCAGACGGGATCACGATGGAGATCCGACGTCCAGCAAAAAGGCCGAGGTTAGACAACCATCCAATGTCGGAAAAGCAAAATGAGCTCGGTTCCACCGCATTTGCGAATGGCTTTCCGGCCCTTGGTCGGCACACTTGTTTCAGCCCGTCTCCTGAGTCGAGTACTGGGGACCAAAATAATGCCTTCGAAGAGGCCGTGCAGACGAAGGAGGGAGAGACGAACGACGATATCAATGAGGACGTTGATGGCCATGAAGACGTTGGTGATCATGAGGACGTTGATGATCACCAGGACGTTGGTGATCATGAGGACGTTGGTGATCATGAGGACGTTGGTGATCATGAGGACGTTGATGATCATGAGGACGTTGCTGGTCATGAGGACCTTGATGATCATGAGGACGTTGGTGATCATGAGGACGCTGATGATCATGAGGGCGTTGCTGGTCATGAGGACGTTGATGATCATGAGGACCTTCATGATCCTCAGTTAAACGAGGATCTTGTCGGTGTTGATGCTTTCCACTATGGAAACGTGAGTTTACTCTCGGCCGGTCACTGTCTTCTGTCTGTCTGTCCGAAGCTTTCCTTACCAAGGCTTCCGGCACCCTGTCGGTTCGGTTCCTACAGATCTCTCGATTCCTCAAGTGAGCCTTGCATCGCCTTCCTGCGCTTTGCGGTCAATCTCACTGACGTGCTGTTCCTTCACACGATCTCCTTCCGTCCAGTCACTCATGCGATCCAAACTGCTACCTCCATCCGGTCTACGTCGAAGATCACGATCCACTTCGACCCTACCTTGCATTGTTCGCCAAGCGCGATATAGCCGAAGGCGAGGAGCTCACGTTCAGTTGTTTTGGCGATGACGACGACGATGTGGAAGGAGAGGAGGACGTTGTGACCAATGTTGATGAGGAAACGTACGTGTTGGAGGGACGCAAAGGGCCCCCGCAGACTGCCCTTCCTGAATCGCTCACCCATGGTAAGGCGAAAGACGCTACGACGGGAACGAGATCGGCGAGGATGTTGGCCCTCGAGCGCGTCGTTGATGCGGACAGTCCTGAAAGGCGGCGCCGAGCCGCTACGGTCGCCGCTTCCTTGTTGGGACCCGCTGCAGCGAAGAGTGAGGGGTGGGGGACTCGAAAGGATACTTGCTTTTGCGGTGAGTCCTCAATTTATGACTCGTCGCTTGTATCTTGCATCAGCGGCGTGTCTATCTTGTCCGACCTTGTTCGTTCTAACTCGGTCTGCCATGCACGTTTCGTCCCTACACAGGCGCGAGGAATTGTCGAGGCAAGCAATTCAGCATGTAAGATGCTGCGCTTCCATCACTTTCACGTCTCCCCCTTCTTTCTTGCTGTTCGACCGTCATCGTATGCCTCCGTTCCTTCGCCGTTTGGCTTGTGTGACCCTCTCAGCATGGGACAGAGCCATCACCACTACAAGCATCCATCCATCGTCGTCCCTAGAATTTCGTTTGATCTGCTGTTGTACTGCAATTGTAACCAGGCGTGGAACGCGCCCCCTCTGTCGTCTACACGTGATGAGATATCGATCCGATCACTTTGAGAGAAGACTTGATCTTCTAAAGCAGGTTCCAACACGCACGTCCTCGCACCCTCGTCTCACCACTTTGCCGCAAACGCTCTTCTAAAAACATCCCCCCGGAACGACCAACCGACTGGGATTAGAAATTAGAGATGCCGCCTCCAGAACTCGAACCGACGATCACGGAGCGCGACTTCGTATTCTCCACCTTGCCAGAAGGCCTCCGCGTCGACGGGAGGGGGATGATGGATATGCGCGAGCTGGAAATCCGTTTCGGCGAGGAGTTGGGATGGTGTGAGGTTAGGTTGGGGGAGGGAAGGTGAGTTGCTGTTCATTTCTGTGACGTGCCAGTTTTGTGTATGGAGCTCGGTCGAAGACTGGGAGACTGGGATGGTTCGGTTGTGCCGCCGGTGTGCTTGGTGAACGGCGCGAGCATAGGCTACGTTCGCAGCCCTCGGTACGGAGGGGGAAGGGGGGGGGGGAGGGTGGAATGAAACGGTGGGGTACGGTGCCCCCGATCTCTCGTCCGCTCATTCTTTCTCCCTCCGCCTTTTCGTTGCTTCTTGTAGGGTCATTGCACAAGTCTCCGCCTCCATCGTCCCGCCGCGAGAGGACCGGCCGTACGAAGGCTTCCTGATTTTGCACACCGAGGTGTCGCCTATGGCTGGACCTGGGTTTGAAGCTGGAAGGTATGTGGAGCAAGCTCTTACCGTTCTTCATCGTCCCATTCTCTATCTGGACGGAAACTAGGGACACCCTGGAGGAGCTGACCGACCCGTCGTCGCTGGTTGTCTTTGCACCCATCAGAGCATCGGAGGAGGAGGTGCTCATCACGAGGCTCTTAGAGAAGGCTTTGAGAAGGAGCGACGCGGTGGATAGGGAGGCTTTGTGCATCGTCGCTGGGCAGAAGGTGAGCGAGACATGGCCGCTCCCGTGTCACCCCTCTCATTTTAGTTCTGAGAATGAAGCCTCATCTCCTATCTCGTTTTTACACCTTTCGTCTCGGAAAAGGTCTGGCAAATACGGGTAGATGTCCATTTTCTCTCTCACGAGGGGAACCTTGTTGATCCGGCGTGCATAGCCGCCATTACGGCGCTCCACCACTTCCGAAGACCGGACGTGACGGTCATCGGCGATGAGGTGGAAGTGGTGAGTGAGCGCGTGCCACGATGCTTCCCCCTGCTCTCTGGTCCTAATCCGATTGGCTACTTTGTCTATTTCGTTCAGCACTCCATCGAGGAGAGAGTGCCAGTCCCTCTGGCGATACATCACACGCCTGTATGCGTCACGTTCGCCTTCTTCGATGACGGGTGAGTTGAATCGCATACCTTCTTGATTTCCTATGGGCGACCATCTGCGGCCTCAACCCCCTTGTCTCACTCGGCCCATATCTGTCATCTCTTTACTTTTCCCATAGCCCCCATACCATCATCGACCCTACTGCCCTCGAGCTCGCCCTTTCCTCCTCGACGCTCACTCTCACCCTCAACGCCCAAAAGGAGATCTGCGCCCTTACCAAAGCGGGCGGCGCGCCGCTGGAGCCAGATGAGATTTTGAGGGTGATGAACATCGCCGTCGGCAGGGTCAGGGAAATTAGCACAAGTATCAAAAAAGCGTTGGAAGAGGATGCGAAGGAGAGAGTCATCGAGGTGCGATGACGATGACCCTTGCTAGACTTGACTCTGGGGTGGGAAGTCGAACTGGCGAAGCACAGCGGGTATGGCAGTTGTGCTCGTGCCGACTCTCGCACCTACGACAATGTAATTATACGCGACCGCACAACTTGGCATTCAAGTTCGGTCGCATGAGCGACCAGTGGAGCTTTCTAGCGGCTTTCTAGGAACTTTCTAGTCGGCATGTTTTTCTCTTATTGCGTCCGGTGAACGCTTATAGGACGGAGGTCAGGCCGACTTCAAGGCCACTTTGTCGACCCGACGGACGAGGCAGTGCCGAACGTAAGAAATCCCTTTGTCCCCAGAATATTCGCAGCCGCTCGCCTTGCTCTTAAGTTCTCTAGCCTCGCAAAGGCAGGACATGGTTTTGTATCGAACGTCGTCGTTATCATCATCATCATCGCCCTCCATTCTCAGCGGCCCGCGAGAAGGAGATGTACAAAATAGAGGAAGGGGGGAACCGAAGCCTTTTAAAGCTCTGTTTAAAGTGAGACAAGCAAAGAGATAGTAAGCATGGTCAGCAAGAAGCACAGGAAGGAGATGGGGAAAAAGAGAAAAGGATGCAATGATCCTGTGATGCACTCACTCTGCATGGCCTGGATGTCCGAGGACTGGACGTCTGCACAAGCCAAGGAGGAAGCAGTCAATAACGGGGATCGACACGTGGAAGATGGCGGGATGGATGCCAAACGAGAACCCACAATCCTCGAACTCCTGGATCTTCTCCTGGAGGTCATCGAGCGAGACCTTCTCGTCCTCAATGACAAGAGTAATCTGCAACTTCTTGACACCGTAGCCGATGGGGACGAGCTTGGAGAGACCCCAGACGAGGCCGTCCTGCTCGATGCCGCGGACGGACTTCTCGAGCGCAACCATGTCAGTCTCGTCGTCCCAGGGCTTGACGTCAAGAGTGACGACAGACTGTCGGTAGGTCGAAAAGAAAGGAGTGATCATCGGTCAGGACGGGGGATCAAGCGCGAGCAAGGAGAAGGAGCAAGGCTAGACGAAAAGGGAGCGATGACGCGCCTTCTGGGCAGCCTTGGGCTTGTTCTTCTTCCTCTCGTTGTACTCGGCCACCCTCTGCGCCTTGATCCTCTCCGCTTCCGGGTCCTCCTCCTCGTCCGAGCCGAAGAGCTCGAAGTCCTCGTCGTCACCACCCTCAGCGGCGGCAGCGGGGGCAGGGGTCGTACCGGCAAAGACGGCGGCGGCGGCGCTGGCATCGCCGGAGAGGGTGCTGTGCTCCGCCTCGTACGAAGCGATGTGGGAGTACCACCGAGAGATGTGCGGGTACTTGTTCTCGTCGGGGGACCTGATGGCCTTGAAGACGGTCACGTCAGCCTGAGAGGGAGTGTAGCTGAGGAGGAACAGGAGAAGGCGAATGTGAGCTAGGCAGGCTAACCGAGTCGTCGACACCCCATTGCCAGTCCAGCTCTCGCTCTCGCACTCCGTCACCACGCAGAAGGATCAGAAAGCTTGGAAAAAAGGGTTTCGTCAAAGCATAAAGTGCGGGGTCTTACGCCGCGGACTCGGAAACACGGACCAAAGCTTAATTTCATCTTTTCCCTTCAGCGCAGCGAGGAGCGGAGAAGGCAAGAAGGACTGGTGCACAACGTTCTGCTTGTCGACTCACCCAGAGAGGTAGGCGCGGGTGGAGAGCGCCTGCTCAAGCTGGCTGAGGCCAGCGTCCGTAGTGAAGTCGGGGAGAGACATTGCGCAAACGAGAAAGGTATGTGGTGGAGGAGAAGAAGGTGGGCGGTGATGGGGGTCGTCGTCGTCGTCGCCTCCTGTCTTCCTTCCTTCTTGGGGCGTCAGATTTTCTCGCCGCCCTTTTCTCGCGGCACGTGCCCAGCACAAACCCCGCTTCTCTCCGCTATTCCCCGTCGAAGGCACATTCGATCGGACCATCCTACCGTTGAACTGGCTGGCCGGCGACGACCATCACAAACACGGCAAGATGGACCTTCTCAAAGCCGAAATCGAGAGGAAGCGCAAAGCCGATTCACTCTCTTCTTCCTCGGCACCTAGCGTCAGTGGAGCCGCGACCAAGTATGTGCGACGGGGCGAGCTGGAAAGGCGGAGGGAGGAGGAGTACAGGCGGGAGCAAGAGGAGAAGCAGAGAAGGAGGGAGGAGAAGGAGCGTAAGGAAAGAGAGGAGAAGGAGAGAGGGTGGAAGAAAGGGAGGGACAGGGCGGTATGTTTTTTGGTATATTCTTCTTTGTGTTTAGCGAGTCAGTAATGCTCACTCCGGTACCCGCGTCTCCTCTTCCGCTGGCCTTGCTTGCAGAGCGCAACTCCCGAGATCCTCTCCGAAGACAGCTCGCGAGGAGGTACCCCGACAGTGGCAGCGGCCATTATTGATAACTTAAGCGGAGCGGGAACGACGAAGGAGGCTTTCAATATTTCCAACGAAGAGGCCATTCGACGTCTTCGCGCCAAAGGTCAGCCTATCCGCTTGTTCGCCGAGTCAGACAAGGAGCGACGGTTGCGCCTGCGTGCCCTGGAACTGATCGAGGAAAAGGGCGGAGGCAGGGAAGGGCAGAACGATTTCATGAGAGCATTGGGAGATATGGAGAGCGGGATGGATCTGGAGGAAATTGAGCGCAGGGCCCAGACGAGTGCCGCCGGCGCAGGAACTGCACGCAAGACCACCGAGGACAAGAAAAAGGGCAAAGAGGAGGCCGGAGGCGCCGATGGTACGGATGTCAATGCGACTGGACAGGAAGAAGAGGATGGTATGGGTCCGCCACTCGACCTTGACCTCTTGAGGAAGGATCCGAACAAGCTTTATCCAAAGATCTATTACATGCTGAAAGTTGGTGATATCCGCCACCTCATCCTTCACGACAGAGAAGACTAAAGACTGACGTGACCATTATTTGCCGCACTTATCGTTTGCCTCAATTGTTCTATTCCATTGTTTGAAATCAGGACCTGCTGAAGGAATGGGAAGAATCGATGGCACAACGACCGGATCACCTCAAACGGAGCACGCAGGGGAAATTGGCAGCCGCCACACAGGTGCAGACGGCCGAGTATCTCAAACCGTTCTTCAAGGCTCTGCGGAAAAGGGTGGGTGCTTGCCGCGGTCAAGCTGTGTCCGTTTTGCCTGATCCTGTGTCGGCTCGGACTGACTCGTTCGATCCACCTTGTCCATAATACCTCACTCCAACGCAGGACCTAGAACCAGACGTCCTAGGCCGAATATCGGAGATCGTGCATCACATGCAGAAGCGCGAGTACCAGAAGGCCAACGACGCTTACCTTCGCCTGTCCATCGGCAACTCTCCATGGCCTATTGGTGTGACCATGGTCGGGTGAGTGATCGTGTGGTCTTCGCGTGGTCTTCTCGTCCTTGCCTCGACTTCTGACGTTTTGGTCGCTTGACAACTGATTAACGCTGGCAATTTCACTCTCTCGTTTCTCACAGTATCCACGAGCGTTCGGGACGTGAGAAAATTTTTAGCAGCAACGTCGCCCACGGTGAGCCATCGTAGTGTCCTTTCACTTCCAGATCCGTCCTAGTATTTGCACGTACACCAATTGTTATCGCTCTTTCGGTCCGTTTACTCGTTAACAGTGCTCAACGACGAGGTCAGCCGGAAGTATATCCAGAGCCTGAAAAGGTGAGCGTAGCCTCGCCCATCTTCACGAGAGGAAATTTTGACTGACCGCCATTCTCCCGTGCATCATCAACCCAGGTTGATGACTTTCGCGCAGACGAGATACCCGCCATGGGAACGTTCGCAGCTTATGGGATAAATGGGGAGCTGCCAGACTTCTTCCTCCTCTTCAGGATGGCGGCTGTTGAGGAGGTCAAAGCTTTGCTTGTAGTCGCTTGTGCCCGCCGGAACTGTATCTCTAGCTGTCATGTTCTTGCACTCCACTTCGGTTCTAATATGTCCGAAATATATTCCTCTCTTACTTATCGGCCACGTGTGACAGGTACCAACTATATGTTCTTCTTCCAGTCTGCGACCGACGTCTCTCCCTGAGTCGCTCACAAAATTAGGCGACGGGAGATTCGAGAAGAGAATCACGGCTCGCTCGCATCGAAGCGAGTGCGAGCCTACGATCGGATCATTGCACGACGGTAGCAGAGATGGCAAACTTTCTCCCCTTCTCGGCCGTCCAGAAAGTCTCATGCCACCTGCGCACGAGCCGGTGGGCGTCCGACACGGAGGTGAGCCGAACAAGGAAGTGCGAGGTCGTGGTGCCAACGCCCCTGCGGGTCGAATCGAGCAAGGGAGGAGGGATGAAACGATCGTCAGACATGGACGTTGTCATCGGATCGAAATCTCAACGCTCCACACCCAAGAAAACACTTACCTAGGCACCTTTAGCACAGAACCCCGCTCTTTCAAATCCCTCGCGAGCCTAAACTCTTTACCAAGTCTCTTCTTCAATGCATCCTCCCTTAACATGCTCGGTAGACCAGAGACGAGGACGACAAGACCGCGCTCGGAGGCTATGAGGTCGAGGTAAGGAGAAAGTTCGCGTTCGCGGGGGCCTTGTGGACCCCGGATGCGGGAAGGAACGCGGGCGACAAAGAGCTTGGGGAAGAAGAGAGGATGACGGGCATCGCAAAAGAGTGAGCAAGAGCTGGATAACTTTCCCTCACTCTCTCCCACATCTACTCACCGTGTCGGCGATGATCCTGGTCCCGCCGATGAAAGTCCCGTGGGCATTTTTCACAAACTCCTCTGCTCCGTGGCGAGAAATGAACTTGAGGACAGCACGGCCTTTGGGACGAAGGGTAATGTCGCGCAGGAAGGTTACTAGGGGTACGGAGTTTGGAGGGAGTAGGGAGCACAATGGATGAAGCGTTTACCGATGAGTTTCCGTCTACAGACGCCCATCACTGGTCAGAAACGACACGACTCACCCGAGCTGAGCTGACTCTGGATACGCCTCTGGGCCGGCCCCGCCAGTCTTGTCACGTCCGCCTCGAGCGCGGTGGGGGGAAGGCCATCAACAATGACGTAGGGCGACTTATCGCCCAGGTTGTCGGGGACCGGATAGACAGGCCTGTCGGCCATATTGGATGAGATTGGGTTGGCTGATAAGAAAGAAGAAGAGTGGAAGCCGGTGTCGATCGGATACGACGGATGGTCAACCACCCAGTCCGGGTCGCAACCCAGGCGGAACGGCGCAGACGATAAAAGCCGGTCCACACAGAGTGCACATAGAGAAGGAAAAAAAGATTGTCCTACCCACCTCCACGTCTAGAAGAGTGCTTCTCCAAAGCCTCGGACTGAGTGGTCAACGTCCTCCTCGCTCCGCCCATTTGCAAGGTCCAACCGGCGTTCTCAGCACCACTGACGCTCCTGCAAGCGCATTTCGCTCGGCTCACATGAGCGACAGCTGGGACCCGTGCAGCTCGTGCGAAGAGCGAGAGTACGGGCAAAGAGGAAGAGAAAGAGGAGGCGAACGACATGGCGTCTGGCAGGTTGGTGCGAAGAAGACAAAAAGACGTCGGCGAATGATCGACGATTTCTGGTCCGCGCCGCAGTCACGACGCTCAACCCGGCTGGTAAGGCTCGACTGTGTGATGATGGACTCGCCCATTCCAACTTCAGTGTCATGATACATAGGCCGAGCGGGTACACAACGTAAGACAGAAAGGGAGGCTCGCAGAGGCAAAACAGAAACCGTCTACTGATGCCAGGAGATAAGAATGAAGAGGGGAAGGGCGCAATTGTGGAGTCACGACTGCCCACACCGCAGGCCATATCACAGTAAATGAAGATGTGAACACTCGTGTAGAAGCAAAAACAAAGGCATCACACTGTCCAGTTCATCATACATTCGCAGAACGCAATTACCAGTTGTTCTCCATCACGCGTCCGTCGTTGTCGCCACCGCCTCACGCGGACTGAGAGCACGTTGAGAGGGGGAGATGTTGCGCTCGGAGGCACCGGCAGCACCCTCTTCTTCGTTGACCATCTGTCAAAAAAATCGGAAACGAGAATAAGGCACGGGTCACACGAGGAGGCAACAATTATGAAGCAAGTGACGCACCTCCGTCGCGTCCACCCAATCATGATAGAGGTCGATAGGCTGGGTGAGCGTGTTGGTGGAAGTCTGGTACTTCTGCCCGCACACTTTGCAGGACAGATATCCTAGCGCGTTTTCCCTGTCTCTGTCGGTCGGTGGGTTCCGGAGACGAAGGGAGGGAATCAAATGAGATACGAAATGTGACATTCATTGAAAAGGTCGAATCGGCAGAGTGCTGGCCCAGAACAAAGGAGGGGAAAAATAAAATAAAATAAAAAAGGGATGATCGCGTGCTCACATCTTGCACGTCACACTGGCATCATGATTGCAGAAGATGCAGTTGAACGTGGTGGCTGAGAAGGTGGGCATTGGACGGGGAAAGAGACTCAGCGAGACCATTAAGGACCGGGTTGGCCTGTCTCTGGCAGCTCATATCACCGGCATAAGACCTCGCTTACCCAGCTTCTCCTGTTTCTTCGGACCTGTAGGCTTGCGCGCCGACTTCTTTCGCTTGCCCATCTCCACGCCGCCTTTGAAATTGAAAACAAGGGGAAAGGTGAATGGATGGTGGTTGACAGCAGACGCAGCTACACCTCCCGAGGCGTGATCGGCTCGTGCCGCAGTCGGTCAGCGGTGCTGCGGCCCACGGCAAGAAGATGGCCTCACGAATTGGAAAGGCGACGTCGACAACGACGACAACGACGACGACGGACAGAAGACGTTCAGCGGAAAGCCGTTCGTGTCTTCCGCCATCATCCTATCCGCCTCCAAGTCATCTGTCTTGTGTAACCGCTTGCGACGGCATCGTCCTCGTCACACGTCCTCCCCGCATCATCTCCGCCTTTCGGTCATGATCCTGTCCTCTGCCACTCCCTTGGCACGGTCGATCCTCCAGGTCGCGCGCTCCGCCCGGCCTCGAGCGGCGCCCCTCGCTCTCTGTCGTACGTTCACCTGCTCCCAATCACACGGACAACGACGGGAGGACGCCTTCTCTGTTTCGCCGCCCTTGTCTCGGCACCAGGAGAAGCAACGGCAAAAGAGGGATGCTCGACTGCGAGATCTGATCGAGATCTATTACGCCTCGGAGGACTTCTTTGCCCTGCCTTCCTCCTGCTCTTCTTCCTCTTCATTGTCGACGTCCACGGCCGAAGACAAGCATCTGGAGAGACGCATCTCGGACGTCTTCAGGAACAGCTGGACCATCAACCCAGCTCCGAACTTCGTCAACCTCTACCAGCTTCGCGACGAAGCGGACGGACGACCATCATCCGTGTCCAGCGACTTGGTCTCGCCCGCCGCTTCTTTCGGAGGTCGCGCGGCCTTCTCCGCAAGCACGACCCGGGTCGCCTCCCTGGATGGCATTTTCGATGATGCCCCAGGCTCCGAGAGGAAGGAGCAATACGTGGACGCAACGTCCGCGGCAAGGGCGACGAGGGTGACGGACACGCTATTCGGAACGGTGGGGGAGAGGCCTGGGTTGGACACCTTGAGGGAAATGAAGAGGCCGGTGGCGTGGGAGGAAGGAGAGGGAGATGAGGGTGGGCGGTGATGGTGTACTTCGCTTGCAAATTTCATTGACGCGCGCATCCTATCTGGCCTTCCCGAGTGAGCTTCTGATGCACTTCAAAGGAGTGGACGGGATCTTCTTGGGTTCCTTGGGGCTAGGGAAGGTAATTGAGAATCCTGTGTTTGCGAGGATTCGCGCTTGGACGTCTCTAATCAGTTGCAAGACAACGCGACGCGACCTATATACCATCGACCTCGCCCTAGGAGATCAGGGGCTGACTACTGTGTGCCCTACAGCTGACAACTGTGGCCATCTCGTTCCTCTCTTTTGCGGTCTGTTTACGTGCCCTTCACACGCTGATGATTACGAGAGGATGCACGGCTACGAAAGCTGACTCCGGACACGACAAGTCGAGTACCCAGAGCGTTCGGCTCGGTTCGACTCGACTCGAATTGGAGGCGACTGTACGTACATGTGCATACTCGAGCACTGTGCACGTTCGTGTACACACGTGTAGTTTACATGGTCGCGTACTTCCGTTCGTTCCTTTCCTCCGTAACTGGTGTGGCGTTGCAGATCGTGAAGTGAAGAGGTATCGAGGATAGGGAAACGAGCGGGGAAGGAAGCAGGGAAGGCTAGGAGCGTGGATTGAAGGCGCTGGGAGAAGAGGGAGATGAGGGGTTCGATGGCATGATGACGACGTGCCGACGGAAACCGGCCCGGTGAGGTGAGGTTGGTGGGAGGAAGGAGGGAAAAAGAAGAAATGATCGATCAGGCCACGGTCACGGTGAGGAGTTTGACGATGCCGTCGATGGCAATGCCTCGGTGTTCGTGACACGCGGTGGGAATGGGAGGGGGAAATGGTGGATGGAATGAGAATATCAAGACCAACTTTTGCGAGCAGGATGGACGGAAGGGATCCGCAGAAAGAATCGGGAGGAAGACGGGTGGGTCAAGTTAGCTCACCGTGGTTAATGCCTGTGAGAGGTAAAATGGGGAAGATGCGCACGTCAACCATTCAGTGGCTACGGAGCCCCGAAGTGCGAGTTGATATACGCACCAGCGGAACCGGAGGGGAGGAGGCCGGAGATGGACTCGACGGTGGCGGTGTAGAATGTGCCCTACAAGCGAACAAGAGAGCGTACGAGCACTCAGATGAAGGAGCAGGGGGAAGACAAAGATAGACAAATGTGCCGAGACGAGCCAGCAAATCGGAGACGAGCGCAAGCCTGAATGAAGGCCGAGTGCCGAAGGCTGAGAGAGCTCGCCACCATCGTAGAGATTCGGACCTGCACTACTTTCCCACTCACGCTGTTAGAGCTACCCTGAGTGGCGTTGCCCACAAGGTAGTCCCTGCCGAGGTCATATCCGTTCGGAGCGACTGGGCGATGTCGGAGCGGAACGAAGAAGGAGCAAAGAAGAGGGTGAGCTGGTCTCCTGTGGGAGGAGATCGAAGCTGACGTGGGGCGAGGAAGTTTTTTTTTTTCATCACACTCACTGGTATGGCTTTGGGGAAGGCCCTTGAGACAAGGGAGACGGGCGGGGGACAGGGAAATTGATTTCAAAGCGTCGAAGGGACAGACACGTAAAAGACCAACAGGCTGCGTGGACGTGACATGTGCTCCAGCTCCGCTCACCTTTTCCACGGAAACGCTAGGAGAGCACAGACGAAGGAGCGAAGTAAATGGTTTGTTGGCTGGCTTCAGTCCAAGATGGAAAGAGACGGGAGGGAGAGGACGGTCGACTGATGACGGACGACGGAACGCACGCGAGGAACCAAGCGCCGCTGTCGGCCTGACAGCCGTCCTGGTGGTATGTGCGGAGGTGGTTGCCCTGGATGGTGACGCAGCAGTGGAAGGAAAGTGGAACGAGAGGGGGAGAATAGACATAGCCGACTGTGAGCGACCATTGAGAGGAGGATCGGTAACATGCTCTCATCTCGGCGCGACTCTCGCCCACGAACGTTTCGAAGCAGGAGCCGCCGAACGAGTAGTCCTCACGGAGCTCGTCGGTCTGGGCGACGTAACCATTCCCGTCGCCGAGGTTGGCGGTCTGGGCATCGCCGAGGTGGATGCCGAGGCACTCAGTCGTGAAGCTGAGGCTACGTCGGTGTCGGGTGGGCGTGAAGGGGCAGGTTAGGGGATGGAAGGTGAGTTGGCTGGGTGTCTCAAAGTCGTCGCGTTCGACGCTAAGGATACTAACGACCTGTGAGGGCGCGAGCAGAGCAGAGTGAACGGACGGAGTGGACAGACGTCAGCTTGACGAGGCGAGACAAGCCCACGCTGAGCTAGCGGATTCACTGAAGGTAGGCCAAGATGCCACTGCTGGTTAACACCTCCAGGCTACTCTCGCCGGATATTATGACATTGAGGGGCTCGCTCGAGTTGGTGAGCATCGATCCCCCGTTCACTACGGGGGAGTAGTAGGCGACGGCGCGGGGGACGAGGGCGTACGAAGGGGCGGGGGCGACGTCGGCGGGGAAGGGGAGGGTGGTGGAGAGAGGGAGAGAAAGGAGGGCAGCAAAGAGAGCGAGCGGGCCCATGTCGACTGACCGGGGTTTCCTGCGTGTGAGAAGTGCAGAAAAGAGAGGTGGGAAAGAGGAGGAAGAGAGGTGAGGGTGAGAAGAGTGAGGAGGAGCGGGTTTTCCGCATGCGACGGCGTGTGCTTTTGACGACGATGGCCGCCGTCGCTCTCTCTTCTAACCCTCCTTCCTCTCTCTCGCTGCAACGCGCGGTCCCTGGCTTTGCCTGACGTGGCCTCACCGCGAGCTCAAGCTAGCTGGCAAGGTGGTGGGAAAGAAAGGGCTGAGAGAAGCAAGGTAGGAAAGCAGGTAAATGAGCGATGCAGCTCGCGCGGTCAGTCACAGCCAGCGCTGGGCAGGCCAAGTCAATGTCAGTTAGGGGCTGGCAGGTCAGGGGCAGGTCGTCCATCGTCCATCGTCCATCTCTAATATCTGGTCTCGACCATCCAACATCCATCGTCCATCACCCGTCGTGGTTGGTGGTGGTGGCGATGGTCATAGTTCGCCTTTTTGCCCCGTCGCTGATCGACACCCAACGTCAAGCGCTGTGCCCTCCGTCGTGCAATCACCCGACCGCGGACAGAGATGGCGCCGAGAGAGAGACGCCAAGGTAATCGTAAGTGTCTAGAGAGAGCACGGCGAGGCACAATACAGGACATGATAACCAAGGTACTGAATGCATGTAGATATCGTATTCAGCCCACTTGTGCCTCTACAATCACGTCGCACGACAGCAACCTAGAAAAGATCCCGAACGGAACACTCGCACGTGACAAGCAACGCAGTTTTTCGGACCACAGGAGCCATGTCCACGCATGTAGGTCGGCCCAGTGGCCCCTTCAGCCCAACGTCTCAATACGGCGAAGGAGCGTTCTGTGCCGCCGACCCGTCTCCGCCCCGCCCCCACGTCCTCCCGCCCAAGGACGGAACCTGCAAGGGTTTCGTTCCCGGCGACGGAACGGACGAGAGAGCGAAGGGCGGACGAATGCTTCTCGGGAGACGAGCATGGACCCCTCCGACGTGGGACTCGCGTCGGGGAGCTCTGTGGCGCTCCCTGCCTGCGTCCGAGCGATCCGCGCCCGACGCCAAGCGAATCGAAATGGGAACATACGACCCGTCACGATATAGACTGACCACAAGAGACCGCGGCCCGTCCGCCGCATTCTCGACCGAGTGCGAATGGACAAACAATGAGGCCCATCGTTCGCTTCAACGGCTCCCCCAAGTCCACACTCACGCAAAAGGCGATCGACCCCAAAGAGTGCGGCACAGCCATTGAGCCATAGGGGGCAGGTCAGACGACCAATGACAATTCCGGTGCGAGACGCAGGCATGGAGGCATAGTCATGTAGACGAGCCAACCGAGGTGGGAGTGGTCCTTGTTACATACTTTTTGGGCCAAAGGCAAATCGCCGTGGCTTCTCCGTGCCGTAGTCATACATTGACGCCAAAGTTCGAGTCCATAAGGAGGCAGAGCGAGCACACGAGGGCGCTTACTCCTCGTCGGCTTCCTCGTCAGCGTCGAAGTTGACGTTGAAGAACCGGATCTCGTAACCCTGCTTCGAGGTGGCAACGACGCGAAGCCAGTCGCGGAGCTGAGAGCGTCGGAGGTACTTCTTGGAGAGGTACTGTGAACGACAGGCGATCGAACAGGTGCAAGCAAGAAGCGAAGCAGAAAAACGTAGGAATGGAGAAGCGAAGAAGAGTCACCGTCAGCTGCCTGATCCCTGAGCTGTGCCTCTCGCACAATGCAGCTGAAATGACGTTCCCCATGAGCCCTTCGAACGCACCTTGAGGTACCTCTTGGAGAAGGGGATGTTGGTGGTGACGGTGATCTTGCCTTCACCCTCGCGGGTGATCACCACACTGTCACCAAGGTTGCCAGCTCGGCCCTCCACCTTAATGCGGTCGTGCAGGAACCTGACGATTTCCAAGTCGGACAGAGGGGAAAAAGCGGTGAGAGAATGCCAAGCTGAAAAAAAATACGATGCGGCGTCGATCCCTGCGCCATGCTCACTTCTCGAACGACGCCGCATCAAGGATCTTGTCGTTGGCGGGGCCGCTGAAGTCGATGGTGTACTTGCTGACCGGCTTGGCGGTCTTCTGAGCAGCCTTGGGAGCCTGTCATCGTCCCGTCAGGGCAGGCAAATGCCGATCCAAGGACGATACGTGGAATGGAAAAACATGGGCAAACCTGTGCGTCAGCCTACTGATTTCCAGCAAAGCGGTTCGACGCATTCGCCCCACTCGGCGGTAGGAAGGGTTTGCTAGCGCACCATTGCGACGTGAGAGGGTGGGCGACGGGGTAGTCTTGATGAAGTGAGGATTACTGAGGAAGGACACGGCCGCGTCCTGCTGTCGAGAATCAGAGCGATTGGATTGTTCGGCTGTCACGTGCAAAAATACCAGCAGTAGGGTTGCTAAATTCTATACAGTCCGTGTCTTGGGATTAGCCCCGTCTATCACCGCTCTTTCCTCCGCCCTCCCGTCCTTCGCGGCCTTGTCGCTTGGTTGCACCGACGTCAGACCGTCGCCCTCCATCCTCATTCCCTCAAGAGTGCATCGCCCAGCATGCCTAACGTCAAGGACGTCGCCGCCGACACGTTTATCACCGCGTACGCCAACCACCTCAAGAGGTCTGGTGCGTAGCGTGCTCCTTCCTTTCCATCTCGGTTGAGCTCGTTTGCGCTCCAAGCTGTGCCATGCGTGTTTTGTGCATCCGCCGCCGAAGGACTGCATAGACTGACACTTGACCTTTCTTCACCGGGCTTTCTCGCGCGTCCTCGTCTTCTCCTTTGCAGGCAAGCTTGAGGTGCCTACCTGGGTGGACATCGTCAAGACGGGCCACTTCAAGGAGCTTGCTCCCTACGACCCCGACTGGTACTACGTCCGGGCTGGTGAGCATTTCTTCAGGCCGTCTTCTTTTTCATTCCAGGTTTCTGTCGCTTCTTTGCAGCGGTCGTGGTGTGGGGATGGGATGGAGGCCATACAATTGGACGGCTGGTTGGTCAACTGTGCGCGGGCAAGATGGTGGTGCGCATGATGCCATACCTGTGCAGGGTCGCAGCGAAGTTGGTTTTCATGGCCTCAGTGGTTACTCCGACGTAGCTGCGAGCTTGCACTCCCTCTCCAGGAGGCGAGCATAGTCGAGGAGAGAGGGGAACAAGCTCAGGCCCATCGTTGGAAGGAATGTCACTTCGTGTATGGAAACATGACAGCTGACCGCTTTACTCCATCATCCATATTTATTCCTTCTCTTTCAGCCGCCGTTGCCCGCCACATCTACCTGCGCAAGGCCGTCGGTGTTGGCGCTCTCGCTAAACTCCACGGTGGCGCCAAGAACCGTGGCTCTCGCCCGTCCCACCACGTTGACGCCTCCCGCGCCGTCCAGCGCCGGGTTGTGCAGAGCCTCGAGGGCATCAATGTTTTGGAGAAGGACCCCAAGGGCGGTCGCCGTATTTCGCAGGACGGCATGCGTGACCTTGACCGGATCGCGACGGCCATCCTCGAGTCCCAGGCTGAGGAGGAAGAAGAGGAGGAGGACGAGGATGAGGAGTAGACGCTTCGGTTCACTTCCTCTTCTTTTCGCCTATTTCTTTCTGTCTTTCCTCTCTTCGCCCACTTCCCTCTCCTGCATTGGCTTCGGCCGTCGGCAGCCCACACCGCACGCCCCCATGCCTCTCCTTGGCTTGGCCTGGCCCACGCCGGCCTGAGCTAGCCTCGTCGAGTTCTCTTATAGGTCACCATGTATGAGTTAGCCCCGCCTGCCGCATCACCCAAAAAAGATTCATACTCTTACATGCATGGACCGTACGAGGCCGATTACTGTCTTGTGCGGCGATGGTCTTGTGCTCCATCGCCGCATGCTCGACGTGGCCAGTTTCACTGCGGCGGATGTAAGCGGTCTCGTGAACTGAGTGACCGCAGTATTTCGACCACTCCTTGAGAGTATGGACTAGAGAGATGAAAGAAGCCCTCACCTAGCCCTGCAAAGGTGGTATCCTATACGACATGTCCCACGGGCAATTCGACGACGCTCCTTCCGACGATGAAGCTAAGCTCGTCCTCGAAGCTGAGCCGGTCTTCATCGCCCCGGCTTTTTCGACGAGCTGCTCGGCCCAGCAAGCGGACGACGCAGTGGAAGTTCCAGACTATGCACAAGGTCGACAGCCGGGGCGATACATTGACGACAGCGAAGAGGAACCGGAGGACGAGGATGTTGAAGACGAGTTTTGGAACGACGAGGAAGATGCGGACGAGCTGATCGAGAGAGACGGGCTGGACGGGGTGGAGGGTGGCGATTGGGAGCACATGCGTGGTGGTGAGTTGGAGATGAGGGAGAGAGGCTTGTCTTCTCAGTCTCTTAACCCTCATTTGGCTTCTTCTGTCCTCTCGTTGTTTGATTTCATATTCCCCCTTGTGTCGTCCTTTCTATTCCACCCCCAGACTTCACGAAACAGTTCAACCGCCAGCGCGCCCTGGCCTCCGCCACGGACGCCGCTACGCTTGCTTCCCCGCGAGTGCGAGGAAACCCTACTGCCGCGGCCTCTTCGTCTGCCTCGACGTCGCAAAGACAGGCACAAGGAATTATGCTGCCTCCATTGAATAACCCTCTCCGTCCGCAGCAGGCGAAGGTAAAGGCGAAGCGACTGGTCGGCGCAGGGGATCCATCCGGCGCCGCATCGGCGACCCAAAACGCCGGCGAAAAAGACAAGTACGAGAACCAGCTGGCCGCGCTGGCCAAGTACGCCTCCCGACTCAAGCTCGATGGAGACTGGCATTCGTCAGGAGGCGTGGGCGGGGGCGTGAGCAGGAAAACGGGTGGTGGGACAGATCACCGGGGTCACACGAAAGACAAGGCGGACAGGGCGACGACGGAGCAAGTGCTGGATCCGCGGACGAGGCTGATATTGCTCAAGATGATCAACCGAGGGATGTTATATGAAATCAACGGATGCGTGAGCACCGGGAAGGAGGTGAGTGAGCATACCGAATCGTCATTGGTTACGCCATCGCTGCGCAATCTTGCCATAAGTTCATGTGTGTAACGATAACCTTTTCTATGTGATCATGTCTATCTTCCTAGGCCAATGTGTATCACGCCTTCACCCTAGACTCGACCCACCTGGCACTGAAAATCTACAAGACCTCGATCCTCGTCTTCAAAGATCGGGACCGTTACGTTACGGGCGAGTTCCGCTTTCGACACGGCTACGCGAGAAGAAATCCTCGCAAGATGGTCAAGCTCTGGGCAGAGAAGGAGATGCGCAATCTCAAGAGGCTGGCCGCCGCCGGTGTTCGGTGTCCCGAGCCTTTGGAGGTGCGGGAGAACGTGCTTGTCATGGGATTTTTGGGCGACGTCGACGGATGGTGAGTCAACCGTTCTATAGAATAGGTTTGCGCTCGGCTGAAATCGCTTACATTACATCACGTTATATCGTTCGCTGTAATAGGGCGTCCCCTCGTTTGAAAGACGCAGCGATCCCGACAAGAGGCTACCCTTCGCTTTATCTGGAGCTCGTCGCAGCCATGCGCATACTTTACCAGGTCTGCCGACTCGTGCACGCCGACTTGAGCGAGTACAACATTTTGTAAGTCTGGTGTGAAAGCGTTGTCCAGCCGAGGATGCGCTCACGTTGGTGCTCCGGTGTTTTGCCCCATCTCCCTCTTGCTCCTCTCCCTAAAGATACCATCGTTCGCACCTCTACATCATCGACGTATCCCAGTCCGTAGAACACGATCACCCAGCCGCGTTTGACTTTCTCCGTTCAGACATCAAGAACGTGGACGACTATTTCTCGAAGAGGCGAGTGGAGACGCTTGGCATGCGCAGGACGTTCGATTTCATCATCCAAGATCGCAGCAGGGACGGCGAGGAGACTATGGATAAACTTGTCGAGCGGGTCAAGGAGTACACCGCAAAGAAAGCACAGGAGGAAGCGGCCGAGAAGGAGGCCGAGCGGGTCACCGACGGGCAAGGGGGATCTTCATCAAAGCCGGCTTCGTCGACGAGCAAGGATTCGAGTCACACTGCTGCGACGACGTCAGTAGCAGCATTGCGACATGCCGTGGGCGATGACGACGCCGTCTTTGCTAAAGCCTACATCCCACGAACGCTCAACGAGGTGTACGACCCGGAGCGGGACGTGGAAAGGCTGAGACGCGGAGAGGGAGATCAACTCATATACAATAATGTTACCGGCATCGCGGAGGCCAATCGAGGCCGGGATGCGAGGCTCAGGGCAAATGGGGCCACGGACGACGAGCCAAGGCCTGCTTCCTTGGTCCCGTCGTCCACCAATACCGACTCTCGGAAAGATGGCGACACGAATAAAGAGCTGGGTGCGGGCAATGAACAGGACACTGGTCACGGTCAGGAGCAAAGCGGGGAGGATGAAGAAGAGGGACAGAGTGAGGACGACGATGAAGAGGAAAGCGGATCGGAAGACGAAGGAGATGGAAAGGGTGGTGCCCGGGTGGAGAAGACACCACGTGGGAAGCGACATGAGAGCAAGGAGGAAAAGAAGGTGAGCGAGCTGAATGGTTCAGTAACTTTCACCCATTTGTCCCTTTTTTCTTTCCTTCCTGGAGAACGACTCTGAGGTCTCGATCCCATCCGTCCTTCCATCTTCCCAATCCTCTCTGTCACGCAGGAGCGAAAAGCAAAAGTGAAGGAGGAAGCACGGGAGAAGCGCAAATCCAAGATGCCGAAGCACCTGAAGAAGCGCAAGGTGAAGGCCACCGCGCGATAAGTGGACCTCATAACAGGTCGAACCGGTCGGGTCGTCCTCTTTTCGTTCCGTCTTCTCTGTGTTGTTTTGTTCCCTTTTCCGGCCTCATCGGTGTTCTATGCATTTCCCTTCCCGTATCCTCAATATGCAATCCTGGAGATTTTGTATAGCCCTTTCTAAATACTCCAGAGTGCAAAGGCCGCTCAGAGGTCGGTGACGCATCTGCGAAATCACACGGACAAGGGAAACAAGACAAAAAGCACGAAACAATTTGAGTCGATCGAAAGACATTGAGCAGGCCCAGATCTAATAATGCAGAAGACTCACCCATGAGAAGCATCTGGTTGAGAGTAAGGGGAAGCAAGACGGAAGAGGCGTCAGTGAAATGAGTGCCGGCCATGCGCTGGGAGGAGGATGAACTTGCCAAACTGACGACTCACCGGAGACGTTCTTAATGTATTTGAACAGCGTGCCCTGCTTGACCTTCGGCTCGGGCGCCTTCCATTCCTTCCTGCGCCTCTCCAACTCGGCTTCGTCCACGTCGACCTCGATCGTGTTCTTCACGGCATCAATCGAGATCACGTCACCGTCTTTCACCAACGCGATCGGACCGCCCACTTGGGCTTCTGGGACGACGTGGCCAACCACGAAGCCGTGAGAGCTTATGGATTCGCGGTAGAGGAAGAAACACAGCCAGAAGCAATGACCATGAATCAGCGAAGAGCACAAAAACGACTCTATGAGACAGACTGGCTCACCCTCCGGAGAACCTCCCATCGGTCAAACAAGCTACGTCCTGACCGAGACCAGCGCCCATGATGAGGCTGGTAGGCTTAAGCATCTCCGGCATGCCGGGACCGCCCTTAGGCCCCATGTACCTGAGCACCATGACAGTCTTCTCTCCCTTCTTCAGCTCTCCCTTTTCTACCGCTGCCACCAAGTCGTCCTCAGTGTCGAACGCACGGGCCTTGCCTTTGAATTGGAGGCCCTCTTTGCCTGTGATCTTCGAGACAGCGCCGCCTGGAGCGAGGTTGCCCTTAAGAATGCTAAACGACGGCGCCAAGATGAGAGAACGTCAGCTTCCGGCGAAATATGACTCGACCGAGGGCTTTTGATTCAGTCTGTCACAATGATTGAGCACCTGGGCGCTCAGCTCACCGGATATGGCCCGTCTCCTTGATCGGGTTGTTCAAAGGCCGAATCACATCCTGGCTCTTGGAGTTGAGCTCGCCATGCTCGTGGACCCACCGATCCAGGTTCTCGCCCAGCGTCTTGCCTGTGACGGTGAGCGTGTCTCCAGTGACCATCTTTTCCTTCATCAGGTAGTGCAAGATGGCTGAAGTAGAGCGCACAGATGAACATAGACTCAGTGCCGTCAACTTTGAGCAGCACCATGGGCCGGGCTGATCGGCCATCAGGCGTTCTAAGGCGCGAGCAACTCACAGGGAATGCCGCCGAGCTTGTGCACATCCTCCATGACGTATTTACCAGACGGCTTGAGGTCGGCGAGGAAGGGCGTCCGATCCGAGACGGCCTGGAAGTCGTCGATGGAGAGCTCGATGCCGACGCTGCGCGCGATGGCGATGAGGTGCAGAACCGCATTGGTGGAGCCGCCCAGAACCATCGTGAGCACCTGCGGAGAAGTGGGGATGGCAAAGAAGAAATCGTCGGATCGTTGATCAGAGGATGTGAAGCCTCAGTCCTTGTACGTATATGCTCGCTTACCATGGCATTTTCGAAGGCCTCCCTGGTCATGATATCCCTGGGCCGGATGTTCTTCTCCAGCAGGTTGCGCATCGCCTCACCCACAGACTCGCATTCCTTGTTCTTCTCGGGGTACTCGGCCGGGTATGATGACGACCCAGGCAGAGTCATGCCGAGAGCCTCGGAGGCGGATGCCATGGTGTTGGCAGCTTGGAAAAGGGACGCAAACTTTAAGCAAGGTGCCGAGAAGGTTCTTATAGGTTGTCAATGAAAAGGGGGACATCACTCACTGTACATGCCGCCGCAAGCGCCCGCCCCGGGACAAGCGTGCCGAATGGTATCCGCTCGCTCCTTCTCCGCCTGCTCCGTCTGACCGTCCTGAATGTACTTTCCATATGCCTGGAAAGCGCTGACGATGTCGAGCGTACCGGGCACGGATGCGCAGGAACCCGGGCGGATCGTACCTCCATAGACCATGAGGCCTGGCCTATTGAGCCTACCGAGCGCCATGAGTACACCGGGCATGTTCTTGTCGCACCCAGGAACAACGACCATGCCATCGAGCCAGTGTCCTCCAGCAGCAGATTCGACGCTATCGGCGATGAGGTCGCGGGAGGGGAGCGAGTAGGACATGGCAGAGGTGCCCATGGAGATGCCGTCCGAGACGCCTACAGTGCCGAACTGGTAGCCGATCAGGCCCGACTTGACGAGCGACGCCTTAATTTTCTGGCCTATGCCAAGGAGATGGCGGTTGCATCTACAGAGAGATGCGAATGATGTAATGAGCATGAGCAGAGCCGCCGCTTCCTCAACACGCTCCAGCGCGCGAGACTTGAGACTTACGGGTTCCCTTCATACCTAACCATTGCAAAAACAAGAAAGTAAGAAGTTGATGAGAGGCCCAATCCTACACGCTATCTGACATGTAGACAGCATACAGCGAAAGCAAGCGGTCGATAGTGCACAAGTGTTCTTACCAGACGCTAGCGACGCCTACCATCGCCTTCTGCAGGTCCTCCTCGCTTCCCACGCCCTCCGTGGCATACAGCATGGCCTGGGAGGCACCCTGGTCCTTAGGTTGGGTGATCTTTCGACTGTGCCTGTTCAGGCCGGGCCCCTGCTCGCCTTCAAAGCCCCATCCCGAGCTCGTCTTGGCGTAGGAGGATGAGGCGGTGGTAGAGAAGGTCCTGAGGCGGCTGACCGTCGGCACGGAGATGCGCCGGGGTCCGCAGAAGCGGGCAGAGAGAAGAGCGGTTCTCATGCTGATAGAGACAGAGAGAAGCGGAGAGAAAGAAAAGCGAGGTGGTGGAAGGAAGGAAGGAGTTTCAAGCCGTGATCGAGTCAAGGCCGGGCCGGGGTACGGAAGGTCTTCGGAATTGCACCCTTTCATTGGCTCTCGCCGCAGCACAGCTTTCTTCTTGACCGGGACGTCTCCCGGCAAGGCTCTCGACGTCGGCAGCAATACACCATCGGCACCATGAACCCTCACTCCGCCCCCATTCTAGGACTGGTAAATGACGCCTCAACCACGCGTCGAAGAAAAAAAAGTCTACGAAATCGGGGTGATACCTCCACATATGAATACGTCGTGAGAAAGCAGAAGGCGAGGAGGAGTGATGTGACGACCGAAAAAGGAATAGGCCATCACTGGCTTCCTGTCTCTTCGTCTACCGGCTTGACGTGAGCACAGGCGGCTTCAACACCCTCCTTGTTCTTAAAGCTAGGTGGCGGATCCAGCTCGCTGCCGGTGTTTCCAACACCCAGGCTGAGGCGATGCTCACTGTCACCCAACTCTTCAGGCTCCCAGTGCAGGTCCTCGTGCCAACCAGAGGTCAACCGACCAGGAGGAGGGAAGACAAGACAGATAAGCCAGTAGCATAGGAAGCTCACTCCAAAGCCCGTAAAGAAGGCCAAGGTGTAGATATGGGTGGCAGCGATGGGCACCGTCCGCCCCACTGCTCCGGCGAAGCCGACGACCTGCGATGGGATAGCAGCACTCCTGTGAGCACATCGCACAGGCGAGGAAGCATACGAGAGCGAGATGCCTTCCAGGCCTGCCCAGCTCACGTTGATGAGGATGCCGGCGATATAAGCAGCAAATGCGCGGAGGTTGAAGCCGTAAGTGAAGAAGTACGGCCGGTTGGAGGAGAGCGAGTAGAGCGAGGGGACGTCTAAGAACCCTCGACAGACAATGTAGTAATCGGCGACCATGACGCCAGCGATGGAAGAAAGGAAGACGGAGTAGGCGTTCAGGTAGGTCGTAAAATTGTTTGAGCTGGACAAGAGGTTCCAAGGGCACATGCAGAGGCCTACGATGGCGGCTACATAACCCCCGCGTCGGATAGTGATGAAGCGAGGGAATATGGCTGTCAGGTCTGAGCCAGCTGAGATGCTGTTGGCGGTTATGTTTGTGCCTGCCAAGAATCACGCGGAGATACATGTTCCAATGCATATGTCAGAACGATAGTGGCCTGCAATTTGCCCTCCCAAGCCTTGGTACTCACCCAGCGTGGCGAGCGCGAATGCGAGCGAAATGAAGAAGACACCTGCGCGGGTCTTGGATCCGTAAGGATCTAGGTCGAGCCTCCGGCCGAGGATGTCCAACGGGTTCCACAACGTCTCTCCATACAAGACCGTCGCGGACGAGGCGACGATTATGCCTGTTCTCGAGCGGGGTAATGGGGAAGCAACCAAGTTTGAAAACCCATTCGTCGGCAAGCACAGACGAAAAGACGCGTGTCATATGAAACGCAAGCTCACCGAAGAAAGCAGTCATCCCGAAAAGAACGGGAATACCGATGATCTGTGACAAGATTGGGTCGTTGGGCTTGCGCGAGAAACGCGTAAAGTCTGGTAGTCAGAGAAGACAGCATTAACGGACATCGGATGAGCAAGAACGTCTTCCACTATGTCGCAAGAACGTGCTCACCAGGCGTGTTCACAACCAGCGTGATCCAGTTGGAGATGCAAGCGCTGACGCTGACCATGAACGTCCAGCCGAGGTCGGACCCGTGGATCGAGGCGGGCTGATGGATGATGGGACCGATGCCGTGTGCGTCGGCAATAGACCTACGAATGGTGCGTTGTGGACGGTTAATCATCGTAGAAGGTGAGAAAGAGACGGAGGGACCTCAAAAGCAAGGAATGCCACCCACCAGGCAAAGAAAGCAATTCCTGCAATAGGAACGACGATCGATTTGACGGTGAACAAGTGCCTGTTGATGTTGTGAATTTGTGAGTGAGTCCATACGTGGGAAGACATGCATAAGGAAACCACGGAGAGTCCCACATCTCACCTCAACTTCTCCACAGGCGGCCAAATAGCGGGCAAACTGAAGAGCCAGAAGAAGAAGAAAGACAGGAAGTCGCGCGTGTTCGTGCCAGACGAGGCAGGCATGGAATTGTGCAGATGAGCGTAGCTGGGCCAGATGGAGCGGATGGCAAGGGTGAGGCATTGGCCGCCGAGCCATGTCTAAGTGGGAGGGTGGAATGAAAAGGAAATGAGTTGTTAGGAGGTCAGCTCAAACAGTAATGGACGGCTCCATACATGCAACAGTGCTCGCTCACTTGAACGCCGTACCTGCAAGAAACGTAAACGGAACAACCGTCAACCTGGCCAGTCGTCAACCCTGCTCCATCGTCTCCCACCGAACACAGGCCCTCTCGTCTCGCAAGCTTTTTTTTCTACACTCACCAGATGCAAGCCATGACAGCGCGATTAAGGACGGGCCAAAGACCTCCCCAGACGCCGAAGCTGGAGCGGACGTGGACGGGAAGCCCAATGTGCCATACTGCCGCTGCTCGACCGTTGAGGACTACGCCAATGGCTACGACGCCGTAACCGAACCTAAGACGGCGATGAACTGACTGAGCTCACATGATATCGGTATCTAGATCCTCGGGAGATAAGGCGAGAAGCCAGAAGGAGAGGGAAAAGCTCACCACACTGCCAGCCAAGCTTGCCACCAAGACTGTGGTTCAGCCGATGCGAAATGTACGCAGCACTCGACCCCTGTCAGCCACGATTTGATCTTCATCTCAGCGGGCGACGGTTGAACGTCGACAGCTCACCAGGCCGCTCTGAATCATAGTACTGCAGATGATCCATGTCGTGACTGGTGAATGGGAGGACCAGGGATGGAGCTCGAGTGAGCGACAAAGAGAGAGGAGAGAAGCGCTGCCATAGCTAGAGGGATGTAGAGGCGTGGGTATCGCCGGAAAGAAGGACAGATGCTCACTGTTGATGCTGTCAAAAGTGTTATGGAAGTAGAAACACAGACAGGCGAGTGAGCAGGACAGGGCATTATTGCATACGAGGAAAGGAAAGGGACACGCACGAATCGGCGACCCAAAGTCCAACGAAATTCCAAGGCCCCCACTTCCTTCTGGCCCTTTCGACGGGCTTGAGGTCCGGGTTGACGAGGAGGCGCTGTTTGGAAGTGTAGCCCACGCGGGGCACGGAGAGGAGGGAGACAATTTGGGAAACAAGGGCGGACATTGCGGTTGACCGGCCGGCTCAGTGGAAGCGGGTTCCAGAGAAGAGGCTTGACGACGCAGTGCGATTTATGACAGAGAGGGGCTCGACGGTCACTGGGAGGCAGAAGTGGGGTTCGGGAATGGGTGCTTGTCTTTAGAGAAGGGGGGTGATCTTCTTGGTCAGCTTGTCCAGACTGAACCTGAATGAACTGAGGTCTGACCGCCCTCTCTTCGTCGTCCGTCCCCCGCCACTGGGGTGGAGCGTTCTTATCGCGATAAGGCCAGGAAAGATAAGCCGCCGGCCGCGTCTGGGCAAGCAGCGGCAGCATCTTTTCTCGTGTGACCAGACCTACACAGCGACAATTGACCGACTACTATACTCGACTTGGGTCGGTCTCACTCCAAGCAGCCGAAAAAATTGATTTACGGACTAGGGACGGACGATTGTGCTAGTCGGGAATGCAGCGTCATACGTTACATTGCGAGAGGAAGGCAGCGGCCCAAGACGGAGACAGGAGCAGGGATGGCGGGTAAAAATGGTTCTATATCAGCGGGGGTACGGGTAATTACCTAGGCATGCCTCGGCTTTTCAGCGACGATGGTAAGGCTTTCTGATCCGACTGAGTCGGTCGAACAGGACTCCGACCATGAGCGCGGTCGTTGTTGAGAAAGTAGACGAGGCAAAGAGACGCCAAAGAGGTCAAGGAAGCGGGTAACGATACGAGAAGAATCGAGACAACCATCATCGGGCTGCCAGGCGCAAACGAAGCAAGAAACGAAAGAAAAGGATGGCGCTCGTTGAATCGCCAAATCCATGAGAAAATCCATCCCGTCCTCCGAAATCATGTAAACAACCCCTCAATATAAGCCTGATAGTCAAACGCTCGTCCGGCCGCCCCTTCCCCGCCGTCCGCCGACTCGTCTGGAGCACCGCCACCACCATTCAACGACGCGGCGCCCAGAGGCACCTCCGGCATGGCCATTTTGAGATATTCGATCGAGCCCGCGGGAAGGAGAGCGTGCCGGAGGTCGAGCTCGGTTACGTAGGGCTGTGTTTGAGTGACATACAAAGACTGAGTACCTCCGTTTGCCGTCATCGGAATCGCACGCTTCACTCTCGCGACTTGTTCAGACGCAAGGTGAGGACGTAGAACACAGAGATAAAAACGCACCTTATCTCCTGCCATAGCCCTGAAACTGTCCAACAACTGCTCCGGAGAAGTGGTGTCCTCGGTAATCTCCACTAGGAAACTGATAAAGGCCTCGAAGTTGACGACGCCGAAGTCGGCCGAGAGCTGGGAGTGAATGAGCTCCACGTCGCTGTCCTGTTGGCGGGAGTGCAGCGTCATCGATAGACAGTTAGCGGTGGCTGGTTGGACACAGCCAAGCCGGAGGAGGCAAACAACCACTCACGGGATAAACAATGCCCAGGCTGGCCAGAGCGGCGCCGAATTCAGGTACTTCGAGCGTGTTGCTCTCGTCCTTGTCGAAGTAGCGGAACGTGCTCTCGAACTCTTCTAGCTGTGCCGGTGTGAGGTTGGTGTGTTGGCGAGAGACGATCTATTGCGCGACGGCAGGGCCAAACATTTCTTGGTTCATCAGAGATAAACTCCAAGGCTTGTTTGTTCGTCTGCAACGAGTAGACACAGATTCTGCCCACCTGGTTCTCAATAAACGCCACCCGCCTGTTGACTTGCCCCCGAACGAGCTCAAGCTCGAAGCGGAGGTCGTCCAAAGTAAACACGGTGTAATCGTTCTCCTCTACATTCGCCTCCTCGCATTCCTGGTTCACTGCCTCCACCTCCTCCAGCGACGCCGCCAGTGGTGCCAAGCGTGTAAGGAGCGCCTTGGCCGCATCGAGTTGGTCCTGGGATCAGAATGGGACAAACAATGTATCGACGATCAAAAACGAGCAGCGTAGCAAAACCAGAGAGGTCAAGCTCGTCTCGCTCACCTCTAACAGCCCGTCCAAGGCGGACAACAAGGAGCTCACGTCCCTTAATCGTAGCTCGAAGTCGTTCGCAAGAAGCGCGAACCGTTTCCTCAACGCTTCCTTGATGCTGAAAAGAGTTCGTTTGTCCGATAGAAGGGGAAGTGAAAAAAGGTCAGCTGCGTCATCTCAGTTGCAAATCTTTGCATCTCTTCGACCTCCATTCACCCACTTTCGAATTTCCGCATTGATACTCCTACTCCTCCCGGCCTCAGACGCCACCAGCTCCATCCAAACCGCCTCGAGGTCCGCTAAGCCGAGACCGTTAGGTGGCTCATAAGGCCGAATACCATATGTCTTGAGCTTAGTCTGCACGTTTCTCAACAGCGCCGCCAGCTCGCTCTTCTCGGCCACCCACGCACGCTTCTGAGTGCGCTTGTAGTCATTGAACTCTTGGCTTTGCCGTTTCGCGTCTGCGTATGTCCCGTCGAAGGCCGAGGAGCGCCAGAGAGATTGGATGGAAAGGAGGGCGGAGAGGAGCTGCAGAGGAAAGGGAGACGAATGCGACAATGGACAGGCATGGTCGCTCAAGTTAATCGCTTTCTTTGAAGGACGCAGCAACTGTGACGATTCACCTCGCGCATCCGCCGTTCATAGTCATTCTGTGCGGACCAAGCGCTCTGCATGACCTCAGCGAAGGTGGCCACCCTCCTCGACACCGTCTCGGCTTGTTCCATGGATGAGAAGGCGTGGAAGTACTGAGCGACGTAGGTCATTACGGAACGCTCGTCCGGCTTAGATACGTCCACTAGGTCTTCCACGTCCAGAAGTTGCTGTATTCAGTCGGGCGTTGTAAAAAGAAGGACATGTCAGGCGTCAGCCCTGTGAGGAGATGTCGAGTTTGAGTTTGCGGCGAACAGGCGCACCCACCGGGATACCGAGATGTTCCTCCGCGACTTGGAAAGCTAGCTTGGTATTGCCGTGAGCGTCGGCTTTGTTAAGTCTTTCGTAGTCTAGGAGATCGGGGCGATGACGGTGGATCAAGGCGCACCTGTAGAAGGGGGCATGGCGAAATAAGCGTCAGCTTCGATTAATCCAGCTTGCGGTATCCTCGACCTTATCGTTTCCCAGCCTTTTTTTCTACTCACAAAGCCAATCCATCCTTCCAGCTCGTGTTAAAGTTCTGCACCTCCACCTCGGGCCGATATGGCGCTGTCTTTCGTTGACACCAGAGTAGAAGACCTTCCTTCGCGGTGAGACCCTCCTCGCTGAAGAAGACGAAGACAAGCATATGTCAGCACGCGTGGAGAAAGAAACGACAGTGACGTTCCTCACTTGATGTCGGCGATGGTGAAGCGAAGAATAAGTGTCCATATCATGCCGAGAATGAGCTTCAAATTGCCGTCGATGATATCTGCAACACAGGGGCGTGTGGGCAGGGGCACAAGGGCAGACAAGGCGAAAGACATCAACATAGTGTTCAGCGGGGCAGTAGGTTTCAGAAAAAAACGTCCAGACCGGGACGGACTGGCACAAATTCGCCCACCTTCCGCGCCCACATTAGTCAATACGACCCCTCGACTCTTGATGAAATCCAGCGCCCGGTTGACGTTCTCGGCCTTTTGGACTCGCATTCGTGGGCTGGCGTAGTACCTGCCCAGGGAGACCTGTCCCATGATTTCCTGGTAGATGGGAGGAAATGCAACAGGTGATGGGTGCGAGCACGGGAGCGAGCAAGTGAGGTTCAAGCGTGCTGTAAGCTTGACGAAAACCCGAGAGACGCCAGCTTCCTCGTTCACACACCATTAACTGAATTAGTTTGACGCCATCAGAGAGGTCGGTGGACAGCGAGGTCATGGGCGCGATGCCGCGCGTCTCGAGCTTGGCATTCAGCCTGTGTGGAGCGAGGGCGCAGCGAGAAAGAATGCAAACGGACGGGATGGAGAACACGATAAGAATGTCACGACCATGCGGCGTGCACCGACGACATGAAGCCTGATACTAGGTCCCATACATCCTTGCTTCCGCACGCACCACTTGTTAAACGTTTTTGCCTGCACCTCCTCCCAACCGCGATCCGCGTCCGGAAACCCCTTCGCGGACATAGTGGAGAAGCGTTTGGAGGCCATGGTTTGTGTCTCCTTGAGGGCCGACGGACGAGCGCACGCACGCAACGAGGTGGACCAAATTTATGAATGGACAACAAGGACTGGGGGAACAACGGTTGGGCGAGAGGAAAGTCGCGCCCTCACGGCGTCGTCGTCTACTTAGGGTCTGTCCGTCGCCCGAGCAGCGGTGTTGTGTACGTCTGTCTGAGCGAGCCCAAACTGAGACGTCGAGGGACGGGGCCAGCCGACAAGCGGGCGAAAAGCACCTTCAAGAAGCTTGGAGGCAAGTGGGCGTGAGAACGATGCCCGAAAGAGGAGGAGGAGGCTGTGGGGCAAAACAAATCAGAACAAACGAACGACCTGGTCTCCCTTTTCGCTCGCTCGTTACGACGGCCGACCAACTCATCTCCGGACGGACGGAGGTTGAACGCGCGCGGGCCCCATGTGCTGCGGCGACACGTGGCCAACCCTACCCCTCCGATCTCCAAAATTTCCTGGGCATGAAAAGGAAATGTCGATAATCGCAAGTGGACGTCGCCGACCAGCTCAAGCATGGTATCGAAAAGTGAGCTGAGCTGAGTCGAAAAGATGGCCCCCGCGGACCAGGAAGAGGATTTAACGAGTGAGTGACGTTGACCTCCGCTCACTCCTCTCCCATATCTGTAACAGAACGCCAGCGGCGACAGCAGGACCCGGAACCGCTGATCGAAATTGGCCGACGAGGTCAGTTAGGAAGGGACTCCTTCAGGCGGATTGCAGAAGGCGAATAAGAGACTGAATCATCGCTTTTCTCCCGTCATCGCACTCTAGACGCCACTCTTTCCGGCCGAGAGCGAGTAGCCCAACATCTAGCCGAGCAGGCGGCTCGATCCCAAGGCGCATCTTCCTCTGTTTCCGGCCCCACTTCCCTTCTTGACGACCCCTCGCTTGCTTTGTTTGACGTCGCCGAGGCGTCTGTTTCCTCCGGGACGGCAGGAGCTCCTCCTCACGCGAACCCTAATCCCAATGCGCCGAAGCGCAAACCTTCGAACCGCAAGAAGCTGAGCTCAAAGGAAGCCAGACAGAGGATGGAGAGGGCGGTGGAGAATGCAGATAAACTGGAGAGGAAGAGGGATGTTGTGCAGGGTAGACGGCAGAGGAAGGAGGCAGCAAAGGCGTTGTGGTGACGAGAAGAGCAGGAAGAGGCCGAGCGGCTTGCTGGAGAGGAGGGTAGTAGGAGGGATTTGGTGGCGTCCTCTCAATCATCCATGCATGCTTTCGATATCTTTTCTTATTTGGCCATGCCCTGACTACGCCTCAGGTTGTACAAGGTTCTTCTCGCACATACACAGTCCACCATAGAGCCGCCTCGTCTCGCTGCTTGGTTTTCTTCTTCTTCTCTACTTGTATTGATTGTTTGATCGCATGCGCTTCCGACATCCTCTAGCATGGCCACCCACACCTGAATTTCGATTCAAATTTACTCCGACTTCTTCTCGGCCTCCTTGACCACCTTCTTCGGGTCGCTCTCCACCTCACCGTCCTTGCTCACCTCGACAGCAGTGGAGAACTTGGTGTTGTCGGTGGACTTGCCAGTGAAGGACTGTGTCGATGTTCGCGGGATCGCGATGGAGGATAAATGAGAAAGAATGAAGGAAAGGGATGGGCGTACGGACCGGGGTCGATCCCAAGCGTCTTTCGTTTGCTCACTCACCTCGTCGCTCTGAGTGCTATCGTTCTTCTTCTCGTCTCCCTGCTCCTTGTCCTCTCCGCCAGCCTGTGCCGCGGTGATGATGGTAGGGAAGGTGGTCGTCAATTGCGCATTCCGAACGTGACGACCGAAGCAGAGCAAAAAGGAAAGAACGTGAAACAATGCCAGAAGGCATGAGTCGAATCGGGCTAAGAACGAACGAGCTCTAGCCGCTGAAATCGGCATCGACCCGCGATCGAACCGAGAGGATCGATGACTGCGGCGGCAGGCACGGCTTAGCAAAGAGCAGCGCAAAGCGCCTGAGAGAAGTTCAGCGCACCTCTTCGGGCTTGTCCTCCTTCTCAGATTCCGTCGTCGACTGCTCCTGCTGCTGCTCTTCTTCTTTCTCAGCTGGCGCTTCCTCTTCCTCTCCCTTGGCCTGTTCCTGCTCCTCCTTCTTCGCTACATTGGCATGGCTCTCCTCCTTGTGTCCGCCGTTGTAGTGGGTCTTCGCCTTGGACGGAGGCGCCGTGAGGTAGATGAAAGTGGAGCCAAACACGAGGAGCGAGGCGAGCTGCGGGCAAGTAACGTATGGGTTGAATCGAGAAATGGGGTCAACGTCGTCTCCAATAAGATGGGCGCTGGCAAGCATTGGGGCCATCCATCCGTGGCCCTTTCTTCACTCGCAAGCGTCCCAATGACCCGTCGCGCAACGCACGGTCTACCGATCGAACCGCCTCACTCTGAAAGAAGAAGCGAAGATCACTTACAGCCCAAGGTACATCGCTACCCTTCTTGGCAGCGTGCTTTGCGGCATCCGTCGCAGAGGCGTATGTCCTGCGCTGGAAAGACACGCGGACCCCGGCACAAGCGCCCGTGCCAGTGGTGGCGCGAGCACGAGCGATGGCTCGGAGGGAAGACGTGGCGAAGCGGTTAGAGGCGAAGGACATCTTGAAGGAAGCGGGGTGGGCGGGAGAGCGAGATAAAATGGTGAGCGCCGAGTGCAGAAGGAGGGAGGCGAGGGCGTCAGCCAGAGGGGAAAGGGAAGGAGACGGAGACGAGGTCAGCTTGATATGGCAGAAAGTGCGGAGATGCGACCGATGTCGAGAATCTACATGGACCGCTGATCACTCGACGTCGATCGATCAACGTCCAGCTGACATGTCAGGCGTCCGCTCGGCGATCGAAAAGGGCTCGTCCACTCACCTCGAACAGAGAGGAGGTTAGCGTGCTGAACACGACCGAGAACGTGTAGAGCTGCGATGAGGACGCGAGCGACGGCTCTGTCTGTCTGTCTGTCTGTCTGTGAGCCAGTGATGATGGCGAGAAGGAGGGAAAGGCGGATAGAGGCTGGCCGATACTTGTTTCCTTCCTCCTTCCGGCTTAGGCCGAGCGACAGCCGGCGCGCTGATTCCGATCGGCCGTCGATCGAAGGAACGGGCAGGACAGTCGGCGACTGACCCACGCGACCCGCCTCCGAGCGGTTTTCGCTTTTCGCCTTGGCATAAGGGGCCCTCTACTCTATCTTCCCCAGATCCTACGTGTGAGGTGCCTCATTGCCTGCTGATGGAGCAGTCGCTGTGCCTCTGTCGGCGCTTGTTGGGCACTAGCGCGTGTGAGTGTCCACTGGATCAGCAAGACAGACAGGCGTTGACGGCGACGAAAGCCAATGGATTCCGGGACTCATGGTCGGCCAGGGCGTCTTGGGCGCCACCACCTCGCGCTCCCGAATGGTCCCTCGCCCAGCGCGAGGAAGGAGCGTCGCGAAAACGTCGTTCGTCTTCTACACATCATGACATGGACACGAATGAGAGAGCTTCTCGAGGCAAGGGGCCCGTTCGAGAAGGGAAAGGGGCGACAAGAGAAAGAGAAGCCACCGTGGAAAGGGCGAGGACAGATAGACGGCCAAGGATGGCGTGCGACGTGCATAAACATGTGCGCCAGGCGTTACATTCGGTTACGTTCAAATGTACGGGAGCATTGGTCGTGAGGAGTCAGTCAGAACAGGTCAGGATTGTGGAGATGAGAATGGACAGGTGCGCTCGGCTGAGTTGACGTCGGATAACAGGAGGAGGGAGGATTCCGTAGGCGAGATACATGGTCAAGCAAGGGCTGTGGCCCGAGGTGCGAAGGACGAGAGTGAGGGAGGGTATCGCGCGCTGCGGGGGTCCAGTGCCGAATAGCGGAAGGGAGGAGGGAGATGGGGGCTCCGCTGCTTAGAAGGTTGAGCGGGAGACCTTTTCGAGCACTGCGAGGCGTCATATAGGAGAGAACGTAAATTGTCAGCACCCTGGTCGGCTCAACCGCTCCTGGCACGGAACACGAGCAACCGCCACCCCGCTCCAAATGACGCGCTGATATCCTCCGCCTACCACATCCTCGTATCATGCCACAGCAACCCTGACCGTTCGTATGATCGACTCGTTCATGGCATCGAAACTCACCAGTCTCGTACGCAACCTCGCTGTAATCAGTGCCCTGGATCTCGGCGGAGACGCCGACGAGCGCGCGGCGAAGAGCGTCCTTGGACGAGGCAAAGACCATCTTCTGCTTGACCTTCGAGTCGTCAGGGGACCTACGGAGCGGCAGCACAAAGTAGGCCGAGCAATACGCAGTTAGCCACAAAGAATCCATCATGGGTGACTATAGGCAGCCGATATTACGGCGAGGGGGAGATTCTCGGCAGCCGAGACGAGAACGAAAACGAACAAGTGTGGGGTGGATGTCCCCGAACTCTGCCCATTGATGCAGCCACAATTGCCAATATCGCTTCCAGACATCTCTGACCACCTCGCACCCCCGACGAAACAACTGCGGGCACTCACCAGGTGAAGAAGCAGATCTTGTTCCTCTTTCCCTCGCCGCCCTTGTCGTAGTCAAAGTCGTAGATAGCGTAGAGGCACTCCGCGTCAGGGAACTCGGCGATGAAGTCGTCGTAGTTTTGGCTGTCGCTCTTCTTCTGCACCACGATCTCGGTGTTGTCCTTCGAGAGGGTGTAGATGATGTACTTGACCTTCTTGCCCAGCTTGAGCTCCTGGAACGCCTCAAGGCACTCCTGGTTCACCTTGACACCAGAAGCCTACGGGATGTGGATCGGGAACAAAGTACCAAAATAGGAGAACATCAGCAATACTTGTAGCGGATTTCAAAGACAATGATGACGTCTATCGAGCGGCTGCGAATGCTCAATAATCCTCCGACCGGCCGCAGAGATACGTAAACACGGTGAAGCTTCGTGGCCCAGAGCCTGCGTCATTGACTCACCATGGCTGATCGGTCTGAGAAAGAGAGAAAGAGACGTTTGCGGGGACGAGTGAAGGAGAGAACAGGTGATCGAAAGAGGTCCCAAAAGGCACAGGTAGGCTGAGATAGAGTGTGGAAGACGGATGGAGGACGGAAATGACGAGGCAGGGGCGTCCGCGCTGGAAGCCGACGACGCACCGCCGCCCAGAATGAGGCGAGACCTGAGGGTAGGGTTATAAACTGCAAGTGTCATCACGTGCATCCGCCGCAGCGACGCCTGGGCTGGTCGCGCGGGCGGGCGCACCGGAAAGAGCTACGTAGGACGCAGACTCATCCGTGAGGCAGGTTCGACGAGATGGCTGTAATCCAGGGCGTGTGGATAGAGAGCCATCATCGGACGTCGCCGAAGGAGGAAGCATGGGAACGCCGAGACCGTCGAGCATAGGAGACACGTCCTGATGTAAAGGAAGGAGCGCAGGGCGACGGCTCCTGAGTGGTCTGTCTCATAAATCTAGCTTGCCTCCTACGTCCATACGCTGCTCAGTCAGTCGTCGCCTTCGGACTTGGGGATTCCGAGAGCTTCGGCTGCACATCGTTCTTGACCTGCAGATGTCGGCGGCCTGCGCGCTGGCGACGGGGACGGGGACGGATGGGCTCCCTACGTCACCGCGCATCTGCGCGCATCGCCAGCACGCTGCCGTTGCGTCTGTTCTCTTCGAGTGCATGCGAGGATGAGCTCGCCCGTGCCGAACAAAAAAAAATCCTCGGCACGTTGCGAAAAAGGCTCTAGTGCGCTTTCGGGACGACAGCCGAAAACGACACGACACGAAAAAGGAAGACAGACCTCCACAGGTGCGACTGCGACTGCGGCAGCCTGGGCGATCGGCGAGGGGGCGGCCTGGCCGTCATAGAAGCGCTTAATCCACTCGTCTCCGTCTCGGCGTCCATCTCGCACACAGCCTGGAGCGACGTTGGTCGGACACACGGCTTGACCGATCTTGAACCGCTTCCACACACTCATCCACCCTCGACCAACTCTCTCCGCCCCCGCTCCCCTCCTCAACGCCCCAACCGGCAGCCCCGGACTCTTTCTGATTCGGTTCCGGCAGTCATGGCTTCTACCAACGCCGCTGTGAGTCTCCCCTTTGCTCATCGACCTGCAGTTCGCTTTTTCGTCGTCGATCCTGTGCAGCTCACCGCCGTCTCCTTCAGCAGCAGAGCGCCGGAGGCTCTTCGTTTTCTGCCACGTCTCCTGCGGTCGCCGACGTGATCGACATGGATATCTTCGGCCAGCTCCTTGAGATGGATGAAGAAGATGACCACGATTTCAGCAAGGGGATCGTATGGAACTATTTTGACCAGGCCGAGAGCACGTTTGAGAAGATGGACAAGGCGCTGTGAGTATCGCCCATGGGACTGCGCTGGCTCCATTAGTCACGCCGCCTCACCTCGTCTCTGACCCTCCGGTCTTTTCCAGCGACTTGCACGACCTGCCTCAGCTTTCGACGCTTGGCCACTTCCTCAAGGGCTCCTCAGCAGCCGTTGGAGTGATCCACGTGCGGGATAGCTGTGAGCTGATGCAGCACTACGGCAGCAAGAAGGACGGCGACGGCCTAACGACCCTTTCGGAGGAGGAGGCGACGAAACGTCTCACCACCTTGCTCGAGAAGGTCAAGAAGCAGTATCGGGAGGCAGAGGGTGTTTTGAAAGACTTCTACGTCGTCGATGAGGGCAGCGGTTGATCGGATCATACCCACAGCACACCCAAGCATCCATGACGCTCGTTTTCTGTCCGGCCCGTGCGCATGTCTTCGAATGTAGCAGCATCGTTTCCCCCCCGTTAGTCAGAGCGTCTACCCATCCCTCGTTCTCTTGCGTTCGTTTCCATGTAACCGCAAGCGCAGGCCGTCCGTCTGTTTTTGTCTCCCTCCCTCCCTCCTTTCCTCCTTCTCTCACGTTCCTTGTTCTAACGTCTCCTTCTTATGTTCTCCACCACGTGGCTAGTTGCCTTTGTCTTTCGACGTACAATCACGAGCACCTCAGCGAGTCGACACGAATGCACTCGAACGAGCCTGACTTGCGTCGTATCATCCATCTGCGGATTCCGGCGGGCTCGGAAAACGATCGGACTGGTGGCGGGCATCGGCTCAAGTTCGTAAAGCGGAGCACCCCCGATGACTTTTTCAGTCCCGCAGGATGCGGGGTCGGTAAATGGGGCTGAATCTGAGGTACGTGCGGTCACTCTTTAAGAGTTTTGCGTCCTATGCTGGGGTGAGCAGAGCTTTCCGCAAGGCGTCTGTATACCGGTGCAAAGGACAGGCTAGTAGGGCGAACCAAAGAGGGGAAACGAAATGAGGATAGAGAAGTACAAATCGGCGAAAGCGATCGAGGAAATGCTCCGGGTGTTAAATTTGGAAGGAGCGGAGCGCACAACGCCAGCGAGCTTGCAATTAAACGCTCGCCATCCCTCCCTCCCACCACCATTCCCATTTCTTTCCCTCTCGACCCACCTTCCTTCCTCCATCGCTCCCTTCCAGCAGATTTTTCTCTTCCTCCTCCTCCGACGAAGGCCAGCGCAACGCCCCCATCGTCGCTTCGTTGGCACGTACGCATGAAACTTCTTGGAGAGCCGAGCCGCAGACCAGACTGGCCTCCTTCCAATCCAGCCAGCTCTTCGTAGGTTTCCGGAGGGCCAGCAGTCTACGATGGCGAATCACCTTCGCAGCACCTCTCTCTCCCTGTCCACCACCCACGCTTCCCCCCGCTTCGGTAGTCAGCCGTCCCCCCCGCCTCTGCCTACCCCGAGCACCACCCCCACTCCTCCCAGCGGAGCTTCCCTTTCCTCGGATCAACTGCCCATGATCGGCGGCACTCAGACTATGATGGCGCGTATCTTCAGGGGAGGCCGACGGAATCGTGCGCTGCTCCTTCTTGCCGCGCTCGTCGCTGTGGGCTTCATCTTTCTATTGAGCTATGCAGACCCCCACCGCTGGTCGGACTCGAGAAGGGCAGCGGGGAGCTTCGTGCTCGAATGGGCCAAGCACAGCTGGCGATCCGGTGCGGTCACCCAGACGTCCAGCGTCGATCGAGGATCGGCGTCGACCGAAGGAGGGCACACGGGCGACGGTGCTGTTCCAGGCGAGGCGGAGCTCAGGCCAGCGAACGTCGGCCAGGATTTCCTGTCCACTCTCGCCGACTCTGCCTCTGTGATAAAGCTTTTGAGCGATGCCAAAGGGGATGAACGATTAAGGGCGCTGCTTTTCGAACGTCCGGGACCCTGCGATCCCTCTCTGCTGCATGCCCTCGACCCGCAGCTCGGCGTATCGCATCAAGATGCCGCGAAGGATGCACTCAACGGCTCTGCAAATCAGACTTCCCCACCCTCGTTTTCCACCCTCGCCCAGTCTCGTCTTCGGGTGTTCCTGCGCCCGCGGTACGTAGCCCGGCCGTTAGACGACGGCAGCGGCATTGAGATCTTTTCGGACGAACCTTTCCTTCCCGGCGGTCTGGAGAGCTGTCGATCCATACCGGTTCCTATTCATGACACACCTTGGGAGCCAGCGAAGGAGGGCGATGCTGGTCATCCTCCCTCTGGTCCGCTTGACGGAAAGATCACTCACCCTCCACCCCCGCCCTCGCATGCTTGGGCCGCCGGCGCGGGCCCCTTTTCGGGCCAGGCCACTTGGCAAAACCCCACCCACCCTTCTGCTTCTGAACCCCACCTGCCGTCCTACTTCTTGGGCGCTTTCCTCTCTCCTTCCGACCGCGCGCGACTGCAGCAAGACCACATGGCTCCTACCCTTCGCTCCTTTTCCTTTGTTCCGTCGTCCGCTCTCTCGCCTGATCCTCTAACCGATCCGCAATCGTGGGATATTGGCTCGTTCGGCAACCCCATGTCTTCCCCGATGATCGCGCCCTTGCTGTCCGTTCCGCCTCCCCGTCGAAGACACCCCGTCGAAGCTGCCGACATACTCTACGCCCGGGCTCAAACTGTGGACGGCCTCCTCCTCACCGAACCCATGTTCGCCCGCTTCATGGACTACAACCAAAGCGCGATCGTCATCCTCGCTCCTGTCGATCCCAATGACGACGAACCGGCTCGCGAGAGGGATCGCGAAGCCCTGCGGCGATTCGACGACTTCACTGAGAAGAAGGGGATGAAGTGGGCGAGCATCGAGCTGAGCGATGTGCGAATGTGGGTCCATCGGTGAGTGAACAGCGTCAGTTAAGAAGTACTTTTCGTTTTTGAGTGAAGGCGATTTGTTGAGCCGCTCCGTCACTTTCGATATGGCGGTCCACAGATGGTTCCATCTCGTTCCGACGGCGTGGAGGGCGGCGCAGAAACTTAAACGCAAACCGAAGTGGTTCCAGGTGAGTAGTACGATCGACCGTTGATCGCCTCTTTCCGCCGGACGAAGGGCGTATAACTGACAGAGCCTTCCTCTTTTCTTGCAGCTCGCTGACGACGACACGCTGTTCCTTGACAAGCGATATATGTACCGGATGCTGGAGAAATACAACCCCGAGGAGGATCACATTATCGGTACACCCAAGGAGAGCATGTGCCTGCGCGACCCAGTGTGGGGTTTCACCTACGGCGGCGGAGGTATCTTTATCAGGTATGTTGCATTCATTTTCTTTCCTTCCGCTTCGGAACGCCTGACCCCGCCTTCGCCTTCTTCTTGAATGTTTATTTTTGAACAGTTATCCTCTCATGGAGAAAACCTTCCATCTCTGTAAGCGTTTGTCACTACTCGTGAGCGGGATGCCTAGAACCTTGGGTATGGACTGAAGCCTCGAACCATATTGATTCTCGCAGTTGATGAATGCCACCGAGATTACGCGCCTAGGCTCGAGCGAGACAACTGGGGAGGGGACATCATGGTCGCCGCCTGCGCCGTTCGAGCAATGGGCTTATCGCTTCCTTTTGGATACGAGATAGAAGAAGGCTTGTGAGTTTTACGGTTGCTTACAAGAAAGGGGTCAAGTCGGATGTATGCAGCCATGCGCCGTCCCACTCAGCCTCGTCGCTATTCTGCACGTTTGACTCTCAGACACCAGTTTGAAATTGGTGGCGACGTCAGCGGCATGCTCCAAAGCGGCCGAAAATTCATTACCATCCACCATTTCTTCACGATGTAAGTCTCTTGCACGTTCTGGGAAGGTTCGCTGTCTGGAGAGCGTGCTAATCGCCCCTACCCTTCCGCTACAGGTCTCTCTTTTTCCCCCTCTGGCACATGTAAGCTTTTGTCTCTTAAGCGCTTCTCCTTTGGTTGAAACCTTCATTCATTGTGATTCTTTTCTTTTGTTTGGCTTGCCAATCTGCCCGCATTCGCTTAGTGCTGACGTGAGTTAAGTCGGTACCTCTTCGTTCGTCGGGAGACTCGTCGCTAAACAGTGTCGTATTTTTCGCATCCTTCACAGCGCCGAGAACATGCCCTGCTCCTGTCCAGAGCGGCTGAAGTGCTTGGCGGAGAAAACATGTTCACCCGTTTTGTCTTTGACAGGTCAGTTGCTTGCCTTTTTTTTTCCAGTGCTGTACCTGAAAGGATTTCGAAGTACCGCGGGTCTGATAGTTTTCGTGTCCCACAGCGGTCGGACGGTCCTCACGAACGGATACACACTTACCATGTACGCCAACCCTCTGACGCCCGGCGATCTGATGCGAGTCGAGCATACTTGGGACGGACCGGCGTACATGGTCCACCCGGAACGCTACGTGACCCGTCCGCGGGTACCGGACGGCGAAAAGACGACGCTATGGCTCAAGAGCGTGAAGCGAGTCCAAGAAGAAGCTTGGGAAAATGGCGAGGGCAGGTTCGCCATCTTTACGTGAGTCTTTTTGCTGCGGAACAAGATGCTTCGGGAGGACACGATTCAAGACGCATAGCTGATTGACGTCGGTGCTTCCGTCGGTACAGGTACTCGAACGAAGAACCAGGCAGGCCCCCGCAGGAAATAGAGGTGATCTGGGATGCGGAGATGTTGCTAGCCCAGCGCGGGAGGACGTGAAAGTGGCTGCCAGGATGGTGGAGTTTTTATTAGAGATACCCTCGTCTCGTCTCGCATCGCACTTTGCATCTCGCCGTCCGTACCTCCTTTAGATTCTCTTTTTGCTACCAGCGCCATAATGTCATAGATTGGTAGGACAGGAAAGAGAAAGGATACGGAGATGGATGACTCATGACGTCCGCTCCGGCGTTGACGGATGAGAGCTCCGTGGAATGAGGCAGGGTCGGCACGCCAGTGTGGACGCGTGAATGGATCTGCGCTCGTCTTGCCCGTGAACGACTACGGTTAAGGACCAACTTTAGGCGGCGCCTACTATCAGCACGGTGGACTATCGTCCCCGCCATCTGAGTTGGTGAGCTCGCGGCCACGACCCCTCAGGGAAGACGATGTGTAGACTGAGCGCGACTTCCCATAAAGTGATTTCGGTGCCTTCCACAGCTGTGCTCTCCTTCTTCCCTACCTCGTACGCGCATCGAGAGCTCCTCGCAACGGCTTCGACGCCCAGACCCGCGATATCGATTGGACGGCCCACCCGCCAAAGCGTCCGCGGGGATCGGTTGGGGGTGCAACCGAGCAGGGACGGCCGAAGATGTATGTCTTTGTCCCATCACGCGCTATGTACATGTACTATAGCTTGTAGTTCAGCAGGTCCTGCTTTTACATTTCTGGATCTCTCTCTCACCTGTCCTCATAAGCGACTTGCCCAACAGACCTGGATATGGGCGCCTCGTAGATGTGCTGTCTTTGGCTGGGCGTGGAAGCCAGGACTCGGGACTAGATGCTTGTTAACCCTACTTTACCGATCGCCATTTACGCGACGCGTCGAGGCATTCCTCGTCCTCCCTTCCCCATCGTCGGCCTCTCTTCTATCCATCCTTCATCGCCAGTCCCGAGCGGCTCATTGTTGCCATCCCGGACGCCCTCGGCTTTCTCCACCACTCCTAGTTTGGCGACCTGGAGAACACATATTGACAGGATGACGACTCAATTCGATAACATCTATCATGGCTCTAACCCCTCCGTCGGCAAGCTTCGCATGTCGGCCGGAGGTCTGGGGTGGAAGACATCGGACACGGATGGTATCGTAACAGTCAGCAAGGACGATATGAAGAGCGCTCAGTGGCTCAGGTGAGTTGTTTTGGCGGTGGTGCTTTTCAGTCTGCTCCTCCCGTTCGGATAGGGACGGCATCCTGCTCCTTTCTCGCCGCCTCGCGCGCCTTCTCGACTTGGTTTCCACACGGTGAGGAGGGGAGAAGGTCAAATCTGACGTACTCGTACACTCCATCTCCAGGGTCGCACGTGGGTTTCAACTCCGACTGGACTTGACTGGCGAAAGAGCACGGGAAGGACGCTTCAGAGAGAGCTTTGAAGGTTTCGAGCGTGAGGATTTTGACAAGGTGGCAAAACTTGTCAAGGACTATTACGACCTTCATCTCGAGCAGAGAGAGATGAGCTTGAAAGGATGGAACTGGGGGAAGGCCAATATTGACGGTGTGTGAACCCAAATGCCCGCTTTGGCCCTGTTCCTTGACTGACTTTCTTTCCTCGTTCGCGCTTGTCCGGACCTCTCGCAGCCCACGACGTCACCTTCCAAGTCTCCTCTCGACCCTCCTTCTCCCTTCCTCTCGGCCACATTGCCAATTCGAACATTGCTGGCGGAAAAGAAGTGTCCCTCGAATTCCTCAACCCGGATCAGCAAGCACCGGACGCGAACACAGGCGTGGCCACTAACGGCTCCTCCAGCAAGCGGAGGGCGAACAAGGGTGACCAGCTCGTCGAGATGCGCTTCTTTATTCCAGGCATGGTTGAAGGCAGCGACGCAGGTAGCGGGGACGAAAATGAGCCAAGCTCCAAGGCTCAGGCTTTCCATGACATGATCAAGAGCAAGGCCGACATTGGAGCCGTGACGGGAGACTGTATCCTTGTCTTCAGCGAGGTGCTGGTCCTGACGCCCAGGTGAGATGAACAGGGCACTTCTTGGCACAGCAGTTGTAGATCCCTCTGCTCACGTTGTGACTTGCTTGCAGAGGACGATACGACATCGACATCTACCCGAACTTCCTGCGCCTGCGCGGAAAGACCTACGACTACAAGGTCCTGCACACCTCCATCAACCGCCTCTTCCTGCTTCCGAAGCCTGACGATATTCACGTACAGTTTGTGGTGAGTGACGATCGCCAATTGCCCCTTCGCCACGTTTCGCGGCTCTGGATCGGCGCTTATATCGCTGACTCGCTGCACACCTTTTCTCTAGATTGGATTGGACCCGCCCATCCGTCAAGGCCAAACTCGTTACCCCTACTTGGTGCTGCAGTTCGTACGAGAAGAGGAGATGGACGCCGAGCTGAATCTGGACGAGTGAGTCTCGTGCTCCGGTCCGGGCGGGTAGAGGTCCAGGGTATCTGGGTGAACTCAGCGAGCGTGCTTTTTCGCATGCGTATAGGGAGACAATCCAGACGAAGTATGAGGGCAAGCTGAAGAAGCGATACGAGGAGCCGACGTTCAAGATCGTCAGCAACGTTTTCAGAGTGCTCACAGGAAGGAAGTTGATCACTCCGGCTGCGTTCGAGAGGTGGGTGCCGATGGCCCGTCCAACACGGTCACCCGTTCGACTGGCTCATTCGACTTTGTTCTCCATCCGGCTTGCGCAGCACCACCCGCCAGTCTTGCGTCAAGTGCAACGTCAAGGCGAACGAGGGTCTGCTGTACCCATTGGAAAAGGGCTTGATCTGGGTGGCAAAGCAGCCAGTCTATGTGCCTTATTCTGACGTTAGCGAGGTCGTCTTCAGCAGGTGGGTGTGGCAATGTTTCTCCCACCTTGCAGAGACGCCCACTCTAAACGAGAATTTCTCACCGTCTTCCTCTTCCGCTCGGCAGGGTCGGTGGAGCAGCCGGAGGAGCGGTATCGGCGTCGCGAACATTTGAACTTGCCGTCTCTACAAAGATTGGTGCGGACCACGTGTTCGGGGCGATACCGAAGGAGGAACACAAGACGCTGCAGAACTATCTCCGGAGTGTTGGGGTGAGGACGAAGAACGAGCTACAGGAGGGGGCGGAGGGTCTTGCGGCTGCGATGATGAGCGATGAGAGCGACGAGGAAGGCGGTGGTGGCGTGGCTCTGGACGATGACGACGAGGAATCAGGTGAGCGATGGGGGCCATGGCAATGTTTCCACTTTCTAGCGCAGTTTGCTAATCTCATCATCTATCCCACGATTTTGGCGTTCTTTTTCAGACGACGAGGACTTTAGAGACTCGGGCTCTGACGACGGTGGGTCGGCTACGTCGGACTCGGAGGCGAGCGACGCAGAGATGGCGGAGGCGGGCGCGAGCGGGGAGGATAGTGAAGTGGAGATGGTTGATGCGCCGAAGAAGAAGAAGAATAATTCGGAGAGGCCGAAGAAGCGAGCGAGGACGTGACTGGCGGTGCCAGATGGAGAGGAGCGTAGCCGTGTGGGAGATCGCTATCGTGTACATGTAGGCCGCCACAGTCCGATGTAACGTACCATGGCCCAGGCATCGAATTTGCGGTGTCGAAGGCCGCCTGGGCATGACATGGCCTTGAGGCCGAGCCCGAGAGAGGTTGGTGAATTGGAGCCCTTCTTCGGTCTTCGCGTCCTCCCAGACGCAACAATGTTAGTCACCTCACTGTCTTTTATTGGACTATGGTATGCTAGACTGACTGACTGGCTAGCCGGCCATCGTTGTTGTAACGATCCTCAAGTCGTCCCGCCCCGTCTTTCCATTCGTCCTAAGACGGCATTCGTCTCTTTTCTCGACGGCGAGATGGAGCGAGGAGGTGCTTGGGACTGACTGATTGCCTACGGACTCGGATACAAGATGAGTCGGCCAACGCGTAGGTCGAGCGTTACTTTTTTCTCATGTAGTTAAGGGTGTCTATCTATCTATCTGTCTGCCTCGGCTCGTAGGGCCGACTACGGAGTCGGGCTGGCAGAACTGAACAGACTCTGAATGGCCCCCTTTCCTGGCTGTCTCTTTCCCGCGTCGGCGTCGTCGTCCCCTTGGCGATGACTCCGTGGAAGAAGGAAAGGAGACGACGAGGGCCGGCTGTCGGTGTTTCGAGTCGGCCGGCACGCATGCGTAAGGACAAACTAAGCAAAGAAGGAAGGGAAGGCCGACCGGGCGGCGGCACCACGGGGGGGCCAAAGGAGCGGGTGGGCCGGCGACGGCGATGGCGAAGGTGATGGCGAAATGAGCTAGGCCGGGACGAGGGTGCAGTTCTACGTGTGGCCTCGGTCGCTCGCTCGCCGTTTGCGATGCCGTCGCTCGCCCGGTCGCCCGTGATTCTGTGAAAAGGAGAAGGAAAGGAACGGATGGTTTGGCGCGTCGGGCGTCGGATGCGCCTCTCCGCTGGTAGCTGGTCCACGATTTCCTTCTCTCGCAGCCAGCCCAGCGGGACCGATTTTGTCCACTTAGACAAGTCCTTTTCTCTTTCTTCTCTTCATTTTCCTTCCTCCGCGTCCAACCTAACGTAGCCTAGCCGGCTAGGAACGGAGCTTCCAAAGTCGGCTAGCGAGATCGAGATGGGAGATGGGAGATGGGAGATGCATGGCTGGCTGCCCGTCTAGGCCTTTCTTAGCGAAAGAGTCCAGAGCGGGCGAGAGAGATTTGGAAACGCTGAACGCCGGTTGGCGTCATCCCCGTCCCCTCCGCTGTTTCCCCATCGGTGTCGCCCGTTTGCCGGCCGGGTGGTATTGGTTAGAGTTATCAATTTGTCAGCGTCTGTCTGTCTGTCTATCCAAAGATCGATCTATCTATCCATCTATCCGTCTATCCTTCCGTCTATCTATCCATTCATCCATCCATCCATCGGTGTCTCCGAGAACTGGGGAGGAGTAATGAGCGCCATATGTAGTGCGCTGCAGTGTCCTGCAGTGTCCTCTGCCGCTCGCCAGCCAGCCACTGTCTGTGCTAACCCTGCTCGAGTGACGTCCGGTCGGGCGGCAGTGCGGTGCTGGGTGGGTGGGCAGGTGTAGCGCCGGATCGGAGGGAGGCGGTGGGCTGTGGGATGGCGAGGAAGGATGCTAGGGTCCTTGGTGCAGCATGTAATGTAATGTAATGTAATGTAATGTAATGCAATGTAGTGTACTGCAGTGTACTGTAGTATACACTATACAATACCATCCTATACTATCCGCAACCCGTACCACACGCGCTATCGCTTCCTTACGTACGCGAAGCCATCGTCGGTCGGTCGGGCGGTGGACTGTCCGACGACTTGCCTCCGTCCCGTCGCCGCGCCGGTCGTTGCTTGGCTTGGTTAGGAGAAGAAAGAAGAGGAGTTGCTTGTCGTGCGTGCGCTCGGTCGGGGAACTGCGCTAGCCACTCCCGTCCCCTTTCCGTCGTCTCTCCGTTCGCCGGCTCGCTCGACAAGCGACAAGCGACAAGCGACGAGCGACGAGGACGGAGGAAGGAGGAGGGCCGACGCAGGCAGCGGCGCATGCACGTCTTGCCCAGCCCACCGACAGCATAGCAGAGCATGGGATAGGACATGCCCCCCGACTACGAAGGGATAAGGGGAGTCGACTGACTGACTGACAATACTAGTCGGCGCTTTGCTTGCTCCAACGCACCATCTCCTTTTTCTTCCTTCACCCTCTTCTCTTCTCGTCGTCGTCCATCAATCCCACCACGACCACCACGACCCTCTCCTCCCGCCTTCTCTGCCCACCCACCGTTCCCCTTTCCTCCTTTTCTAACACCTACTCCCTCTTCCGACGACGGCCGCCCATTAACCCGCCCCAAGGGTCCGCTGCACGCGTCGTGGTGGAGGTGGGGTGAAACGCCAATAAGCAGCAAGCAAGCAGCTCGACGACGGCGACGGTCTGAACTGGTGAGTCGCGTGCGTGGCATGCCAGACAGCCAGGACGCGCAGGCAGGCGGGCGAGCGGGCGAGCGGGCGCGTAGGCGGGCAGGCGGGCAGGTAGGCAGGCAGGGCAGGCAGGGCAGGCAGGCAATGAACGTCGAGGGAGGGAGGGAACGGACGGACGGGACGGGTGGAGGCGCTCCTTGGAGAGGCCCCGGCCGGTGGGTGTGGGATGGGTGTCGGTCGTCTGGCCGGTGCCTGTATTTTCTTTCTTTCTTTCTTTGCTTTGCTTTTCTTTGTTTTGTCTTGTCCTCCTTTCTTTCTCTGCAGGCCGTTCGTGCTTGTTCTTGGCTCGCCTCGTCCGGCCAGCTGTGTGACGGACGACGGCCTCCGTGTTCGGCTCCCCTTGCGGCGCGTGCCCTGGCACGATGGCCTCTCTCTGATCGGATCGGCTCGACACTTCGCTCTCCGTCGCCGTCGTTGCTGTCGTCGTCGTCGCCCTAACTAACCCTTCTCTTTCCTTCGCACTCGCCATAACCTCCAACTGGGCGTGGGCTATGCAGGTGAGTGAGTGCTCGCTGTCTGTTGTCTGTCAGGGGCGCTCCTGTCCTGTCCATGCATACATCCTCATCCTCATCTTCATATCCCCATCCTCATCCTCACCCCTCGTTCTCCCGTTCCTGCCTCCCGCTAACCCTCTTTCCCATCGTATCCTCCTCGTCCAACCCCTTAACCTCCCTCCGTGCGACCCAACCGACCAACGCAACGCAACGAAACGCCGCCTCGCCCACCCTCGCCCATATTCATTCCCGCCCTCCTTCTAATCCCCCATGGGGTCACCTCGTCGCCCACCACCTTAACCCTCCCTTCTTTTCTGTCCACTCTCTCCCCCCGACCATCGTCATCGTCCACAGACATCTCCACAGACATCTCCACAGACATGACCTCCGCCCTCTCCCCACCCTTCTCTTCTCCTCCCAATCCGCCCAACGCTTCGCAGGCGATGCGCAATCACGGCCCCACCACCTCCATCCCCTCCGCCAGCCGTTTACCGCGCAAGGCCAGCTCTCAGAGCGTCAAGGCGGCCACCGTCGGCGCCCGACGAGGCTCACAGATCGCCAGGCCTCTCCATTCCTCTTCCTCTTCCTCCTCTCTTTCTGCCTCCCTCTACGACCGACCGGCGCTGAGGCCGACGCATTCCGTCTCCGAGCCCTCCATCGCCGCCTCCCTCGTCCTCCTCCCTTCCCCACCTGAAGAGCATGTCACCGCTCTCCACGACTTTGCTTCCACCAACGCCACCTGCCTCTCCTTTCGCGCCGGTCAGCTTATCAAGGTCTTCAACCGCGATCGTAGCGGCTGGTGGGATGGAGAGCTGGACGGCAAGAGGGGCTGGTTCCCGAGCAATTACGTCGATCAGGCCAGTCTGCCGCCCGACGCCGGTCACCGCCGTCGCTCCGACGCTGACGACAGTCCTGACCGCGACGCCGGCGCAGAGGAGAGCACCCCGACGCGACCCACCTCCCCCGGCGAGCTCAGGCGGATGCGGTCCGCGCCTCGCATCCTATCCTCGCCCACCATCTCGTCGCCGACCAGCAGACGCTCCCGCGGCGAGAGCCTCGCTTCCACCAGCAGTCTCCCCTACACCGCCACGCCCACGTCAAGTCATCGCGGCTCTTTGCCCCGCTTTTCCGGCCCCTCCACCATCATGGATCCCATCCTCCACGCCCTCGCCCTCCTCCAGAACGCCGTCCGCGCCAATCGAGTCGCCCATTTCCAGCCGTCCACCGCCTGCGTCATCTCTTCCGTCCGATGCGTCCTCTCCGCCACCGACTGCCTCACCCGCGAGAGCTCTGTTCTCAAGACCCACGTCGTCCTCGCCAAGCAGAGGAAACAGATTCTGAGTGAGCTCAGCAGGCTCGTCACCCAAGCACGCAAGGCGAGCGCCCCCACGACCGACGAGGGCGCCAGGCAAAAGGAGATGAAAGTCATGCTCCAGATGGCCGACCGTGTCCTCAGCAACGTCAATCGCTTCCTCGAAGTCGCCGTCGAATGCGGTGTCGAGCTGCCGAACCGAAGGAGCGTCGTGTACGACGATGAGTCCGCCGACGATGGTGGATATGGCAACGACGACGACGATGACGACGACGACGGCCTCCGCGAGGCACAGGATAAAACTCCCACTCCCGACTCCCCCGTCGCCAGCGCCTCCTTCTCGCGCAGCAGCTCGATTCAATCGATCGCCCGAGGTGCCAAGAGCATGTCCGACCTCCGTCGCGGCCACCGACGCGGCGCCGATGATCCCTCCTCCGCCGGCTCCGGACAGCTCTCCCCCGTCCCTTCTGGCGGTCGAAGCGGTCACAGCTCCTCCAAGCTCGGTCACGACGTCTTAGCCGAAGGTTGGCAGCTTGGAGGCCCGCTCTTGCCCTCTCTCTCCAGTGCCGGCTCCAGGCTTTTTGGGTTCGTTTCCGGCTCCGGCTCTTCTAGCGACTCTCTCCCCGACGAACCGCTCACTCCCGCCGGCCCCGGCACCAAGACGGCGGCCGAGGTCGTGAAGGGCATCGCCGTCACCCACGACCAGCTGCTCTCCATCATCGCCGCCTTCATCGGCCATCTCCACACCCACAACCGCTCCAGCCACGCCAGCAGTTATGCCCATCTCATCGACATGACCCGGGCGACGGTGGACAAGGTCAGAGACCTCCTCGTCATCGTCGAAGCCGTCGGCAATCACCCTACCCTGCAGGCCTCGAGGGCCAAGGAGATCGCCGTTCTCAGCTCGACTCGGGAGAGCCTTTACGTGGCCACGACGGCCATGGTCACTGCGGCCCGAGTCGTCACCTCCACACCCGCGGCGACGAGCGCGGGAGAGGACGAGGAAAAATCGCGTCTGCTCTCTGCCGCCACCGCCGTTCTTCGTGCCGGCGGCGAATGCCTGGGCGCGGTCAAGCTGTGCATCGACCGCCGGGACGTGGACCCGTCGATCGAGATCGCCTTGGTGGACCCTTCACGAGACTCGGACGCCTCTCGAGAGTCGGTTCACCAGCCCGCCATCGCGGACGCGGATGAAGAGGAGGAGGAGGTGGAGGAGAAGGAGGACGACGACCTCGGCGAGGGTCAGCATCTTGCCGCGGAAGGGCCTCGCGCCCGCCGTGGAAAACATACGCTTTCGTTCCTCGGTCGCAAGGCCACCAGTCTGAGCTGCTTGAAAGAGAGGTACGAGGTGGACGGTTATTCCAACCAATTCGACGACATCGAAGAGGACAAGGAGTCCAGCGGCGAGGGAGAGATCGCACCGAGGCCGACGGGCAAGGATGAAGAGGAGGACCAAACGGCACGCGTCGTCGACCAGTCGCCCAGTAGCACATCCACCGTCTCCACTCGCCGTGGCCTCAAAGGTCCCACGCCACTTCAGCAGTCTCTCCTCACCAACCGTGGAAGGTCGTCTAGCCTGTCTATGGCGTTCCGATCCGCGGGGGAGGCCGAAGGCGCAAACGTAATGGTCCGGCGTCCGTTGGCCTCGATGGAAGAAGAGTCTTCCACGGATTCGCTGGCCAGCAGCGAGGACATGTCCCGCATCGCCTCATCTCAGACCTTTGGCTCTGTCGCCTCCTCGGACGATCACACCGAGCTGTCGTCAGCGCACTCGTCCGTCGAGCTCAAGTCCAAGCATTTGCCCCTCCAATCCTCCGCCGACGTCCTCGTCCCGCAGACGGCCCCGTTGAACGGAGGCTTCCCACAGGATCCCACTACCTGGCTGACACATAACAACCCGAGGATCCACCGTGGCCAGCCGCTCCCACTTCCGACATCTCGGACCGAGACTCTGCGAAAGGAGGCCGGCGGCGTCAGCCGGCCGAGGTCGACGTCCAACCCGGTTAGCAACATGGTGTCCATGATGGCCATGGAGAGGTCGTTGCCTCCCACGCCCACCAAATCCGCCTCTCCCGGGGCGTCCAAAGATGATCTCCTGCAGCTGGCCGACCATGCCGCCTCGGACGTTTGTTTCAACTCGGAAGGCCAAGTGACCGGCGCGACTCTGGCCGTGCTGGTGGAACGGATGACGCCCCACGACACGACCATCGACGCCACTTTTTTCAACACCTTCTTCCTCACCTTCCGCCTTTTCACCACGCCCCGCGACCTCCTCGACGCTCTCATTGCGCGCTTCGACTTGCAGCCCGAGGCAGGTCGCCCGCTCTCCCCCGACGAGCTCCAGGTGTGGCAAGACGCCAAGCTCACTCCGATCCGGCTGCGCATCTTCAATTTCCTCAAGACCTGGCTGGAGAGCCACTGGCAGCCATCCACCGACGTCGTCGTACTCGAGCCTCTGGCCGCTTTTTGCAGGGAACACGTCATGTCCGCTTTGCCTCGCGCCGGACAACGTCTGATCGACCTTGCTCAGAAGCGACTCATCTCGAGCCAGCAGCAGGGCGCCAAGGCGCCTCGCTTGCTCCAACGCGCCATGTCCGCCGAGCGGCTCAAGTCGGGCGTGCCTGTGGGTGCCGACAACCCTCAACCGCTCTACCCGACCAGCGCCGCCGCCCTCGGCAGGGCCGGACCGCTTCCGCCGACGCCAGCCATTTCCAAGAGTTTGCTTTCCAGCCTTCGGTCGCTCCCGCACACGTCCATCAACATCTTGGACTTTGATCCTTTGGAGCTTGCACGACAGCTGACTATCATGGAGAGCAAGCTCTACTGTGCCATCCAACCCTGGGAATTGGTCGGCCAAGAGTTCAGCAAAAAGGCGGGCGTGAGCACGTCGGTGAACGTCAAGGGCATGAGCTCGCTCACCACCTACATCACCGGCTGGGTGTCAGAGTGCATTCTCAATGAGAGCGACGCCAAGAAGCGAACGGGACTGATCAAGTTCTTTATCAAGTTGGGGGACGTGAGTATCGCTTGGCTTGACCCCCCTTCTTGATCTCGCAGTTTCCGTCCTGATTGCTCCCCTCAACCTTTTTTTTTCTCTCGCAGCGCTGCATGGCTTTGAACAATTTCAACACTCTGACGGCCATCAAGTGTGCTCTTACGTCCTCCACCATCGCTCGACTCAAGAAGACCTGGGATGGACTGCCGGCCAAGTATCGGGGCATGATGGACGCGCAGCACTCTGCCATCGAGCTGACGCGCAACTATGCCAGCTATCGCGCTCGCCTGCGCAGCATCCTTCCTCCCGCGCTGCCGTTCGTAGGCCTGTTTCTGACGGACATCACCTTCTGCCACGAAGGCAACGCCGACTTCCGGCCTTCGCCTCTGAACCCGGAAAAGAAACTGCTCAACTTTGACAAGTACCAAAAGATCGCTCGCATCGTCGGCGACCTACAAAAGTTCCAAGTGCCGTACAACCTCCTGGAAGTGCCCGAGATCCAGCTCTATCTCAGGCAGTCCCTCGATGCCGTGCAGCATAACGGCGACTCTGTCGGTGACCTGTACCGCCGCTCGCTGCTCCTAGAGCCGCGGCAGCCGTCCGGCACCGCCCAAGGCACGTCTCACATACCCACTCGCTCGGAGACCAAGATGGGCTCGCTGTGGAAGATTTGAACGCGCCTCCTACGTTTCGATTCCTCTTTCCACGCCATTTACGCCCCGTTACCATTTCCTGCCCCTCCTTCTTTACCTCTTCCATGTCGTTGCGATCCGCTCATGCTTCATTTCAGGGACTTCTTTCGTATCATAGTGTATGAACAACCGCGTCGATAAAAACAGTGGGACGGGACCCCCCGTTTGACGTCTTTCTCTCTCGCTGCTCCGTTCGCTTCCACTGGATCCCTCTTTATCGTCATGGGCTCTTTCACGCCGAGTGGGGAAGCAGTGGTCGGATCTCACATGTCAGAGTTAGAAACTTTGTATTCTGACTGGGTCCGTCTCTGGAGCAAAGAAAAGAACGCCGAAAGCCGAGGTCCTCATCAAGGAAGGAAGAAAAGAAAACGGTCATGGGTAACCCTAGTCTCGACACGGGCACGTGCTGACAGCTCCGGCTGGTCCGAAGGCTTCCGGCTTCGCGCGCTGGCCGCCGCCGCTGCCGCTCCTTCTCTTCCACCCCCCCTAACCCCCACATACGCCGACCACATCCTCTCTTGCTGTAGTTCACGCCTCGCCGTCGCTCCTTCCCCATTCTTCCATACTCACCATGTCTCAGCCCGTGCCCCCCAGCTGTGAGTCTCGTTTGCCAGGCCTTGCCTTCATGATCGTCCCTTACGGGGGTGATCGGGAAGCTCGCGTGCCAGCGGATGACCGGGTGACTGACTGACCGACTGTGGTGCCTGCCTGCCCATTTTTTCGTCTTCTTTCCAACCGGGACGTGATATATTTTGGCGTTGATGCCCCCTCTTAGGGAAGGACCTTGGCAAGGTGAGCGAGCGCGTTGACCCGTCTCTTTGCGCCCCTTCGCCTGTCGTTCGTCCGCCTGACTTGTTGCTCTTTGCCGCGCGTCTCTCTCTCCACCTCCACCCCGCAGGCCTCCAACGACCTCCTGAACAAGGACTACCCCATCCACGGCACGTCTCTCGAGGTCAAGACGCTCACGCCCAACAATGTTGCTTTCAAGGTGCTCGGCGTGCGCGACAACAAGACCAACGCGATCAAGGGCGACCTTGAGGCCAAGTGGACCGACAAGAAGGGCATCACCATCACCCAGGGCTGGACTACTTCCAACGTCCTCCTCTCCAAGGTTGAGCTCGACAACCAGGTGGCCAAGGGCCTCAAGCTTGAGCTCGACACCAGCCTGATTCCCGACAAGGCCGACAAGCGCGCCATCGTCGGCGCCCACTACAAGCAGCCCGGTCTCCACGCCCGGTCTTTCCTGGACTTGTTCAAGGTGAGCGTCGGGCGCATGGTGCTCGGGTTCCTCAACGGGCCGTCGTTGCTTACTTACCGCTTCGCCGATGAAATCGTCGCTCCAATTAACCTCATGGTCTGCCTTCAGGGCCCCACCTTCACCGCCGATGCTGTCCTCGGTCGTGACGGCTTCCTCGTCGGCGCCGAGGCTTCGTACGACGTGCGCGACGGCAAGGTTAGCCGTTACAATGCGGCCGTCGGCTTCCACGCTCCCGAGTACGCCGTCACCCTCCACGGCCTCGGCAACCTGAGCACTTACGCTGCCAGCTACTACCACCGCGTCAGCGCCGACGTCGAGGTGAGTTTCCGGCGGTTCTTTTTACGTGTCGTCACAAGTAAAAGGTTCTAACTCGTCTGAATTCGCATCTCAGGCTGGCGCCAAGGCCGTGTACGACACCAAGGCCCCCACGCCTGCCGTCGCCCTCGAGGTCGGCACCAAGACGTGAGTGGTCGGGTATTCCATCGCTCCAATTACGTTTGATAATGGGTTGCCCTTACTGATCAGATGTAAACTTGCCTTTGCCGGTCGCTCCTCCAGCTACCTTGACAACTCCGCGTTCGTCAAGGCCAAGATCAACAACGCCGGCGTTCTCGCTCTCGGCTACACTCAGGCCCTCCGGTGAGTCATTACCCCGTTTTGTTCGGCGTCGGCCTGCAGATGCGTGTCCTCTGACCTTTCCGATCTCCACGGCCCTTTTTATTTCATCATCCGTGACTCAGCCCCGGCGTCAAGGCTTCCTTCGGTCTCGCCCTTGACACCCTCAAGCTCTCTGACGCTGCTGCCAGCGCCAACGCTCACAAGGCTGGCCTCAGCGTCACCTTTGAGGGTTAAAGCGCTCGTTCTTCCTCGCCTACCCTTCCCTTTAAACCATCATCCTTTAAACCGCGAAAGGTGTGAAGTTGCTCGCCAGATTTAACGTCGCGTTTTCTTTGTGGAGGCTTGCTTTTTAAACTGGATGAATAAATGAGAACCTCGACTCGCCCTGGCGTGTGTCGTGTGTCGTGCGTCGGAGGCGAACGCGAAACGATTTTCACCATGGAAGAATACAGGACTCGAGCGGGGCATAATTGACCGCCTCGGTGGCCGTGGCTCACCGCGTGGCTCACCTAACCGCCCAATGATTGGTTCACGAAACCTGGAGTGCGTCTTGCATAACTGTGGAAAGCAGGAAGCGTGAGCTAAACAGCATATAGCGTAGTTACCCAGTAGTTACCCAGGTGACCGTCGCTTCCACCAGTGTGTCTCCTTGAAATATTTGGAATAAAAAACAAAAGATGTAAACGTACCTGTTCGCGGGTAGTGTACTTCAGGATGGGGACGTGCGAGAACAGGGCGAATGTACTACTGATGCGTTTAGGGAGGGACGTTGTCATTCGCAGAGAGGGCACCTTAGGCTTCCAGAATGTGCCCATCCCAGAGCGTTGAAACGAGGTCGTCCGGCGAGGCAAAGTTGCTCGTCAAGCGCCCGTCACGGTCGCGAAAGAAGGACGCGCTTAGAATTGCGACGCGGCGGACTAGACGAGGTGGCCTTCCACACCGGCGTTCAGGTATGTGAACGACGTCGGACAGCAGCACCCAATCATTTACTTCAAAGGGGAAGGGGGAACCATTTCGCATAAGCAAGACCGCTATAGACGAGTCCAACATGGCCAATCGATGCGAACCACAGTCTTGGCGATCAACGTCGTGCAGTACGCTGGCTAGTCGTCCTATCAACGTGTGTATAACTGGGTGCGCTTCAGCCGGCAATCGCGGGGAGGACTATACTGGGCGGAGAGGACTACACTGGACGGGGAAGACTTGATATATCCGAATCGCTTCCATAGTCGGCATAGTAGGGAGGCCTGCAAGGCCGGCTGAAACAGGTGCATCGTGCTGCGTCATCTAAAATGTCTCCCAATGGCCACCGTCGAGTTTATGCTCGGTCAGACTGGATGGCTCTTTCAATACCGACCCGCACATTTTCAGACACAGCTGCCTGTGAACCATCTGTCAGGGCATGTCTATCATACGGTACTCGTCCCATCTATCTTTCACATCAATCGACGGGACTTTCCTTCCCTGTGCCCCCGGTTAAGGGTTGATGTGCTTGGGGATGGAAATCCGTTGGCAATCTTAAGGAAACGGTGGCGTCAGCGCTCGGCTCCACATCTATAGTCAAGGGTTCACACAGACACTCACTAGTTCACGCCGAAAAGCATCCAAAGATTGTCAGACCGTTTGCGGTAGGCCATGTCGATGTCGGCCAAGTCGACAGCGCGGCGGGAAGCGTTCGCGGCTTTGTCTGCCGCATAGCCAAGACCCGCGATAGCACCCACGGCTCCTATCGCGGCACCCCCAAACCTCCAATGCTCCTTATTCAAGTCGTCCTGGAGTTGTTGTTGCTTTCCGTTATTTACGGGGTTAGGAGGGGCAGGCCCCGGGTTGGATTCCCCGAAGGGCCGCGAGAAGTTCGGGACAGCCCTTAGGAGTACCTGTCTTTGGCATGGCGCAAAGGGACGGAGCAACGTCAGTGACTTGGGGGGACCCTTCAGAGCACGAGATGGTCCAAGAGCTGGCGCTTACCGTCTTGAAGTCGTTCGCATCCCTACGCATGTTGTACCCCTCGTCCCGGGCCATATTGTCGCGAAGCTGCATGTACTCGTCGTCGGCCCGTTTGGTGCTATTGCCCTGCGGGTGATGAGCAAGGGAGTAAATTCCGGCAATACCGGCTCCAACCGCCGTTGCGCCGGCAACTCCGGTAAGGGCCGACCCGGCTATTGACCATTTGTTCACGTATTCTTTGGTGAGTTCTTTGGATGCTCTCGAGTCGAGCGAGTCGAGACCGCGGCGGGACGCGTTGTTGGATTTGACCGCCTGGTCCGCCGCGAAGTAGAGAGCCGTGCCACCGGCTCCGACAGCGGCCACTCTGCCAGCAAAACGGAGCTGGTTCCCGTGGAGCTCCGATTTGAGCTTGGCTTGATCAAAACCAGAGCGGACGTCCAACGTGCGAGCTACGAGACCGCCATCGAGCTGGACCTGTGACGTCCGAAATACCAAAGTCAGCAGGGGCGCATGAGGACGTTTACCGGTCGGTAAGGGCCACTCACTTGGGCAGGGACGGGAGCTGCAGAAGCCACGCTGGCGGCGAGGGCCAGGAGAGAGGGGATGACACGAGCAAACAACATGCTTTACCGAGTAGATGGATCACTGGCGATGTTGTGAGAGAATGTGGGGAGTGAAAATACAACCTGAACCTGCAGGTGTAAGGGAGAACAATAAGGGAAAAGAAGAGTGGACCTGAACCGGCAGGAAAGAAACAGAGGGGGAGGACTTGTTGGGGGTGAGACACAGAGAAGAGAGCTTTTTCGCCGCTCGAGATGGGCGGTATTTAACTTTTTGGCGATCGCTCCACACGGCCGGTCGGAACGGCGATCCGACGTCAACGATCGCAAGTCGCAGTCACTGGCGAACATCTGGAGGCGCCAACCATATATCGGTGCAGGAGATATAACGCCAAGGGTTGGGCGCAGGCGCCAGCCAAGACGGGAACTCGGCTCGAAGAGTTGCATGACTGTGGACAGCGACGACCTGGAAGCAAGATGGAGTGAATTTCACCGTCTGGCGGCGGGGGAGGGGTGAGTCCGCGCCTACGGGAGAAAATAGCCCCACCTTGGTCGAGGACAAGGCGAAAAAAAAAGGTAATTTAGTGCTTGCGGGCGTCGTCTGTCTCGCCGCCGCTGGTCAGACACGTTGTCGTTCCTTTTTTTGCGTCCCCTTCCATCGACGTCGGCCACTCCTGTGGACGCGATTGCTTGCTGCGGCGCACGTGCATCGGGAATTTGTCGTTTCTCCCGATCGCCCAATTACGGAGCGCCGAACGATCATCTCTGGGCGGATCACTCCGCACGTGTGCACGGATAACCACGACCGCGAAAGCTGCGACGTCGGTCGGACCTTTCAGCACACGATCGAGCACACGAACTAGGTTTATTCGCGCAGGGGAGTGCGGCCGGCTCGCCTGGGGTTCGGGCAGATTCAGTCGACAAAACCAGCAAAGGATGGACGGCTCTACCAGGTTCTCCTTGTCGCGCCCTAGGGGTGCAAAGACGGGAGTGTCTACACGCCACAAGAGAAATGTTGCGATCTCCATCGATCATACGGCTCGTGGTGGTTTGCGCGAGTCCTCACGGACAGGCGATACGAACGTGACAGCGGCAGTCAGTCAGAGCTCAGCTCAAGCTCTCCACTTATCGCAGCGTTCATCACGTCCGCGACATGGAGACGCAGATTTTCAGCCGGCAAAATAAAATTTCCACGCCCGGATTTCGGCAAGCAACCACCTACGATGAATAAATAATCCGGTCAGGTTGGCGCAATAACTCCCACCGCCTCTTTTCCCTCAATCCCACACACCTATTCCTCAACCTTCTCCCTCCGACATCGTAATTACTCGCCTCTCGTTCTTTTAAATTATCTACGGCTCTCCCCCTCAAACCTGTCGTTCCATTTTACTAAAGTAAACTGCCTGCTTCCTCCGCATGAATGGCTCATTTTTTTTTCGAGGCCGAATGCTTTAGCCGTTCCCACCGGAGCGATCGACGATAGCGCTGAGGCACGGCGACTGTCAATCGTCCTAGATAATTTACTCGCTGACTTTCATCTTTCTTGGACGAGCGCGAGAGTGGAGTCGACCGTCGAAGCGAGGAGGGAATGAAGGTGCGATGGGAGAGCCACGCTCAGAGGCAGCGAAGGGAGCCGAGAGACATGGCCGCTAAGGTCTTCAGAGGAAGGGGACGGAGAGGACGACACACCGGCCTCTCCACGCCCATTTCTTGACACACCGAGGCTGGCGGGCACGAGCACGAGCGCTGTCAAGCGCAGGTCATGAGTGGTGCAATAGGCACACACCGTCTGCCTTGTCCTTTGCCTGCCTTCCTCCTTCCTCACGTCGGCCACGATAGGAATGAGCGCCCGATCAGCTTCTTCCTACGTCCACCGAGCCGAGGAGGAGAACGGAAGCCGAGGTTCAGATGCGGGGAGGAAAATAAAGGCGTAGGGGAGGGAGAGGTTCGTCCCAACCAGTTATGTCTTGTAGATCGGTGAGAACCATGGCGCGACGGCTACAGCAACTCGGACAGAATTCAGGGCGGCGCCGCAAGAAAGAGGGAACGCCCTTGCGCCCTCTGTACTATATAACCTCGGAACGGGGGTCGATTCCAAGCCAGACGCGCGTCGCGGAAGCTCGAGCCGAGCGGCCGAGCCTGGAACGGGGGATTCCAGAATGGACTGGTCGCAGCGGGATGGAGGAGGCCGCAATGGCAATCACGTCGAGCGAGGGGGCAGGGCACCTTGGGATCGCGCTCGCCGCAATGGAGATCGGGTTGCCGCAATGGAGATCGACGCGCTGCGATCACGAACAGGCTGGCTGGCACCGCTCTGTTGAAATCTAACCACCATTATTCTGTCATTCGAAAAGGTTCCCGATATGGGAGGCTCTGCAAATGTCCTTGGCGAACGATCAAGCTCTCTCACGTTGTCCATAAATATGGCGGCGAGACTGCAGCGCAAGCTGGCACCCATCGAGGCCCGCCATGGAGCCTCTGCAACTTGCTGGAAGGCGAAATCTTCGCAATATTGTGTTGCTCTCCCACTATAGCCCATGTACTTGCCCGAACTATGCAGCACTTTTGCACATTGGCCACCGCGTTCCTTCCAAGCCTCGATAGAGCGGCGCTGGTCACGATTCGATCGGAGGCCCCCTGGCTGCTTCCTTGGACTGTTGTTGGGAAAGCCTGGTGGACCGAAGAGTACAAACGGTATGCGAGGAGATAAGGGTAAGTAGGTGAAACAATAGCAGGACGTTGACTACTCTTGTTCGGTGCTTTCTGTCAAATTGGCGCATTCGCTGTGTTCCCCCATACAGGCCAGCAGCTTCCCCTGGTGCGCCTACTTATCAGTGTGCTGCACCTCTGACAGTGTGCGAAATCGCCGCCGCATCTGGGGATGTATCCGTCAGTTGATGCAGACTGCACAACAGCACAGCTTGATCGAATCATAATGGTGCACAGCCAAGGTGCTGGACAAAGCTTTCGAACTTGGTTAACTGACGGGGACGGAGATACGTCGCCTGTTGCATCTCTTTTTCGAAGTTGTTTTGGGCTTCGAATGCATCCTGCAGCATGGGAAAAAGAAATTGAACAAAAAGGTAAGACGCCATGCAGTTTCCCTTGTATGAGAGCTTGTTAATTGTAGCTCGGGGCAACAGCATTGTCTATCACGTCTTCTAGGATAAAAGGACCATACTCGGTTGAATATCATGGTAGCGTTTCCCACTCTTAAAGGACTTTCGAAACAGACAGGAAACTTCTTCGCGTTTGTGACAGCCCCGTGTGGCTTCGCGATCCCAAGGCGATGCCAGCGCGACGACGAGCCGCAACTCGAATCGGATAACCGAGTGGAGCTAAGCCGATAGGTGTTGGACAGGAAGCAGAGGGAGAAACGGACAAAGGGTGGCCGAACAATGGTGAGTCGGCGTCGCAGATGGTGGCGAGGACAAAGGAAGGCGGGCGCCTTTGTGCCCGGCGCACTGTCAGGTCTGGGCAGCAGATGCTCGAGGTTGTTAACATTTCGTCAGACCAATACCCTGCGCACGGTGAGAAAAAGTGTACCAGACCTCCTAAGTCAAACAACATGTGCGTACGGAATGCAAGCGAAGAAAGGTGGCCGATTATTATCTTGTCACCAAGCGTGACATTCCGGACTTTGTCACACCTTGGAGTTGCGAATCGAAGGCGTGAATGACCATTGCCAGTCGCAAATGTCGACCATCCCCAAGCCGAGGAGTGTGACGGGCTAGGGTCCTGCAAAGATGGCCTCGCCGTCTTGAAGGAGAGGCGGCAGACCCACTTAAATAACCGGAGGCGTACCTGTAAGCTATAAAGCGTACCCACCCGCACGACGACGTGCAATCGTAGGACGATTCCTCAACACCGGGACTACCTTCATAACATGCGCAAATTTCTTTGGATCATGCTGTGTCGAAAGTCCATACTGTGCAGTTAGGGTTAGGGTAATCAGACTGCTCAGTACACGGTACGCGCCGCGCCCACCGTCGGCCCTTGCCTGGTCGGCCGGGGCCGATCATCCATCTCCTATCTCCCTGAAGGCGCCGATCCAACGCGTCCTATTTCTCATTTCTCCCTCGGATACCCACTATTTATTCGGCGGTGGTTCTACCCACGGGCCCTGAGTGTCTCACCGTGTCTGCTTCCTGCGTTGAGCGGACAAGAAAGCGTGGCCTCCGAGGGCAAAGCTCCGACGCCGCGAAGGACGGCCAACGATGGCCGGGATCGCAAAGACGCCACGCCCTCCGCTCGCGCCCCTGGGCCCACCGGCGCCTAGTGCACCTGCCATTGGCGCGCTGCTGGCTTCGGGTTATGTTTCGCCGCAACTTCGTCGCAGCTCTCCTCGGTGGACCTGCACCACTCACGCTTTTCCTGCTGCCACCCCTCGCAGGCTCTGGGACGGCCCTCCTGCGACGGCGCAGGGCGGTCCATTGGCTGAGAAGGATTTTCCGGCCGTCGTCTACCCCCTCCCAGTGCCAACGCCGGGCGCTCGGTCCACCGCCGCCATGCTCGCCGTCAATAGGTATCTGCACCGGTCCCAGAAGTCGAGCGATGATGTCCGTGCCTCTGCCGGGATCTTAACCGTGGTCATGGTGCATGGCAACGGCTTTTGCAAAGAGGTGCGCCGGTCGTCGTAAGAGCGAGCCAGCAGCCACGGAGCTGCGTGGGGCGCACGTATTACCCGCTTCAACTATGCCTGACTTTCCTTTGCGTTTTTGTCTTCTTGGCTCCTGTCCGTCAGATGTGGGAGCCCACTATCGGCTCTCTGCTGGATGGCCTTGATGCGAGCAGCCGGCGGCCGAAGGCGGTCGAAGTCTGGGCTTTCGACTTGTTCGACCAAGCGGACAGCGCCGTCTGGCGCGTGCCATTACAGGAGAGAGGATACAACGGTCTGTCTATACTACTCCTTTGCCCCCGCTTTATTATCCCTATCGTGTTCCTCGCCCCCTTCTTCCTTAGACCTCTTCCACCTCGCCTCCCCGGGCGGCCCGGTCCCTTTCGGCGGCCCCTGACCGTGTGCAGTTTCCGTCTCCTTTCTGAACTGCCTGTTGCAGGCGATGCAGGTGATTACGCAAGGGATCTGATTCAGTTCGTCCGCTCTTTCCTTCCTCGGCCATCGGACGGAAGCGCCCCGCCCTACTTGCTGCCCCGCTGCGAGGAGGAGAACGCGCAGCTGGCGACAACCTTGACTGTTGTCGGTCACTCCATCGGGGCCCAGGCTGTGTGAGTCCAACCCTCTGCAAGATCCCCACGTCGAGTGCATGAGGACCGCCAAGAGCGTTCAGCTTAAGGCCGCGGCGTCTTTCCTCTTCTCTCCGCCGCCTCCCTCCGTCCTCTCCCTCCCTTCGCGCGGGAGCTCAGTCTGTTGGCCGCACAGTCCTGCCCCGATCTGTTTCCCCGGATCGTCGTCATTGAGCCCGTTGTCGTACGGCCCGAGTCTGCGGAGCGCACTAGGCAGAGGTTGCCTCTGGTCCGTTCCTCCCTTGCTAGGAAGGACAGGTGGAAGGACAGGTAGGCATCCTAGGGTTAGATGGCGCGCCTTTGACGGGAGGGAAAGGACGCTTGCCTCTGCGCCCCCTAACGTCACCGTCGCCGGGTCCTTTTTCGCTAGGTCCGCTGCCAAACGGTTTCTCGACGACAATGTGTTCAGCAAGAGCTGGACAAAAGAGGTCAAGGACCTGTTCGTAGTGAGCATATGCTTTCCCCCTTTTCCTGCGATAAGGGACCTTCCAATGATGGATGCCCTTTCGAGCTTCTGACGTCGTCGATGATTGCCCTCCGGTTCTCCGCGAGCAGCGGTACGCCCTTCGCCCTTTGCCTGATGGCTCGGTGATGACCAAAACAAGCAAGATCGTGGAGACGGTGAGTTGCCGGCCTTTCTCCACTGGCGACAAAGGCTTCTGCCTGCGACGTCTCGGAGGTCGGCGTGGATCAGTCTCTGAACGTTTTTGTTTTTTTTTGTGCCCGGCGGCAACCGCCCTGTTCATGGGCCGCGTCCTCTCCATTTCAAAGAGGTTGTACTGCGATTGGAACACTGCCGTGCTGGCGGCCATCCACCTTCCTAGCCTCTGTCCGTCCTGCCCTATCCTATGGGTTTACCCTGCTCGCCCGCTCATGACGTAAGGGCGAAGAGACGCGGGACGAACCCCCGTTTGCTATATCTCTGACAGAATCCGGGCAAGGCGAAAAACGTGCGCGTTGGGGCTGACCACGTCCATATCCGCGTCGCCTCTCTTCCTTTCCGTTCTTTCTTGGCCCTCTCTGCCGGCCGAAATCACGGGACCAGGTTGATGCCAGACCTAGAAAAGATATTCGATCAGATTCCCCACTGTGAGCGCCAGCAGCTCCAAGGCGGACATTGCGTGAGCCTTTCGGTTTCTTTGTCCGCCGGCCCGCCTATCCGTCGGAGACGGTCTCACTCCAAGCCATGCCTCCCATTGCGATGGGCCCCCCTCGGAGACAGATCCCCTTCGAGGTTCCCGAGCTGCTCGGTGAGTGCGAGACGAGCGAAGGAACGGGCGAAGCGGCTGTGATGGGTTGTGTTGTCATGTTGGAGCCCCGCACCTCTCGAGTCTGAATGCGTGCGCTCTCCGGCATCGCGCATCCTACATCTGCGTCTCAGGCAAGCGTATTGCCCAGTTCATACAGGCAGGACCTGTCACGTCGCGGCCTTCTAACCTTTGAATGCTCCCTACAATGGACGATTCCTTCCCGAAGCTCTCGGAACGTTCCTCGCTGTAAAATCGCATCTGACCGTTAAGGATTGTCTTACAATTGTAGAATTGTCAATGTTTCGTTGGTATCGCACGGGGCGGCGCGGGGGGGGAGCACCGCCTCGCCGTGCGCCCAGCGGACGAAGGGCCGAGATGGCGCGGAAGGAGACTGAAAGTTGCCTGCGGGCGGGGGGTGGCGATCGTAAGGGAGTTAGCGGCGGCAAAGGGAGACGGGTGGCTTTTCGTAAGGTTCGCGTGTACGGAGCTCGGTACGGAAGCACCCGTCGGCCAGCTTCGCCATTCGAGTTTCGCCGGCCCGGCCGGTCCGACGCTCCCCTGTCCCTGCGGCGACGCCATGCACGCTTTTCCCGTCCGTCACTGCCCTACACTCTGCTGTCGGGCGCGCCTCGCGAGGACGGATCTAGTTGTGCTCGCGCTCTTCCTGCGCCGAGCCAGTCCTCGTTGCCCAGCGCAAAGGGACGTCAGGTTATGAATTTGGGAAAGAATTTCGTGAGCGGACCAAAGGAAAATGAATACACGCAGGAGCAGGCATGCCAGGTGCCCCACGTCGCCCCTACATAGATAGGCGGGAGCAGCGAGGGGGACCGGAAGATCGAAATCTCGAGGCGGCTCTATTCGCGCGTTCGCTAGAGGGCAAGATTCCCCGCTCCTCTTTTCCGGATGGGTGAGGCCTCTATGGACCCGAGAACGAGGGGCTCGATTCCTTGAAGCGGACGCAAGCGAGCACGTTTCGCCAGCGACCTGGGCACCTCGTCCGATCCGGACGTGCGTAAATCCAACTCACCGCCTTACCTCGTCCCGTTCGCACGTGAGGCTCGTGTAAAAAGAGTTGGCGTGCTGCAATTGTCGTTTGGTGGCCGCGTGCATTTGCCTCTACCGCGGCATCTCCAATCACATGCCCCCGGTGATCCGCGCTCCGCGTCACCATGCTCCAGCGATCCCGCAGACATGTTATCGATTCCGCGACAATCGCGTCGGTGCTGGCGCTTCTTTCACCGCGGACAAGATCCTCTCCGAAGCTCGAAACTCCTTTCTTTTCACCGCAAGGATGTCTAATCGCCCGTGGCCGTCCCGGTGCGATGCGATGGTGGCGCGACCAAAAACGGAAAAGAAAGGGGAACAGTTATAAAGCTCTTAGCAGGCGGACGCAGGTCGCAGGACGGACATGCGATACATTAGACGGGAAGAGGAGCCATCCGGCGGGCGAGGGACCGCCAGCAAGGCGCAGCAGCGGGCCGTAAGGGGCCGGCGGAGAAGAGCAGGAAAGACAGACAGGGGGTGGTCGGAGAGATGAAAAAACGTAAAAAAGGGAAAAAGGCCGTCGAAAGGACAAAAAAAGAAAAGAAGGGCAAAAAAAAGGCTGGGGTATTGAAGGTGAAATAAATAGGTATGGAAGATAATAGAATGCCGCAGTCAAGCGGCCAGGACGGGATGTGCGTTCACGCCTAAGCCTTCCACGTCTTTTGGCCTATAAGGATGCGAGCGATGATGAAGAGTACACTAGCGCCGGCGAGCATGCCGCCCCCGTAGAACGTCATGGAATTATAGATGTTAGCCGGGTTAACGTTGGGGTCCTGCGCCGAGTTGGTGATGAGCCGACCGCCAGCCGGCTCGCCGCCGAGGACGCCCATGGCCATCACGGTGCACGACATGCCGACGTAGACGCCGGTGAGGCGGGGTTGCGGGACCAGTCGGACGATGCCGGGGGTGAGCATGGCGACAACACCGCCGGAGGTGAAGCCGTAGAGGCAGGTCCAGACGATGATGGCTGCGTTGGTCTCACAGGCGCTCCAGCAAAAGGCGAGGACGGTGGAGGCGACGCAGGCGGCGATAACCGAATTGGCTGTCCCGACGCGGTCCGCAGCGAAACCGGTGAACCAGCGGCCAAAGAAGGAGGCGGCGTTGAGGATAGCGGAAAAGTAGAATGCGGTCTCGGTGGAGGCGCCGCGGAAGATGCCGTACGGGGTGAGGAAGAAGAAGGGGAGGTATAGGCCGAAGAAGGAGATGAGACAGGCCAAAGTCCAGAAGAAGAAGCGCGGGTCCGAAAAGGCCATCTTGAACGGGGGAGGGCCTTTGCTCATGTTGCGAGGGAAACGTGTCTTGGTGAGGTATGAGGCGAGGAGAAGAACGGCGAGTTGAATGAAGGCCACGGCGCGGACAGCCCAGCCGAACGAGACGTTGTTAAAGTTGAGCATCCTGTTGAGCATGACCGGCCAGACGACGCCGCCGACGGACGAACCGCTGAGGGCGAGCGCGCTGGCAAGGTTGCGCTTGGTGCTGAACCACTGCGTAGGAGCGGTGATGGCCGGGTTGAAGATGAGGCCGAGGCCGATGGCGCAACAGATTCCCTGGGCGAGGAAGAATTGGTAGTATTCCTTGCAAATAGACGTCATGAAGATGCCAAAGACAAAGACGACGGTGCCGATGAAGTTGGGAGGCTGTGCCGGCAAGACAGGAAAGAGAGACGGACGCAAGGAGAAGAAACGCGTCAACGCCGGTGCCGCCGGAGGCGCAAGCGAGACGAGTCCTCACCCTGGCTCCATACTTGTCAAGAAGGATGCCGGCGGGGAGACCGACGCCAAATATGCCCCAGAGCTGTAGGCTGCCAATCCACGCGATGGCCGATTCGGAGCGGTCCGCGAGCTGATGGGCCTTGTAATACGCTTGGAAGACACCGAAGGAGTTGACGATGCCGAAGCCGCAGAACATGGTGAGGAAGCCGCCGAGGACGACGAGCCAGGCCTCTCTGCCGCCGTCGGGGAACGTCATCGGCGGCGGGGCCGGGGGGGCCTGCGGAGCCGGCGTGACCTTGTCGTGGCCGTTCCCCTGGAGCTCCAGGTCGTTGACCGTGTCGGCCTGGCCCGCACGGACGCTGTCGTCCTTCAACATTTGCATTGTGGATCCGCTGCTGTACCGGTAGGCACCGTCCATAGGCGACGGGCGAGGAAGAAGGGTTTTGGACGGAGGGACGGAGTCCGTAACAGGCGGATGAACGACTTGAGGTGGTCAGCGAACAAAGGAGCGAGAGGCGAGTAGACTGAGGGTCCACACGGGGAGAGAGAGAGAGCGAGAGAGAGAAAGCAAAAGAAGGGGAAGCACAACGGTGGTGACGGGAGGACACGACGACAAGGGGGGGAGGGAGCTCAGCCGAGCTGGGGATCGGGAGCGTTTTAGGCGACCACCGGACGGGATTTGTAGGTGCGCCGGCGGCACGTACTGTATGCTGTCCTCTGCCGCTGCTCCCGTCGCCGTCGCCGCTTGCCTCCCTGCGCCCCGTCACCTCGTCAAGGCCGGGCGCACAAGCAAGCTCCGGCGCGCTTAAAAGTTGCCGGCCGGAGCGATTTAGTTTCAACTCAACGCCGTGGCCCTGGTTGCGCCCAGGCGTATTCGTTGCATGGTCCATCACTAAGTTAGCTAGTGGCGGAGACGCGCTAGGCCAGAGGCTAGGCCAGGCTAACTTGGCCATTTCCCACGCCGGCCCCACCGCGCAGCTCCAGCCGATTACAGTACATGTGTCCTGTGCCTCTTGTGTCTAATTAAGCCAGCTGACTTACACACGTCCACTCCACCGTGCTACTGCCTGGACGGCTAGTCGGAAATGTACTGGACGGAGTCGGCGCCTTTCTGATTCGCGCACATGGCTCCGCCATCGTTACAAGTATAGCTCGACGTCGTGGACCTGGAATATCTGCTATATAATTGCTTTCCCTTTCCAGGACTGGAATGTTATTGATGTTAAAGCCAGTCGACGAACGGTGACCATACAGACGAGATCACATGCATCCTCCTTCCATATTATATGCTGCAGTGGCCTCCCAATAGTCGATATGGCCTTCTTGGATAGCGTAGGCTATCAGTGGCGTCCTATGTCAACAGCCACGCAAGAAAAATCAGCAACGATTGGAGAATGGTGGAGATCCGCTATGACGGCTTGTACAAGGGTGACGGATCTTGAAAAGACAGAACAAGTCAAACAATACACATCTCGATGTATAAACTGCATTTATCTTTGCTCTGGCCAAGCATTTTTTTTGGCACGGTCAGGTTGAGATCCACATCCTGTTGCATGCATGCTGCTTTTCAAGTGAAATACGGACATCTACATGACGAGAGAGCTGCCTGAATGCACGAGAATCGGCTAGGCTGACGTTACGCTAGCGTTCGACGCTACTGTTACGTAGTACGTAGGCCTACGCAATTTGAACTTGATGGCGCAAGCCACTGGATCGGGCCGTAAAATAGAGGAGGCTGACCTGTGCTGACTACCCAACGTAATCACTTTCTGGCGCCAGAGGCGACATTTTTTTGTCTTGCAACCGGTCTCATTCCAGAGAAAAGTAGAGACTGATTCTGAGCCAGACAGGAGCCAACCGGACGGCGGAAGATGTTCTTAAAGCTTGAGGTGGGCGACAAGGCGAAATCGCTGGGAATGTGAGAGGGACGAAGAGTGGAGAGAGGAAGATAGGAAGGAAAGAGACGAGGGGAGAAGAGAGAGATGGAGAAAAGACGATGGTTCCATGTCGGCGGGGCACATACATGCATGCATGCATGCAGCGGCGAAGGTCGACGGTGACGGAGACAGGAACGAGCTAGAAAAGGGAGGAAGAGCCTCGTGATGCGGGCGCGGCGTCGGAACGTTGAAGCCGTCCCAGTCGGTGTGCAAAGTCTCCACCCGTTCCCGGCGTCCACGCCCAAGACCGCCAACGATCGGGCGCCAACGCGATCCGCAATAGTCGTCCCGTTTCATCGCACCGGGGATGGCGGTGGCACTCCGCCGACATCCCAAGTCGAGCGAGCGGACCGGACGCCGAGGGTCGGATGTTGGCACCCTCCTCGACGCGGGACCAGCCGATGCCCCCTACGTAAGTAACGTCGTCCAGAGAGCCATTGTCGGTCTGTGATCGCGAGGCCACGCTCGGCGGCGCACACACATCCACTCTCGTCCCGTTTGCGGGAGCGGCGTTATTGATCCGTCCTATGCCCCGACCCATTACACCCATTAGTGTGCGAGCTGACAGCCGTATAGCCGTCGCGGAGGGGACGACGCCACCTCGACCCACCACCGGTATATGTACACACATGATAAATGCCTCACCAGTGGCCTCGCAAGGCGGAGCGCAAGCCGGCCGCCGCAGCAAGCCAAACGCCGCCCCCCCCCTCTTGGTCCTCTTGGTCAATTCCCATGGTAGGGGACGCCGGCAGAACTGTTGCAATGGCTGCTGTTCGAGCATGCTTCATGAAGCATCTTCATACTCTTTCATTCCCGTCTAAAAACGACCCTGCCATCCTCACCTCGAAGATGTGGCCCGAGGACGAGAGATGAGCAGGAAAGCGAGCACGTGCTCGGGCAAGATTGTCTTGATTCCCACGAACACCACTCTATGCGCTAGTATGATACGGGTTTGTGTGGGACGTCCTTCACCGCTCGCTCTTGGTCGCCACCATGTAACGGCCACGGCGAAAGTAGCAGAGGGCCACAAGGCGCTATGCCGATGCTGCCGGCAACTTTAGTTCCGGCCCGCCGTCCGGCGTCGCTGGCCAGTCCGTATGACCGAGCGCGGCTCCAGCACCCGAGCGGAGCGGCTAACACGCTAGGACCTCCTCCGAGCCCATCGACACAGGCTTCCAGAGCAAGAGGCCGCTGTCATGTAGGTCACGGCGGCGGAGGACGACGAGGACCGGACTCCTCCCGCCCCTGCCCGGCGCTCCGTCTCGTTTTCGTTAAAAGTCGGCCGACCGGGCGGCCCCTTCCCGCGCGAGGGCCCCCGTCGACTCCTTCCATTCTTTGAACCCGCCCTGTTCGACAACTTGCTTCTGTGGTTCGCCGTTCGCCAGCGCCGCTCTGTCCTCGACGCCGGCAGGCCCGACTACCCTCCACTCTCGTCCCGTCGCGTTTTGAAACCAGTCGCCATGTCGTCAGGAGGCGTCATCGATCTCGGACAGGGGTATCACATCCCAGCCGACCCCGACACGTTGAAATATGAGGTCGAGGTGTTCCGGCACACGCTCATCGCCATCTATGCCTTGCTCGCATGGGAGCACATTGTCACCGCCCACGAAGAGATCTACCGGTGGAAGCAGCTCTTCAGGGGCGAGTTCGTCCCCATCAACATTTTCTTGCTCGTCGGGAGATACTGCGTAGAAGGCACGGCCATCACATCGGCCATCCTGTTCTTCGGTCAGCCGACCAGCTGTCAGGGGGTCTACACGAGCATCTACGTGCTGTACGCCATCGCGTGGGTGGGTGCCGCACCGCCGTGGAGCAACGACGGAAAGTGGAGGAGAATTTCTTTCTCCTCCTCGGGGGAAAGAAGCGCGGTCCATGAAAGCGGTGTCCGGGCGCTTTGGCTGACGTCTTTCTTTTGTCTCCTCCCGTTTCCTTCCTTGGCCGTTCCCGTTTCAGACGGCGCTGGCCTGCATTTTCACCCTCCGTATCAAAGCCATTTGTCGCGACGACCGTCGTTACTGGTGGACCATGGCTATTCTGACCTTCCTGGGCTCCGGTCTCTGGATCGCCTCGATCCCTGGCTTCAAAGCCGAGAATTTGCCGGCGGAGATGCGGTTTCGGTACTACCCCATCTGCATGCCTGTGCCCTCCCCTCAGTGGCGCGCGATGGGTTGGGCCGCGGGGTCGATCTACGACATCATCCTCGTTTTGATCACCGTCTATCACGTCGTCTTCGAGATGCCCGGCCACTTCAACCGAAGCCTCAAGCGCTTCCTCTTCGACACATCCATCATGTACTTTGCCATCTCCCTCTCCTGCAACGTTGTCTGCCTCTTCGTTGAACTCTGCAATAAGGACATCATCTTCCAGGCTCTTCCAGTTCCCATCGCCCTCGCCTTCAACATGATCGTCGGCGCACGCATCGTCTTCCATTCTGAGCTCTGGAGCGAGGGCAAGAACGCGTTGCTCGTCATCGACCCTCGCCGGCGGGCCGGTCGCCACCTGCCCCCGCGTTCCTTCATGGGGCTCGGTGGCAGCGCCATGTACAATCACGACTCCCCGTCGGGCACCTACGACGATCAAGGCCACCGAGTCGACGACGAACCGCCTTTCGCCAACCTCGCCTGGGTGAGGAAGAACACCTTCACCTTTGGTAAGGAGGGTGCCGCGAAGCGAGACGCGTACGGGGCGCCCATGCGCGGCAAGCACGCTCACGGCGACAACAAGTCGGCGCGCTCACGTCCGTCTTGCAACGACCCCGACGTGCCGCTCGCTCGCCTGCAGCCGGCCTACGTCACCCCCTCCACGGCCTCAGAAAGAGCCGCCTCAATCGGCTCGACCTATTCTCCCGAAGACGAGTCCCTCCCAAGCCGCCCCGCCGGCGACCAGAAGCTCATGGAGATCCTCACCGAAGTCCGTGTCGCCCGCGAGACCCGCGATAATAGTGCGGAGGGCCGATCCGACCGGCGAGCGGACAGGACGTTCCTCCCAGACATGTAACCCCCCTAGTCCTTGCTCTCTACCCACGCTAGCAACTCCCCTGGTCCCTCGGTTCTTTCCCGTTCGGGACGCCGCTTCGCGATTTCAAGCTTTTCACAGCACGTGAGACCGCCCCGAGATCATTGTCTATCCTCCCTTCGCCGCGTATAAACCCCTTTCCATATATCACTGTCGTTTCCTTGGTGTCTTCCTTTCCCTCCGTCTCTCTACGATCGTCGACGTTCCGCATAAGCGACTAGGCCAGGGACGTGCATCCTCGTCATGCCTTGAAATGATAGCCACCATAACTTTTTTTTGCTTTGTTTTGGCCGAGGTAGAATCGTTTGTCGTGTGTTTCGTCCTTCCGTGCCAGACATTGAGCATTCGGGCAGACACAGTTAGTCCGGCGGACCGAGACGGCGCATGGCCGACACGTTATTTACGGTATATGCCGTGGGAGCCGTCTAGACCAAGTTCTTTCATGCCATATTGACGCCCTTTGCGCCGCAGACGCCGTGCGAGTTACCGCGCGGCCGCCGCAGGTCGCACGTCGAATCGGGTCCCGGCCAGGGTTAGGGCTGGACCGTGACGACAGACGGTAGCGAAACTGCAACTAGCCGTGGGCCAGCACGAGGCGGAAAACCGTTCTCCTCGCGGGACGAATTCGTCCTGGGCCGTCGATTCGGCTGCACTGCCAAACAGTCGACGTCCTGCGTAGGTGAGGAGCGAGCGCAGGAGAGTCGATACACTGCACCCACCACGGGCTCCTCAACGATCTGAACTTCTTGTTGGTAGGGCGGCCGACCGCCTATAACGTACTGTACCTTCATGGCACGCTCCCGTGCATTCCAGCGCGGCACGGCACACGCCATTTTCGGGTGCGGTGCCGAGTTAACGGTACAGACAAGAGTTGCTCGCCGCCGCAGCCAACACGGATATCGGCTCGTTTCGAATTTGTCCGTCCCAGAACGGACAGCTTCCGGCTGAGCTTCCAGAAGAGGCGAGTGGTACGCGATAGGTCTAGCGCCCGCGCACGTACCGTCCATACCGCACTGGGCATCGCCCCAACTAGCGCTTCTGATGAAGAAAGGAGCGGTGCATGCACGTCGGCGCTCCTTTGGTGCCATGCACTAACACGTCTAGCGCAGTTGCTTCCGTGCACGGGCCACTCGGGCCAGGCTCCACTTCTCACGTCCCATATGTATCCTTTGTTCCTAGCTTCCCTTTGTCGTAATGTGTTCCTTTGTCCCATTGCACGACGCTGGACGTTGTTTGCCTCTATGTGGACATGTTGTGGGGTAGAACACATATATAAGATGGGCCGTCGACGGTAACCCTAACCCAGAATCATAAGGATCTCAAGCTGTTTATTCTACAGCTTCTGAATCCTCCGCCCACGGACGGACTCGCGCAACGCGACGCGATAGGTCTGGCGCCCGCGCACGTCACTGTACAGAACATACTGCACTGCACTCTGCGCACTTCGCATCGCCCCACAACTAGCGTTTCTGAATCGTCCGCCCACCGACGGACTCGCGCAACCCGCTCCGCGTCCCATTCCAAGAAGAGGGCTACGACCAAGTCGAGGGTGAAGGGGTTAACATTGGAATGATAAAAGCAGCCTTGCTGCCGGGGGATCGAAACCTTTCCGCTGGTCGCTGTCCACCTCTACAGCAAGTTGCGGGTTGTGTTTTCCAGCGAGATCCGCTTGCAGACGGATAATGTTTGGGTCCGGTTAATGCAAGTTGCGGGTTGTGTTTGCCAGCTTGCAGACGGACAATCTTTGGGTCCGGTTAATGCACGCAAGGGCGAGAACTTTCCATTGACGAGACCGTGCTTGGGGAGAGGAGCGGAGAGGCGGAAAGAGGCAGAGGCAGCTTGGCTCGGTGCGGAGGGTAAACACTGCGCTGTCCGTTTTCCGGGCGGCTGCAAGTAACGAACTGTGGAAAGCTGGCGTCGCTGAATACTAGTTCGCGAATGTACGTCTCCGGTGACGGAAGCTACCTCTGGTCCGTTTCCCTAAGGCTCCCTGCGTTTGCTCCACCAGCGCGGGATCCCCTAACGTCGCCTATAAAATATGCGGGCTAGCCGCGGTCGTTTCCGTCGGTCGTCGAGACTCCTCCACCCCTGATCGCACGTCCACGCCGTCCGGCCCCAACTTGTTCTCTCCCAACGACGCTGCCTCTGCTGAATACTGTTTCGAAACGTCAAACGTCCCTAGACGGGTCGGCCATGGCGTCTGCACGCACGACCCTTCACGCACCCCCTTACACTCAGCGAGGCCAGTCGGGATCTCGTCCCGACCCGGGCCCTAGCAAGCCCAACACAAGCGACCGATCACGGAGATCGAAGTTCGCTCGTTTTTCCATCTCTTCCTTTTCTTCCAGCCGCCTGCGCGACCGCGACCGCGACGTCCCGTCTCAGACTCCCTCTACCGACTGGTTGAACGTCGAAGCCCATCCATCAGCGCCACCATCGCCGTCTCGCTCGGCCGCGCCATTGGCAATTGTGAGAGCATGGTGATCTTGCCGTAATGGCCGCCCCGGCCCGGGAGACTTACACATCTCTTTCTTCATGCTCTTCGCCTGCCAGGTCGGCATCGCCTGCGAACTTCCTTCTCCCGCCGACCGGCCCGATAACCTCTCCTACCGTGACTTTTGGCGGTTTCTTCGCTCCGGAGGAGAGGCCTACAGCAAAGTGCCGGATGACCGGTTCGCAGCGGACAGGTGTGTGCCGGCCTCATTCAGACGTCTACTCGAGCTCGTTGCGCGGCTGCGGCGTGCGTCTGACCGTTGTCCTGCGTTTCTTTTGCAATGATGGACCGCCGGTTCGCTCTACCCTGACGACAGGTGGAAAGGAAAAGGCCCGGGGCGGGTCGTGACAGACACCGGCGCCTTTGTCAAGCACCCTTCTCTGTTCGACCCACTGGAGTTCGGCATATCCAACAAGGACGCCCCCTCTTTCCCAGTCAGCGCCCGCAAGCTGCTCGAGCTCTCTTTCCAAGCGCTCACCGACGCCGGCATCCCTTACCGCGGCAGGCGCGTGGGCTGCTATGTGTCCGGCGTGGCCCACGACCTCTTGTCCATGTCCGATGTGGACGAATACGCCGTCCCCGCCTCATTCGCTGGCGTGCCCGCCATGATCTCCAACAAGATCTCCTACCATCTCGACTTGCGTGGCCCCAGCTTGGCCCTGGACACCGCTTGCAGCTCAAGCCTCACCGCCTTCCACCTGGCCGCTCAGGCGCTGCGGCAAGGCGAGTGCGAAGCCGCCGTCGTGGGCGGCTACCAGTTCAACGCTAGGTGCGTCCCAACACCGGGCCCCGACTCTGGTGACGTCCGCATCGACTTCCATGCGCTGACATCGTCCTTTCCTTTCTGCAGACTGTCAGATTGGATTTTCTACTCCCAGTCCGGCTTGCTGAGCCCCGACGGCAAATGCAAGCCGTTCGACGCTGACGCGAACGGGTGAGTCCGTCCCCCTGCGTCCATTGTATGCAATCCAGTCTCAGGTCTCACCGCTTCAGGGCCCTCCGCGTAGGTTTTCCCGAGGCGAAGGGGGATGTGTGGTGGTCGTCAAACCTCTTCTCGACGCCTTGAGGGACGACGACCGCATCTACGCCACGGTGAGGACGGTTCACAGAGTACAGCGGACCCAGCCGTAGCTGTCGAGCATGGGCCCCCCGTTGACACGCCTGTCCGCTCCGCTTTCATAGATCTTGGGAACTGCCATCAACAACGCCGGCTTGCAGGCTCCCGCTGGCGTGCCTGCCGCCGATGCCCAAGAAGAAGTGGCGAGACGCGCGTACCACGAAGCGGGCCGCTCGCCGCACGAGGTCGACTTTGTTGAATTGCACGCGACAGGTGCGAGCGTTGGCATCTTCTATGCTACATCTCCTGCTTTATCGCGTCGAGAAGCTGATTTGACCTGTTGGGTCGGATGGCAGGCACATCCGTCGGCGACCCCGTCGAGGCGAACATGGCGGGACGCTTCTTCTCCAAGGGCCGAGGGGACCGCCGGCTGTTGCTCGGCAGCGTCAAGGGCAACGTCGGACATCTGGAGATCACCGCCTTCCTCGTCTCCCTTGCCAAGGTCTGCCTGATGTTCGAACACGGCACCGTTCCGCCCAACGTCAACGTGCGACGTCCGAATAACCGCATTCGCTGGGACGACTATCACATGGCCGTACCTATGGCCCCGCTCGCCCTCCCTTCTCACAGCCAGCCTGAACGCCCTCTGGTGTCCATCTGCAGCTATGGCATCGGCGGGTCCAACGGTCACGTCGTTCTGGAAGGTCCTCCCTCGCGATCGCAGGCCTCCCCCTCATCCCGCATCTTCGAGCGCTCGCCTACAACATGCCTTGTCGTTGCCGGCGGCCTGACGTCTCGGTCTTCCGCAGAAGTCTCCAAGGCGGCGGCCGTGACGTTGCAAAGCGCCCCGCCGTTCCTGCGGTCCGCGTTTTGCATGCGGATGGCGAGGTCGTCGCGTCAAATGATCTGGAGGTCTTACGCCGTGCGAGACTCCGACGACGGGACGGCGCTTGACTTCGGCCCCCCGCGGCAAGTCCCCAAGGAGAGGCGCCCGCTGGTGTTCTTCTTCTCCGGGCAAGGGCCGCAGCACATCGGCATGGGGCGCGAGCTCTACGCGCGATACGACGTCTTCCGCAGGACGATAGAAGAGCTGGACAGCTACGTGGAGCAATCCATGGGAAAGTCTCTCATCCGCGATTACGGTCTGTTCACGACGAATGGGACCCAGAGCGACGTGCTGCCTGTAAAGGGCACCTGGCCCAACGCGGTCACCCTGCCCTCCCTCACCGTGGTTCAGATTGCCTTATTCGACCTTCTTTGCGCTCTCAGCCTCCGTCCCGATGTTGTCTTTGGTCACTCGGCCGGCGAGACGGCTCTGGCCTATGCATCCGGAGCGTGCTCGAAGCGCACGGCCGTTGAGATCGCGTGCGCGCGCGCCAAGGCCCTCGTTCCCGTTGAGAGAGCCGGAGGGACCATGGCCGCGTTATCGTGTTCCGTTAGAGCCGCCCAAAACCTCATCGACGAGGTCGTGGGCAGCACGATGGACGGCCGTCGGCCGTCCGTCGTCGTGGCGGCGCATAACGGCCCGGAGGCAGCTGCCATCGCCGGTTTGCGGGAGCCGCTTTCTGCCGTCTGCCGCTTGGCTCAGGCCCGTGGCATTTCCGCCAAAGTCCTGCCTACCGACGTCGCCTTCCATTCCCCGCTCGTCGAACTCGCCAAGAATGAATACGTTCGGCTCATGGAGGAAGTGTTCCGGTCCGCAACGGAGCTGCGCGCTCCAACGGTGCGGACGTACTCGACTTTTACCAGCACGGTCCGTACGGCATCTTACGACGCTCAGTACTTCTGGGACAACGCTCGGTCACCCGTCCTGTTCGATAAGACGGTCAGGCACATCTTGGCGGACCTCCGTTCGGAGGAGCCTCCCATATTCGTCGAGCTGGCTCCCCATCCCGCCCTCTCTCCGTACGTCGTCGCGCTCGGCGTCGCGGCCGAGGACGTCATTTGTCCGATGCGGCGGCCTCGATTGTCCGCACAGAAACCGGAGACGGCCGACGCGGTCGCCCTGCTCGGGGCCGTCGGCCGTTTCTTCGCCTCCGGTTTCGACGACGTCGCCCTCGCCGCTTGCAGCCTCGACGAGAAGGAGAGCCAGTCGTGGACCGTCGTACCCGCTCCGGAGTATCCCTTCCAGCGGAAGCACGTGCCCTTCCACATGGACCACCCTTCCTTCTCCCGCCGGCTCGCTCCCGCTCGTCGGCCGCTGCAAGGAGAGCTCCTGCGGATCAACACTGAGACGCATCCGATCCTGGCGGAGCACGTCATCAAAGGCGCGCCGATCATGCCCGCTGCCGGGTTCCTTGAGACGGCTTTCCAAACAGCGAACGCCACCGTCCTCTGGGACGTCGAGTTCCAAGAGGCTCTGACTCTCTCGAGCGACCCGCCCGCCACCGTCCAGGTGCGCGTCCAAGACGAGCACTTTACGATCCGCACGTCGTCCGCAGGATCGAGTGCGGCCGGGTCCGAGAACAGCTTCGACAGAACGCACTGCCAAGGCTTCGCATCGCGGCCTTCCAAGGCCATCCCAGCTCCTGCGTTCTTGGACGTGGCCGCCGTGCGCTCCCGCTGTGCCGACGTCGTGCCTGGCAGGTCTGTCTACGAGGTCGGGTTCAAGGGAATCGCCTCTTTCGGGCCGCACTTTCGAAGGATTGTCGAATGCCACCAGGGCGGGGACGAACTGCTACTTCGCGTCAAGGGAGGCTTCGCCGATGAGGACGCGGCCGCCGGCTTCTTCTTGCACCCCAGCGTGCTCGACGCCTGCTTCCAGTCGGTCCTCATCTTTGTCATGCAGCACGGTGAAATGTTCCCCGACTGGGACCAGCGCGATTTTTACCTGCCTTCCAGAGCTGGCCGCGTCGTCCTTCACGAGCACAACCTCAACCGAAGCTCGGGCTCGCGCGAACCGACGCTGTGGGTGCATGCCAGAATGCGTGGCTGGCGCCCGGAAGCCATTGAGGCCGACGTGGATTTGTACGGGCCGGATGGCGAGCCCCTCTGCTCGATCTCCCGGTGCGAGGCCGCCAGACACTCGGGCTCCAATGTTGTCTCCGTTGGCACTCGCTACGAGCCTATTTGGCAGCCTTACTGCGTGCCGAAATGTCCAGGCCCGGCCGGCCTCGGGACGGTCCCGGCAGCCTTGGACTCGACGGTCCTCTCCGCGTTGGATACCTTTTCGCGTCCCGAGGTCGTCCTCGTCGGCGGGAAAGGTCCTAAGGACTTGTCGGAGCTGGAGCAGCTCCTATCCGAGGCACAGCCCTACGCTTGGGAGCTCATCAAGTCTGTGGCAGCCCGTCAGAAGACGTTGACGTCGAACCCTTCGGGCGAGTTCCTGGAACTTTTCATCGCCTATCATGAGCAGATCTGCCGAGAATCGTCCGTCCTTTCCGATGTCCGATCGGCCTTCGTCGCACAGGTGCATCATCTCATCCGCTCAGGCAAGCGTGCCATACGCGTTCTCGAACTCGGAACCGGCGCCATCGCGGGAGGCCTGACGCAGATGCTTTGTTCCTCCATCTCCGAGTCGGGCCTGTTGGACATGGCAGTCGTCGAGTACTTTGTTTGCGATTCGTCTCTGGGTCGCGCGGAGACGGCCGCGGCCCGGGCTTCCTCCTACCCATATCTGAGGTTGACAGTGCTCACCGACGCGTCCCAATGTCCGGCTGCTTTCGACATCTTGACTGGATTCCATTGCCTCGGCGGTCGCTCACATCGTGGAGAAACTCTCGCGGATGTCGACAGATACCTCGTCCCTGGCGGCTTCCTTTGCACAGTCGAGACCGACGGACGAGCGTGGCGTGAACGACGGCCCGGAACGACGTGGTACGACTATGCGATGAGTCGTGTTTGCCCAGGCCATCTTGAGGTTCATGGCGGACAGCTCCCCTTGGATGCCGGGGGCTGGTCGCAAGCGTTGCGTGCTGCCGGCATGGTGGATGTCGCCGTGACCGCCGCGGCCCCGGCCGGGGATGCGAACGAACTCTTTGTCGGTTTGGTCGCTCAGCTCGGCCATCCGTCGGGCAACGTCTTAGATTTGCGACCGTCCAGCTCGCCGAAATCGCCCGCTCGCTCCATCTATTTCACCTTCAAGGACGGGAACGAGATGCAGCTCAAGGAGAAGCTCGCCCCGTTGGCCTCTGTCCATCAAGATTTGTCGCTCTGGATCTTGGCCGACGACGGTCAAGACGGATGGGTCGCGCGCGGCCTGTCGCGCTGCCTGCTTCACGAGCACCCCGGGTGGCAGGTCCGTCTCGTCCTCTTCGACCCATCCTGGGATAGACAAAAGCGGTCTCAGGCAGTGGACGTGCTTCAGGGAGTTCGGAATTTGGACTTTGAGCTTCGCGTCGACGCCAAGGGGATTCTTCAAGTCTCGCGCCTCGCACCTTCCCCTCCGCCTTCCGGCCAGCTGCCCTTCGAGCTCGAACCCCATCGTCTGCCCTCCGTCTACAATCCGATTGAGGTGCGGGTGGCAGCTTGGTCTTCGGACGGTCTCGGATTTTCTGGCACTGTCGTTTCTGAGCAGGGGGGTTTCACCGTCGGAGAGCGCGTCGTCGGACTTGCACACGATGTCGCTCCGCACGCGAGCCTCGTCGTCGATGCCGGTAGTGTGACCCCTTTGCCAGCAGACCTGAGTCCACAAGGGGCCGCCGCGTTGGCGAGCGGCTTATTCGTGGGCGTGCAAGGGTTGCCCTGCCACGACGACTTGTCCCGGCTGAAGACAGCACTGGTTCATGACCTCGACGACCCGACCGCCTACGTCGTTGCCAGTTTCTACGCAGCGCTCGGGGTGCGTGTCTTCGGAACCGTGAAAGGCAGCGCTGGCGGCGCCCGGACCTTTGCCACCGGCATTCCGGTGACCGACTCGGAAGACTCGGTTGTTTGGACCAGTACGGTCAGATCCTGGGCGCCGGATGGATTCGACATCGTGGTTCTAGTGGACAGGACGGACAGAAGCGTGTTGATGCAGTCGGCCTTGGTCTGCTCGGCTGGCGGGACCATCGTCGTGGCGTCCAAGTCCGCTCCTTTTAGCCTCCCGCCCTCGTCGTCTGTGGTAGAAAACGCGCGACTAATCAACTTGCCCCAGATCATCCGGCAGGACCCGTGTGCGGTACGTCACAACATCCAAAGGGCATGGAGCCTCCTGGAAGGAAGCGGAGCCCGGATGGACGTGCCCGCCGGATTGGATGTGGGGTCGCCCGTCGACCACCCGGTGTCCCCAGAGATGCGCTTCCGGTCGAAGGCCTACTATGTCCTCATAGGAGGCGTCGGTGGTCTCGGAGTCCACCTGGCCGTCTGGTTATACAACCACGGCGCACGCCACATCGTTTTGACTTCTCGGAGCGGAGAAGCGAGCATTCGCAGGCAAGAGCATGTGTACGCACGTCGCGTGCTCGACTTCCTTCGCCGTCAGCCCGGCATTGATCTTCGCATCGAGGCTGTCGACGCGGCAGACACGCAAGCGACTATGGCCCTCTTGTCGAGTCTGCGTCTGCCCGCCGCCGGCTGTTTCATCATGCCGATGATCCTGGCGGACAAGATGTTCCTCTTCCAGGACAGTTCCAGCTTCAGGGCGCCCTTCGACGCAAAAACCAACGCGTTGCGGGCGCTGGCGGCCGCGATTGACGTGAGCTCGCTCGACTTTCTCGTCACATTTTCTTCCATCGCCGCGGTGGTGGGCAATCCAGGCCAGAGCAACTATGCTGCGGCGTCCACGGGACTCGAAGGGATGACCGGCGCGTACCGCAACGCCTTCTGCATTGCGGTTCCCGGCATCACGGACGCCGGCGGACTAGCCAGGCTGGCGAGCCAAAGCAGTGGCAATTCGCAGCTCGAGGCTTGGGTGGCGGCAGGAATGACGACTACCCAGCTCTGTCGTTGTCTCGAGGATGGTCTTCGCAAGCTGGCCGACGGGCCCTTCCGTTCGTATGTCCCGGGCGACCTCGACTGGGGCCTCGTCTGCGGAACGGTGGCAGCGAGGCTCGACTCGGCACGAGCCCTCGTCAAAACATCTTTCTCATCAGTCTCTGATCGCGACACGTCGACAGGCGAAAGGCTACGCAGAGCGGTCGCCTCTGTGCTCATGGTATCGGAAGACGAGCTCGACCCCAACACGTCGTTCCGCGCCTACGGTTTCGACTCGTTCATGGCCATCCAGCTCGCTACGTCGATCAGGAAGATGTTCGCCGTTGTCGTCTCGCAGATGCAGCTGCTGGGAGACATGACTTTGGAGCGGCTCGAGCAACTAGTTCTGAGCGAGACGACGGAAGCGCGCGGTCCTGAGAGCGGCGTCACCAACGAAACCGCCACAACCAAGGGCGACACGTTGTCGGACCAGACGCTGCTCAAGTTCGACGACCGGCCAGCGTCGGCCGGACCTCCTTTGATTCTGGTTCACGGATCCGGCGGAGCCATCTTCAATTTTGACCGCCTGTCGCGAAACCTCGCCGTTCCACTTTGGGCGATCTGCCATACGGCAGACGCTCCCATTTCCGGGTCGATCGACGACCTGGCCCGGTATTACGTCGAGGCGATCCTGTCCGCTCGTCCGCATGGCCCATATCGGCTCGGATCGTTTTCTGCAACCAGCACACTTGTCCTCGTTATGGTTCGGCTGCTCGAGGAACGCGATGAAGTGGTCGAACACGTCGTGCTAATCGACCACGCGCCCACTTTGTTGGCTTCACCCGCATACGAGGACATGTGGCACTTGCCGGACGGCATCGAGGGCGAAGCCGGCCGAGAGGCTATGTTCCGCAGCGTCCTGTCCCTCCTCGAGATCGATGGAACGGAGGAGCGAGAAGGGCTCAAAGACCTGCGTGAAATACTCCAGCTCTCCCTCTCGACGACGACCAACGGCAAAGGCCATGCATCGGCTCTCGTCCGCCACATAGCTATGAACTTTGAGCACGTCAAGCGTTGCGCCCGCGAAGGGTCTGTTGGCGCTTCAATGCCCGGGGTCGTTGATTTCGGACCGTTTTTCACATGGATGCGCAGGATCAAGGCGCCCGTGACCCTCTTTGTCGCCAAGTCCGGTCTCTTGTCCACCAACGACCACGGCGACTGGAACGACATGGGTCTCCGACGCGCTTTACCGAATTCGACCGTCATTGAGGTGCCGGCAGGCCATTTCGAAAGCCTCCGCTGCCCCGAGCTCGCCGAACATTTGCACCAGCTGTTCGCCGTGAGCGCGGGTGGATCGGCATGATCCCGTCGCGATTTTCTCTCCCGCTTTTCTCTCAGCCCTTCGCCCTTCCCTCGCCCTGGCAAGCGGCGCTTTTTTGTCCTCGGTTATGATATTTGTAGAACTTCGCTCAGCAGATTCCACATTCTCGTCTTTGCTTGCTATTTTGGAAACGTTCTGCGGCTTACGATTGGGTAGGAACTAGTTACTTTTATATCCTTAAAGAAGACGGCAGCGCATCGGCCGCTGGCTAACAATGTTCGACCCGGGTGAGGATGGCGAGCCTCGTACTATATTCCCCTGGAACGGGGGGTCGATTCCAAAGCCAGACGCGCGTCGCGGATGCTCGGGCCGAGCGCCCGAGCCTGGAGCGGTGGGGACGATTCCAGGCCGCTCGGTTGCCGTAGTGGCCAGGGCAAGGTGCCCTCTGCCCAGATGTGCTCTTGTTCATGTGCCTGCCGCTGATGTAGCTCCCCGGCTCCTGCCATCTCGTTCCTGTCGGCTTGTTCCTTGCTTCAGCTTCTATTATCAAATCCTCCTATCACCATCTGTCAGGGATCACTCCCTACTCAGGTCGTCGGGTGGCAAGGCAGGAGGAACAGAAGGGGTTGTACCAGGAGTCGACACCGAACCGAGACGGGAGGAGGAAAGAGAGCAAGACAAGACTCAAGGACCTGAGCGGTGACAAAAGTATTCTAAGCTTGGGGGGAAAGGAGAGGTGGAGGCCCTGTCGGGCCCTTATATATACAAGGCAGACGTGTCATCTCGGATCGGAGGCGGCGTTCATGACAGTCCCGGATCGGAGACGGCGTTCGTGACAGTACCCCCGGGGCTAAGCGTGAGCTCCGCGAGCGCGGTTGAGACGTCGTTGGCCTGGCTTCTGGGGGTAAGTCGTGTGAAAGTCAACCACAAGGCTGTCGTCGTCGTCAAAGTCATGCGCAGCCACCCAGGAGCGCTCCTCAGGGCCGTATCCGACCCAGTCTACGAGGTATTTCAACTTGCGGCGGGAGAAACGCGAATCGAGTATCTTGGCAACCTCATACTCGTCTTGCCCCGCCTCGGTGATGACGGGAGGTGGGGGTGAGGCAGAGGGGCGAGAGGACAGAGTGGGGGACGAACGGTTCCAGAAGCGAGACATGGAAGACGGGATGGACCTTCATGGAGGTAGGAAGGTTGAGCTTAAAGGCCGAACTGGAGATCTTCCTGTCAATGGTGAAGGGGCCCAGGCGCTTGGCGTCCAGCTTGCTGCTGGGTCTTGCCGTCGAGATATGGCGCCGCATGAGCCACATCTTGTCCCCAGGCTCGAAAGGAGGCGCTTCAGGCCTGAGCCGGTTCGCATACTTGGCGTGCCTGACGAGAGCCGTTCGGATACTGTCCGCTGCCTGCCGATGCGTCTCCTGGAGCCGTCTCGAGTCGCTAAGGGTCACCTCTAGTCTCTGGTGATATCCATAATTCGCGAAGAAGGGAGTCATGCCGATGAATAGCATAGACATGGTGGAGGGCTGAGAAAAGGGAGGTGGCGGCGTCGGTTCGATCAGAAGGTGGCGGCCGCTGACGGGAAGACGACCAGGCCGGTGGTGGTGGGGGCGTCACTGAAGAGGGAGGGCTACTCCCAGGTCGCCACTGGTGATGGTAGTAGAAGTACTCCCTGAAAACAGGCGCTTGCGCGTCGCCGTCGCCGTCGCCGTCGTCGTCGCCACGAAGCTTCCACACGCGACCGGACCGGACTCGACGTCGCCCGAGCGGTGAGCGCCGACCGCAGCAAGGCGGGGCAACGGGAAAGCCACGTGGAAAGCAGCAACTCGTCCGTCACGCCCTTATATTCACAAACTTTATTTGTCCACTCCGCAGCAGAGCCTCATTCGACACACGTACCATTCTTCCTCTCCACAACCTTTCTTCTTCTTATCATTGCCTGACCTCAACCAGCACAAGCTCCAACACCAACGCCAACAAACCATGAGCCGGTCCCACTCCTCCGACACGTCTTCGCAGTTGGGCGCGCTCGCCGCTCTTCGCGCACACGTAGATCTCACCGCACTGGTGCAGGTCGCGTCTGCACTCCGCGGCGACGACATCTTGTGTCGTCTCGCAAACGAAGAGCCGGGTTACGGGGCTTTCAACGCGGTCTGGTGTCTCGAGTTCGCCGACGGCGTCAGGTGGGCGGCGAAGATACCGCTCGTCTACGATGAAGAATGGATGCAGAAGCGAGGAATGAACGGAGAACCGGCCCACGCGTCAGTAAGGGTGGATTTAGAGCGCATACGAACAAGGCGGGAGTCATCACGCCGATACCAGAGGGGAGGGGTGACAACCACTCGCGACCGTCTGCGATCCTCACGGTTGGATGAGCTCTTGGAGGTGATCGACATCTGTCTGATGACCACACGAGTCATTCGCCTGATAGCAGTCGAGGCGGCCGATGAGATGACTCACTTCGATCCACTTTGATACCAACATTTGGTATACTCAAAAATCGAACGATGACCACATTAATCGATGGCACTCAACAGGCTCATGGCATCAAACCCCCGAAAAAAAGGAGACGTTTGAAGGAAGGGACGTGGCACGTTCGTACACGTTGTGGCCGTCTACTGGCCCTCGGGAGAAATTCGGCACCGTCAGCACCTTCTCCCTGAAATAAGAGACTCATGCAGTTGTTCAAGGCGCCCAGGACTGCTACGACGAACATGGCCTTGGAAAACCCGGAAGATTGGACGTCCCCAAGGTACTTGGCGAGCAGCTTCTAAAACCTATTGGCGGTAGTTTCCCTACGGACTGTCGCCAGTTGCTCCCTACCTTTTCTAGTTTTGGTGTGCCTGATCGAAGGCTGTACGGCCAAAGACGAGCTATGCATTGTTGCGACCACCAGTTTGCCACTGAAACAGAAAGTGGAACCGAGGATATGATCGCCGTCGACGACGGACTTGGCAGCAGTGTCCACAATCGTAAACTTTTCGGAGCTCGAGGCAAGTTTGCCGGCTGTCGTAATTCGCCTAAGGTGAACGAGGGGCCCGCTATTCTGTCGTTGACAGACCGGGCCAAATGTATCAAAAATGATCATCAGCACAGAGGTACTGCACGTACTGGCAAGAGTAAGCAATAGAGCCGGTCCAGGCTCAAATTCAAGGCAATTGGATAACTCTGCGCCACGACAACGTACTCAGAGCCGAAAGCGTCTGGTCAAGTTGCAAAACCTTGATGGAGCCAGCGCCTATGTTTATGCCTAGGGCCATTTAAAACTTTTTTTTTTTTTTTTTTTTTTTTTTTTTATTTTTTC